>ML784829.1:926331-1009236 GCA_009831015.1 Picea engelmannii
TTTCATGATCATGATTTCGAGTGGGTGGAAGACCTTTGGGAATATCTTCAAATACTTTGGAATGCTTATCAATGATCTCTTGGAGATCTTGAGGAATAGATGGCTTAGATGTTTGAACATCTAGTGAGCATAGTTGTGCAATAGTGCCTTGGTGCCTCTTTTGAAATAATTTTGCCATTCCATTAGAGCTTATCACCTTACTAGGTTTCCCTGTGATACCTCTTAACTCAATTTCGTTTCCTTCCAATGAAAATTTCATGAAAAGTTCTTGAAAATTAAAATCCAATGTTCCTAATGATTGTAGCCATTGGATTCCTAGTACAACATCAGCACCACCCATGGGTATAGCAATCATTGGACTATTCATTACATATTACCCCATAGTAACATTGATCTTATTGCATTTTCTTGAGCAATTGATAGTTCCTCCATTTGCAATCATTAATTGAAACTCTCGCGCTGGATATACAAAGAAATTGAGATCTTTGGTTAATTTATAGTGAATGAAATTATGAGTACTGCCAGAATCAATTAGGACTATTACCTTTTTCTTTTTGATGTATCCTTCAATCTTGAGGGTTTGAGGAGTGCTAATTCCAGCCAATGCATTACACGATATCATGGGAGTCAACTCTTTAGACGAAATTGCTTCTACGTTTTCATCTTGAGATGGTTCTTGTTCTTCTTCTTCTTCCTCTTCACAATATATGTAGAATAATTCCTTCTCACCACACTTATGTCCCTTACTGTACTTGTTGTCACAATTAAAGCATAAACCTTTTTCTTTTCTTTCCTCCAGTTTTTGAGGTGTCAACCTTGTAGGTTGATGTGTTTTAGAAGAAGGAGCATTATTCTCTCTATAGATGTTAGGATTGGTCCTTCTAGTAGCCATAGCCATATTTTTACTTTCAACATTTCTAGCCACTCTAAATGCATTCTCCAATGATTTGGGTTCCCAAAGGCGAACCTCATGTTGAATGTTATCCTTTAAAGTTCTTATGAATACATCAATCGAGTGCTCATCTGGAATATCTATTACCTTTATAGTCAATCTTTGGAAGTTCTCAATGTGCTCTGTAACTGAACCTTTTTTCTTGAGATTTATCAATTGGCTAAAGAAAATATTGCTCCTTGTATCCTCATAGTGTGTTATCATTTCTTCTCTGAAAATTGTCCAAGTGACGGATGATTTGTGAGAACAAAGCCATCAATGACATACAAATTGATTGGGTTCTAAATATAAAGAAGCAATTCGTACCTTTTGTGTTTGTGGAACATTATGTAGATCAAAGAATTGCTCCATTTGAAGTATCCATGTGATTGGGTCCTTTCCATCAAACTTCCTCATATTGATCTTAGGAACGTGGTTGGTTTTCAACCCAAAGTTGGAGTTTCTCCATTCTGGATTCACCTTCCTTGTGTCCTCATTATGACTTTCATGGGATACATTTTCACTTTCAGGTGTCCTCTCTATTAGGAAGTTTTTCAATCCTTCAATGATTTCCCCTTTTCAACCATCCATCTTAGTATTTATTGCCTCAAACTTAGCTTCCGTTGAATCCATCATCTCTTGTAGTTCATGTTTTGTTACTAACTTCTTTTGTAAATCATTTATATCCCTAGGTATTTCTTCACCTTCATCAAGAGTCCATGTAGGATTTTATGGAGGATTATTTGGTGTAGAAGTTCCCTTTTTGGGTGGCATTTTGGCCAGGTATCACTTTTGAACCTTGATTTTGAGGTGGTTCTGCTAGAGAATATTTCTTCTGTTGTATATCCAACGTTTCGGCCCTTCTTGGTATGAAACTTTCTTTTTTGTAGTTCTCTGATATTTCTTCTATGCAATGCCACAGGTCTGATCAAAATTGGATGTTCCAAATGGAATTTAAAGTAACTTCCCCACAACTTGCTTATTTTTGGCCTTTCTAGGATATCTAACTTGTATAGTGTGCCCTGCACAAAATAATTGATATAAAATTCTAAAACTCGTACCAGAAATACTATAGACTATCAACTATCCAATGAAATTAGTCTCACTCAATTTGGATACTCCAAGAAGAGGTTATGATTTTTTTACCTGGAACACCTTCTTGAGACTAGTCAATAGGACTAGTCATATACCCTATCTTCCATATGGTGTATCTAAAATTGTACGATGACCAAGAATATGAAAATTTTACCACATATAACTTACTGATTTATGTAAATATCCTCCGACGTTCAGGGTCTGAAACGTTATAGAAAACATTTTATAGAAAAAATTCCGCAATGACTCAGTTCAGGATGATTCCATAGCCTTAAATTGCATAGGTTGTATCTCCAAAATTATAAGGCCTCAAGAGATGACATTTTAACCCAACGTACCTTGGTCCGTCTACTAAATATCCTCCAAGCCATTTCTTCTTAAACATTGTAGAAAACAAGTTATAGGGAAAATTCCAAGGTGTCTCAGATGTAGCAGTGAAACCCCAAGACCTTGACCTTTGATACCATATGTTAAGAACCAAATATCAATATAGCATAGAAGAACATCAGAATAAGTACTCAACGCCTTTAAAAAGATATAATTTCAGATAATAAGCCTCTTCGAGGGGGAACCTCCTTTTACCCCACATAAATGTTCGAGTAGAAGATGACTCAAGCTGAAAATGTCTCCTTGGTATATATAGGAGACTAGGAGGTATAATTACAACTAATGGAATAAATCCAACATAAATAAAATAACATTATTAATGTAATATGCCCCAGTCAAGGGGTAGTGAGCCAATATTAGGGCTTAACAGAAACAATATTGGAGACTGCATTATGGAGAATGCCAAGAACAAACTTGGAGACAACAAAGTAGAAATTTAGGGTAAATCACATGAATTAATTGCAATTAGTTCCTCACAAAATCCATGTATTACTTATTCGTAATCATCACACCACATGGAAGCCACACAATATGTACTTTCATATTTAAAATCATGCATGGGTCGTCCCGTTCTAATGGGATATGACTCTCTAGTAGAAGTCTCTTGAGAAGGGAGAGTGGATCTCAAAAAAGGAATTTTCGAGAATGTATTGCACGCTATGAGACTCTCACCTATGCTCTACATATAGTTGAAATATCTTTAAATTCTTTCAATAATTTGGAGATTGGCCTAAAACCCTTAAGAGGATTGAAGCTTGACGGCCTTCTATGTGATGTTGTATCTTCCATGAGATCCCATATTTTTATGCACTCTAAACTTCTTATTGAACTTAGATTTTCGATGAAATGACCAATTTACCCCAATAACTTACTACTTGTTCCATATTGGATGTTTCATTTTTGGTCAATATTTTCATTCAATGGCCCTTGTCAGCCATATTATTTGTAATTTTCTTAATGAACTTAACTTGATCTTGAACCTTAACCTATTTTTCCTTCCATGTGAGATTCTCATGATAGAATATATATAGTATTAGGATCATTTCCTTTAACTCTACTACTTTATCTATGAAGTGCTTCCTAAGTTTTTCATTTATGTTATCGTCTTTAAGGAATTCTTTGAAGAACTCACTCAGTACATTCTTGGATCCCTTATAATATTCTATGTGATTCTTCAATGTCAAAACATGTTTGCTCATATTATCAACCTCACCCTCCCCGGAACTTATATTTGTTAATAGTATCATAGGAGATGGATATCCTAGCAGACAATAAGTCATTGAACTTATCCGTCTTTATATCTAGTAGAGACTCTTCAGTGGTGAAAGGAATAGCACTATCTACATCTACGCATTTAGCTTTGTTGATTCCTTTTAAACATGGCCTTGTTTTATTAATGATAAGGTATGGAATCAAGGCATTCTACCTCTTCCAAGGGATCTCAAATAGGCTAATCCCCCATGATAATATATTTTATACAATACTTAGAGGATGCACTTCTTCCATAACTGGTTATTTTCATTTGTCACCTACTTTAGGTACATATTCATCATCCCCTATTAAATATATCACATCATTGGGTGGCATTGTATCTTGTTGGGTTTACTGCTAAGTTGCGGCCTACTTTGATTTATATTGTTCATCACCCGTAGTATCACTAGTACTGGATCCACCCTTAGTTGATTCTTGTTGCAAGATGTCCTTCTCTATTTCTGTTTTCTTCTCCTTCTATCTATCTCTAGTTGTATTCTTCTTATATTCTTTTGGTTTCTAGCTGCAATTGTTCTTCTTATTTTCTCATTTTCTGCTCAGCTAGAAACATCCCTTCTTCATCAATTTTCTTTCATAATTCCTCATCAATTATTTTTTTCTCTTCTCACTTATTTTTTTATTCTTGTTCTTATCTTCTTATTTATTCTCTTCTTCTTTCTTCATATTCATTTTTATCTTCATCTCATCTCCCTTCCACTGCTTCTCCCAAGCTTCTTGTAGTTATTTTTTCCTTTGCTATGCTTCAACTTATTTTGTTTTCCCTTCCAATTCCAATCGTGCACTATCTTCTTCTAGTATTTTCCTCTCCTCTTCCTATTTTTTTCATTCAAATTCTTCCTCTTATTGTTTCCTTGTCTTCTTTTCCTACATTTCATTTCTTTTAGCTTACTCCTCAAGTATTATTTCTTCTATCCTTCTAGGCTCTTTCCCTTCTTTTATGATTATTTCTGCTTCTTCCAACATCATACTTATCTCATCAATTTTCACATTATGTGTCATGGTAGTGAAATCCACCAAGATTGGGGATTTTACCATATTGTATACATCTTGTGAATCCCTTAAATTATCATAAGGACATTCATCTTCCCATTGATCACAACAATATGTCCAATATAGGGATATTAAATCACAACTATTATCTACAAGGCCCTTAGGGTCATGTATTTTGAACTAGCCATGATGGAACCTGTACTCAAGAATATAATCAACATCCTATATAACATGTATTAGATATTTCAAGTAGTAATGGGCCAAGATGAAATTGTATGGGATATAGATTTTCCAATTTGATTCTTTCATCAATTAGGCATTAAAATCTTGCAAAACCATTTGATATGCAATATCTCTGAATACCAATCTATATGGTACATATTTGGGTAATAGTTGTGGTGATATAGTTGCACCATAAATACTCAAGTAGGTGAAATCGTCATGGAGGAATGATTTTCCAATATAGTCAATCAATCTCATAGCCTCTTTACTTAGTCTTGGGAAGTATTTTCCAAACATGATCCTATAAAGAAAGGTTGAGAAATGATCATAAAAAATAGATTAATTCTTCTTGTATTTAGTTTCCTAGAATATTTGACAATAAATATGTACAAGAGATTCTAAAATGTTAAAACTAAGGTTAAAACATATGAATAAATTAGTTGCAGAATACCACATCCAAAAGGTAGGATGCCATATAAAATTTCGGGACTACTTTGGGATTTTCCTTTTCTTTCTACACTCTTTCAATCATTTTGTTAAGATTATAAGACAAAATGGTAGAAAAATTAAACAAACAACTAGTAGTAACCACTATCTAAGAGAATGACACCCAAGCGCCCTTGAAATGTAGAACTTTTTTCTCTCCATACAGTGTCGATATCAAATCCATGGACTACACATAATGTTCTTGTATATTTATAATGGAGTGGATACCATATTATTTAGGAAACAAAATTTTGTCTTCTTTCCACTAGTTGTATAGAATCTTCTTCATGTCATGTTTCTCATGGAATTACTCATCAAAAAGATTAACTAGGTGTACTCCAAGCTTCAATATCTTATAATATTTTTCTAGGTTAGCTATTGAAAAGGAAACCACACACTTGGCATCACCAATGATAATGGTGTTATTTCCTAGATTGTTATGATTAATAATCCATTCAATGTATTTGGAGCAAGTAATGACGAGTGTTATCACAATAACATAATGAAAACTAGACTTTCTGATATTGATAAAAAAAAATTCATCAACTTCCCTTATTTCGGGGTCATTATGAGGAATCACTTCAACATATTCTTCCATATGCAATTTTGTGAAAGATTTCATTCCATCCAGGGAAATGATTTTTTTCTCCTACGATGTCTTCGATATCCTTATACGCACGCCTTTGCCAGTGATCATTAGGTGTAGGTATTTGAATCATAAGAACATACTCCTCAAATGAATTTTCATTCTCTTTTAGTTTATACCAATAGGTTTCAACTAGATCCTTAGGTTTCTTCCCCTTGTGATAGGGAGATAGAAACAATAGAAAATAAACCAAAACAATTTTTCTATCTCCAATTACCATTTATGATGGATGGACCAAGCTCATAGTTTGGAAATTTTACAAACATTGCTCAATCCTGACCCGTAGAGTTCTAACTAAACATTAGAGTGTTTCAAACAATGTAGATGTTTGTATTTTATAAACAAATGACCAAATATTAGTGTCATGATTAAAAACATTGGATCCCATAAATATTTGAGATTAAATTCAAATTGGATAGTTAATCTACTAGATCAAAGAATTAATGTATAATTATATTTTCTTTTACATTGCCTCTCATCACTTTCAAGTTTGGGTATTGTTTTAAAGAGAAACGATGGAATTTTAGTTTTGTTGAGGAATCGAGTGGATCATTGAGAATTGTTCAAAGAGGAGTTGCTAAAAAAATACAATGATAATCATTATCGACACATAATTCCACTTTAACATCCCTTTCCTTTTCAACTTTGTGTTTTGGAAAAAGTGCAAAGTGACCACTGATGGAAATTATTGAGGAAAAATTTAACTTCAATACAATGCTATACATTGTCACCTTTCTTCCACTTTTATGTCCACCCAAAAATTTACTTTCATATCTATGTTGAAAACTAACTTTCGTATAATAATGAAAGCGTTTAGAACTTGTCGATAACAAATAATTCTTAGCTCGAAATGAGGATAAAGGACTTAGAAAATTTTAGTTTTCTTAAAGACTAAAACATTCATTCAAAATTAGATCATATGAAAGGAATCATTACAGCTAAAATGCATAATTTACTTCCAAAATAAAAGGGACTTAAATAAAATGTGATACCCAAAATTTTAGAATTGTAGGGTGTGTTGGGGAATCAATGCTTTATAAACAAATTCATTATTATAACATATGTTAATTTTGATGAAGATATCTTGGTATGCATGTTTGACTTGACATTTGTGTCATTTTCATATAAAATCCATTCTTGGCACATGTATGATCTTGTTTTTATCTTTCCATGTTGAAATTTTCTACTCCAAATAATTTGTTTTCCATTATCAATCATTATTATTCTTCAAATGATGTTAGTAAAGGTGAAAATAGGTGAAAATAGTGGTATTCCTTGTCATCCTTGTCATCAAAATGAATCTATTTAACCTAAACCTACACTATCTCCAAAAAATAATTGATGGGTTCATACCATTGGAAAATCATTAGTTATCTAGTTGATAATCTTTTTAAATAAAACACATTCATAGTTCAAGCCTCATCTCTTTTGGCTCTAGTTCTAGAGACTCTAGATCTAGAAATGTTCAAGTAAGTTGTTGGGCATATAGAATGGGTTGTAACCATGAATGAACAATTGCATTCCTAGACAATGAATAATACCAAGGATCCAGACCCTCTTTCGATTGGAAGACGACATATAAAATGAAAATGGATTTACAGGGTTTAGTATGTCGTAGATGGTACTATTGAGTAACATAAGGCCCAATCAGTTGCCAATGTTTTTCTACAAGTATAAGTATATACTACATTGAAAAATTTGGTCCCATTTTTCTAAAATGAATCCCATCTACCTTGTTCTTTCCCTTGTAGTGTCATATCTAAGGGAGATCTATCAAATGGATGTCTAATATGAATTCTCCCATGGGGATTTGTATAACCTCCTTGATTTGTTCAAACTGAATCTTGTCTTCTCTACCATGTTATAAAATCCCTCTATGGCTCCAAGAAAGACCCTCAATAATACAAGTTGGATCAATATATTATTTTTTATCTATCTCAATGCTTTCAAAGTGAAAAAGGATGGAAGAATCAACTTGCAGCGTAATTTTAGTTATAGGTTCCAGTTTAGAAAATTGGGGTGTAGAACATTCCAGAGCCATTTTTAGGAACCAAATGATGTTTTTTTGGGTTATGGTGTCAAAAAATAGTTCCCACCCCCTTAATAGAGTTATACACTCTTATACCTTTGCAACTGTGTAGATTGTGCATCAATTGGAGTTCGTATGCAAAAGTTATGCCTTTGATAATTTGACCTATCGTGTTGACCACCATGGTACAGAAGGATCCCACATCATCCCCCACTACACATTCATATGGGGCTAGACACATGCATATCTTCAATAGTATTATAGAAGGTTAAAAACCCTATAACAATTGAGGGTTGAGGGAATAAAAAACCTACCCTTAGATGGCTATAAGGCTATGCTAAATATCGAGCCACTAGGACGAGAAGGGGTTCCATTATACGTTATTGTATTTGGTTCCATAACAGAGAAGAAAAAATAGGAGTGGGAAATTAGAGAGAATAAAATAGGGGGTTCATGTTCTTTAGCAACCTAATAGGCCGTAGTGTTGACAATCCATAATGACCTTCTGAATCAGATGAAGGAAATCACCCGATGGAAGGCCTCAATTAGACCCACTCTTGTTTGGGGTAGCACTTCCAACAAGTTTTTTGCCTAGTTACCAACTAACTAAAATACTAATTAAATATGAATCCAAGAACAAAAGGTTCTCAGATGAATTAAAAAGAAATAAAAACAAGTAAATACAACTAACTAAAGTTAAGATAAGGTGTATGATTATTATTCTAAGATGCAATTTCTAAACTAATACTAAACTAACCTATCCTAATCATGAGAAAACTAGAAAAATAAATGAATACAATGGATAATGTGTATTACTTGCGAAGAATAAATTCATGACACATGATATAGAACTTTAACGAATAAGTTGTTTGCAACCAATAAAAATTGGTTGAAAAACTAAACTACAAAGTCGTTGTATTCATAAAGGAAAACAATATCGATTGTAAATCAGAGAGTATTAATCAGGAAATAGTTATAAGATTAACATCCATTATCACAAAGCATATATGTATGGATATGAAGAGTCACAGTCATACACATAAAATATATTGTTTCCCAAATTATCTTCATTCCTTTATTTAAATAACAGTAAAAATACCAATCCTTCTCAAAAAAACCAAAAGTATTTTTTCAATTAAAATCATCCAATTTATAGAGGTTCCATGGGAATGTGTTTCGATACTCATATTGATAACAGTTGGGATAATGAATTGATGCTCCAACTTCCCTTCCTCAATTAGGGAATAATTACAATGATCTAACTTACCCTGTAAAATTTTAGTTACAAAAATAATCCTTCATGGGCACCCTCATGGTTTCTCCCTCACGTCCACGAATGCCTTCCAGTTCTCGAATTTTTCGAGTATGGTATCTACTTAAAGAAACTATGTCATATCCAAGTCATTCTAACTCTTGCACATGCGAATGATGACCTTATTTCTAAGGCTCTTCTCAACACATTTCATGGCACCTTCGGTTAGGGTGATGATTTTGGAGGGTTGGATTAGTCTCTTTTCGATAACCTCTAAGTTGATTTCACTAGTTTCTTTGATTTCTCTCTGAGAAATGTTCCACTTGGTGTCAACGTCTTCGATGATCATCTAGGTTGATGAATATTTTTCAATGTCACTGAAGGGATCCATTCCAAATAGTGAGAGTAGATCATCATACGATACGCATACCTCTACGCAAGATACTGTGACTTCTCCCTTGACCTTTAACACCTCGCCAATCAATTCCATACCCATTTGAGGGAGTCAACGATCTCAGATTCTTTGCTTCTTAGAATATGATGAGAGGGTTTCTGGGAAAGGAATTGTTGGTGGTGAGTCTTTCCATTTTGTGATTGTGTCGTAAGCTTCTAGGGATTTTTGATACTTTTCCTAGGTGTATTTCACCTGTGTTTTGAACTTCATCCAGTCATATTCAGTCACTAGAACTTTGTCAACTTCATTGAACAACCTTTTTTGCATGTTCCAAGGTTCCTCATTTTTCTCCAGATCTTTTGTCTTCACCGCCTGTTGATGGGTCCTATATCCCTTTACTCAACAACAGTAACCAAACCCACCACTGAGGCCCAATTAGACTCTGTAGAGTTTAATAATGGAATGGTTCTCCGGATCTTGTGATCCGGCCAGTTAATCGATGAGCTTTGCGTTTTCTTGCGAAGGCGTCTCCTTCAGTTTGGACTTTATCTTTTTGTATTTTCTCTTAGGTGGGACAAATATAAGATGAGAGCCGGTATAAACCAACTAGGTAACAAAAAAAGAATAAGTTTAACTACTTGAGAAGAGACTGAGCTTGGGATAACCCACTACTCAAGCATGCAGACAACAATGCCATACAATAGGCCTAGTACTAATACGCTAACCATGTGAGTATCCAATTACTGATTGAGATACAAATCATCAGAAATAAAACACATATGCGATAAATAATGGCAAGTAAAATAATTCGCTTAACTCTAATCATCCATCACATAACAACACAACGATTCATCTTCATCATTAAATAAAATAATTGTAAAACATTGCATCAGATAACTTAACAATAGATTTAATAACTCTTACTCATTACAACATCCATCCATGAGACAAGATAGGAAATAGTTCTTTTCCACGTCAAATCATACATGCATTTGATGAAAACATAAACTTGTCTCTGATCCAGAATGACTTCTCAATTAAAGGTAGCTCCAAAATAATTCTTAACAAAACCATAAATGAGAGTTTCTTGCAACAACCATCGACCTTTAACTAATCGGTCAATCCTCTTATTTATAACATAAAATAAACTAAAAATAATGGCTAAAGTGCAGATAAGAAAAACAAAATTTACCACGTGGCGTTCTCTCCTAATAGTTTGTCTAAGAGTCATCTCAAGATATCACTTTAAAAGGGTGACTCTTTTCGTACTCCCACTAGTTGATGAACAACTCCTTGCAAGTATGGGCATATGGGAATCTATGATGTTCCATCGGGGCTACATAAATCTCACTGATATCTACTGCATGTGCCTGATACTTGACCAGAATGGCACTTGACAGTTGCAACACAGCCCGATCTTTGATCGGGTGTTCCATAAATTGTCGCACCTGACCTGGCATTGTGTCTGTCACCTTTGCCAGTATTTTGGCCCATGATGAATCTTGCTTGGTGTGAGATTTGAATATGTATCGCAAGTTGACAAATTTATCGGGTGCACCAAACTTGGGAACCCGATTGATGTTAATCTAGTGTTTCTCTCACTTGGCCCATTTCTCTTGAATTTATTGTTGTGGTTCCCAAGACATTTTTTCCCAATACTCGGCTGATTTCTTTATTCGATCAAGACTGCTTTCTTTCAACACCCGAATGTCGTTTTCTTCTTTATCTCGACCCTGTTGGACTCCACCAATGTAGTCGACTCTCTCCACGACTTTCTACGCTTTTTCGTACCACCTATCCATATCCTTGCACGTTGCGAGAGGCATGATAGTATCTTCCTGGAGGTCAAATATCCCTTTACTGAATAGGTATCTCATCTATGAACTTTCTATAGGACTCCATGAATTCACTCCTTAGTTACATCATGGACTGTGTGGTGTGTTGATAGTACTTAGCCAAGTGGCACAAATGTTCTAGTTCTTTTAGGGTGACGACCAATTCTTTTTCATCTCTTTTAGCTCTATCGAGGGTGGTATTTGTGATTTCCATCTCTGTGCCAATGAGCTCGGACATCTTAGCATGTTCTGTGTTGATCAGATGTTCCTCTATAGTGATGAGGATTGAGCGATCTTGAGTGGTCCTCCTTTTCTTGGTGGTCTGTTGAACAATAGTCTTCCTTTTCCTGTCATAATCTATGGCATGTATGTCGGCTACTTCGTCCATAAGTTCGGGGATTTGTTGATCCCCCAAGGTGAGTGTATTTACCAAACTTCTGATGGTGTATACTTGTTCAAGATTGGGTTCTTTCACTTCCTCATTGTGCTACGAAGGCTCGACTTCTATGTGTTGTTCATTGGGGTTTTGAGTACCTATTGAAATAGAGGTGTCAGGAATAGACTCGATACTTACTTGTTCATCGACCATTGAAATGTTGATTTCGTGCTGCGGGGCTCCTTCCTCTGGCTCGCCTGACCCTGGCTCGTCCCTCAGACTGTCTTCTTAGGTTTCTGGCACATCAGGCAACTTAGTGTCTGGGACACTCTCGACATCATTTTCTTTATGCAGGACCTCCTAGGTTTGGACGTCGGGGAGAGGAGAAGATGTATTCTCAGGTCCCTTTTCTTCTTCGACATGCACATGGGTCCCAAGAGATACCTCTGGGATCTCATCATCATCATATATATTTATAAACTCTCTCAAGAGGTTCGATGTGTTGGTCCTCTGTGATGCTTCTATGATCTCTGGTTGAGCCAAAACACCTATCGGTGATCCGACCGGTGACGCTGTGAATTCAGGGTCGTCTAACCCGATAATTTCATCAAGTTCTATAAATTTAGGGCTGATTGGGCCCGCTCAACTTCCTATTGGGTTTTATGTCGGGGATCCCATGGTTTCTGCGATGTCTAGATCATCCTGCAACTGATCAATCATCCGCTGCACTTTCTCTAACATGAACAATCCTCTTTCTCGAGCATCCAATTCCATAGGAAAACCTCTTCCTTGTACTGGGACTTCTTGGGGAATATCTGTTGTTTCGATGGCTATCATTTCTTCCATAGTGTTACAGAGAAATCCCCCTTACAGACAAGTGGATTCCCTCTTGGGATCTAGACTCCTAATACCAAGACAGAAAGGTGCTAACATTGGTCACTGACATGCTTTTAAACCTAGCTAAGTCAATCAAATAGAGAAAAGGAAGAATATGTATCTACCTTTTTCAATGTTTTTCCTTGTTCCAGTCTGAGTTGAGCTCTGATCTACAAGATCCTCGACAAGTTTTGCAAACCTAAAACAACAAAGAAAAAACAACTTCATATTCTCCCATGATTAATCCAGAACTAGATCTATCTATGAAAGACAAGTTCATGTAGCATGTAGACATACACAACCTTGAAAGAAACAGGCCAATAGCACACACACACACACACACACACAGATATATATATATATATATATATATATGAATGAGAGCAACAGAGAATACTTACAGACCCTTGATGAAGGTGTAGCAGCCTCTCTTAGCTCTCCTTGTCCAACCCTTTTCTCAAGTAGTCCACACAAAATGATGATGCTTCAATGATATCTCCCTTATGAGATCATAATTTAGGTTCTTCTTAATTTCTCTATCTTATTTTCACCATCAGAAGGCCTCCTTATATAATCTTTGAGAAGCCGAACCACCTTAGAGATTCTTGGGATAGGTTGAGGATGTTTCTCCATTAGTTGTGGATCCTCCCTAAGATCCATCCTTGACCTCGGTACTCGAATACAACTGATTTCCAAGATAAGGGGGATCTTCCCCCGATTTTCTCAACAGTCAAAGATTCCCTTAAACAGGCCAACACTCCCCCAAAAGGGTGCACAAAGCATTGAAACACTCTCCGAAATAAGGCTAGGGAGTGTTGGCACTCCCTGACAGTGGGTAGGGGAGCGTTGCCCAAAATTCTTCCAAAAAATCCTAGTGCTCCCCCAGAAGGGTGTATAGGGTGCTGCAACGCTCCCCCAAAGGAGGCTAGGGAGTGTTGGCACTCCCTGATAGTGGGTAGGTGAGTGTTTCCTTCCAAAATCATTTTTAAGTGGTTTTCTTCATGGAAAATTCTTTGTACACCTTATCACATGATTTCTCCTTGTTAAACCAGTATTTGAAGGTGTCTTAAGTGTCCTTGATAATGTCATCTAAGACACAACATAGGAAAGAGGACAGTATGATATTTGTGACACTTGTGGGAGAAATGCAACACTTGTGACATTTGGTAATGACGACACTAGGCCATCATTGTAATGAGTATTTTTTATGTGTAACAAATTTCCCCCCAAAGTGCAAAGTTAGAAGATGAGAACTAATGACTGGAGTACTTTGTAGACTTTTTCAAGCAAGGGTACGAACTCAGAGAACTTGATAGAAGCTGCACACAACCATCAAACAAATATAATATCATGTTTCAAACCCAAGGCATGCATACCTATGCTTGAGTGATAAAGACTTTCAAGGTATGGTCACCATAAAATACACTATGGATCCATAATTATATTGACAAAAGGTATAGCCATTGAAGATACAATGTGGATCTATACTCCTATGACCTGAACTGATCGTATCCACGAAGAATACACAGTGGATCTATGAGATGAAAAGACATAGCCACAAACCAATACAAAGTGGATCTATGTGGCCATATATGTGTCAAAGTTCAAAAGAAAATCTATCGGAACCTTGGCAAAGTACATATAAGAGTGATGAATCAACCCAGGGTCTTCTTTACCGATCCCAATGTAGTACGAATCTAACCCTGTGAATAGATTTCCTGATGTCGAACATGGAAGAAACAACTTGATTACCGGTCAGTGAGGTAAACTGTTAACAAGTGCGAGGGAAATCACAATTGATGTGATTGATTCACAAGGTACTCTAGTACATTCCAATGAATGTGAATGGATGAGCTGAAGTTGAACATCTGTGGAATCATCTGATCAAAGGTCATTGATGTAAACCCACTGTTGGATGCGAGGAGGCCTTCCATTTAGGCATGCAGGTCCCAAGGTACTAATTGGTTTCTAGGTCTAGCTCCTGGATAATGTGCTGAAGTCGACATGAATAGACTCGTCGAAGGAGGGACTTGGTGTATTCCCCATCTATGACATGAAACTGGCACAATATGTAATTGGTGGATCAAATGAACATGGACTGATAGGGGTATTGAAAGAGGAATTTGTGATGGTTGACTCGCGAGGAAGATACTTCCCTCAAACATTGAGGCATGACAGTAGAAAACTTGACATGGACCAAAACTTGGTAATGCAGTGGATATTGTGACTTTTTTCGGGTGACCCAAAGGAGTAAGGAAACTCAAAGGATTGGTTTAGCGCAGAGGTTTAGCGGAAAAATGCATGCAAAGATAAAATTTTGTGTTCAACGACCACTGTAAGAATTACTGGTAATGTTTTCAAAAACTGCTTGGCTTGCTTCCTTCAATTTTTCCCCCATCCAGATAGATGAGTACCTCTTTTTAGTTTAACGAGCTTGAGGAGGGTAACACATTCTCGATATAACTTGCCTTTGGTACATCCCTCTTATTTTTTTTAATGAACTGGAAGAAGTAAGGGTTTGGTCCCATATGGGCCCTTCAAGGTATGATCATTTAATGAGTCCAGAGAAGGTAAAATCGATGGTTTTTCATATTTAGAGAGTCTGAAAATGACTTAAAGACGACTCCAATGTGGTCATTTTTCATAATATTAGTCTTGAGAGGCCGAAAAAGACACAAATTGTCACTCAAAAGATTCTCTTTCAAAAATTTTAACGATTGGGAAAGGAAGCAATATTACTCGACAATCCTTTCACGTTTAGAGATTCTGAAAAGAGCTTAAAGATGACTCCAGGGCGTTCCTTTTTCGTATAACCTTTACAAGTCTGAAAAAGTGATAAAAGTATACTCAGCTACATTGTCATGTATTTTCGAGCATGACAAAGATCTAAGACCATGCTCAGTACTTTGCCCCCAGCTTGAAAGCTAGTGGCTTAACTCTAGAATGATCATCAAAGGCTGGAGACATGCCCCCCAAGCTTCAATTCATTCACAGACTTTGAGGTTGTCACCAATTTATTTACTAGATGGAGAAAAAAGAGAAGGGTGGATGAAATGAAGGTTCAAATACAATACCTAACGAAAGACTCGACCTAGTATGAGAGGTGATTATTTCAGTTTTTAATGAGCTTGACATAGGAAAATAACTATGCTCAAGGCTCCGAGTTGAATCCCTATATTTCTATTCCATTTTTGAACAAGTTTGCTACAAAGAGGAAAAACTATTCTCCTAGCCTCTGTTTCATTTTTTAACGAGCTTGCCACAGAGAAGTGAAACTATGCTCATAGCCTCTGGTTCATTTTTGAATGAGCTTGCCATAGAGAAGAGAAACTATGATCATAGCCCTGCTTGATCATGGTTTCCAAGAGGATAATGCTCTGGAAGGAAAACATGTCAAGGGATAAAACTCAGTCATGGCTTCCAAGAGATCTTCACTAGATGGGAGAAGAATGATCCAGAAGGAACACATGTCGAGGGTCTCTCTAGGGATAAGTAGATCAGGATCCGATAGCCCTACCAAAGAGATCACCATGTCAACTACCAAATCTAATTCATCTTCATCGGTAGCTGAAGGCATGGGATATAATGCTACATAATTGACATGTGGCATGGGTGATACCGACTACATATACGAACCAGTTAGGGAGGTCATTGGGTTGATGTTCAAGTCAGGGCCAACAAACGAAATTTGATCAATAGTCACCCTTCTTCCATCATGTGGGAAAGATATCACATGAAACAAACTGGAAACAATAGCTTTGATGGCATAGAAATAATCTCTCCCAAGGATTAAATCGAAATCCAAGGGGTCCTGGACTACCATAACGTCAATAAAGACAGTTTTCCCTCCCAAAGTTACAGGAAACTAGGAAGGATCCCTAAAGGGTGACTGGTTCTTCTGTTAAAAGTGAACAGAGTTTGGGTAACCAACACAAGCCGAGGATAACCCAAAGCTTGCCAAGCAATAGAGGACAAAATAATAATGGACGAACCTTCATCTATCAAAGTATGAGGAACCTCCCGACCACAAACCTGTATTGTAACCTTGAAAGGAATGTGAGAGGGAAGATGAGGTCTAGTTAGCACACCCCAATAAAAAACGATGTCATCATTACTTGGAGGGGGTTTAATGGGAGAAGAAGGAATTCCCCTCAGCACGGTAGATTCTGTATCAACGAGAAAAACATGGGAAAAATCATGTTTAATCTCTGACGGGAGAGTAGGATCGATTGATAATGACATCAAATTGACCACTTGGGTTTCATTGTCCAAGGGGAGAATGGGGTCAACAGGTGGAAACGGATCGACCATTTGGGTTAGTGGTTCAACCGAGGATAAAACTAGATTGACCACCTAATCAACTAGATTGACCGGGGATGGAATTAGATTGACTAGTCCATCAACTAATGATGGGTTGGGAGAAATCTTACGATAACCGATTGGAAGTTGAATATTTTCCAAAAGATAAGAAGCCTCGTCCATACGAGGACAAAGGTGAGAATAATGATCACCTTCTTATAACATGCAGGGAAACTTGACAATTGTCTTCTTCTTACTAACTTTAACATCACTACTTGACGGGGAACCACTAGCATGTCTAGCAGAGGCTGATGACATGGAGGAACACATTTATAAGACGTTAGGAAGACCAAGGAAATCCCTCATAAAGTGGTCACCCTTACAAATATTGCAAGGGAATTTGGGTTTCATATTCTTCATTGTAATCTTGTTGACCTCATCAACACTCCTAGTACTATTAACAGTAGTTGGTTGCTTAGATCCAACATCTGACATAGTTGGAGGCTTGGTCATTTTTGGGTTCTTCTTCTCCTTCTCTTCCCATTTCTTCTTCTTTTGATCAACCTGGCCACTTGCTTTAGATATTTCACTAGGCGAACAAGGAGAAAAGGAAGGATACTTAATGGGTGAAGATGGAGAAAAGTTGACATGAGGTTGACACGTGGGTGGTGTACTGACATCTGAAGCATTAGGTGCAGCTGAAGCACTAGGAGGATTCGAGATCACCGGAGTGGGGAAAAACCAAACCGGTAATCTGATGGTGAGCCCAAGAAGACACAGTGTGGCAATGTATGGACAACTAAAGTTTCCAAAAGAAGGAAAGGTGAAAGGTTCCCCGGGACAAGGGGGTCCTCCATTGGTACTCTCAGTAGTTGATGCCATTAACACTGACTCAACCTAAGGTCCACTAAGTAAAAAAAACAACACACACCATGAATCTAAAAGAAAACAATCGAAAAAAACTTCCCACAATGAAACCACTAGTTGGTGATGAAATCCAACATCGTGAGATCAATATAGAAAGGGGAAGGGATAGAGTGGGTATATAAGTTATGTTGGAGAACTGCTTAATGGACTTATGCCTTGGTGCAAGCTTCCACGCAGTAAATGTATATTTACCCTCCAAGGAGCCCGAGTGAGTTTGACCAATGTTTGTTCCAGGTTCAGTGAGACTTCCCTTCACCGTCACCTCATGTAAGACCCCTAAGATTATGGCTACTAAGGTCACCAACTCCCAGTCATCCCCTGGGCGGGTACAGTGGGCAGTCCAGTCTGAACATATGGGAAGGATAACAAGTCTGAAATCCTTCGAGAGAACTAAGAACAAATGGACCGGTAGAACTCCATAGGACCCCGAATGGATTCTCAATTCATGAAGAACCGAGACCAAATGAAGACAGTTGAACCTCAAAAAGAACCCCCAATATATGATATGACTACTATGAATGGTTGAACCACGAATGGATAATATCCTTAACTCTCCCGAATGTGACCTTGTGCATAACCCATGTCTGAGAGGGGTATCCCCAAAAGCCTATATGACAATTGGATTTCCTCTCCCTATCCCTATTGCAAGATGCTAATGTCTGTTTGACATCTTTGGAAAGTTATCCTTTCAACCTATTCCAAAACCCTACACCTTAAACTAATCTAGCTTTGCTAACAAAAAATGTACAAATATCTGATGAATTTTAGTTAAGTGCTTTATTTTAAGGTTGTTGTTTACTCAGAGGTGTATGAGAGTGAAACTGATGATATCATGACTCAATTCCCAAAACATGCATAAGAAATGATAAGTAGTCTTCTCTTTCAATGAATCTCTATTCAAGGGAAGGAGAAGGATTTTCCTGTCACTTTTAGACACCAAGATGCAATGACCTCATGCAATATTCCTCAATCAAAAATCCGATACAATTCTAAAATGTTTATATGTGACTGATAATCAGTTTGAGGTAAAGCTTCCTATGTTAATCAAACTTCAAGATCTGTGAGATTTAAACAACCCGGAAGAAAAATTCACATAGACAAAAACACACCCTCATTGTGATCAAACAAGAAAAAAGAAAACCAAATCCAAACAGGAGAAATGCTTGGAGAAAAGACCTCAAAGATCAAAATGAAATAGTGAAAAGATCTTTGAATTTCCTTACAACAACTTTCAGTCAATCAGATAAGTGAGAAAGTTGTAGATCGACTCCAAATCTCAAGGAAGAAGAGTGACTCAAAGCAAGGAAAACAGATGTCAAAAATCCAAACAAAACATCATTAATCCTTAGAAATCAAATAATTGGAGGCTAAACAAGGACACACTAAGATAGCATAAACCCTGAGAAGATGAATCAACAAAAAGAAGACTGAGAAAACTACTCCCAAGAATATTTTTGTAGAAAAAGGTGTAGTGCTCTGGTGTCAAGGGTACTAGAGCATTACAACACTCTATGGTAGCCTACAAGGGAGTGCCAACTCCATGGTGGTAAAGGCAGGAGAGCGTTGGCCTCTCATAGCTCAAAATTTTTCCCAGAAATAAAAAAGAAACTCAGAAAAAATGAAAAAATTTAGTGTCTAAGATGAATCCAAGAGCCAACAACACATCTAAGGATTAGAGACATGGTATGGAGAAGGTAAAAGAATGATCAAAGGCCAAAACAAGACCGAGGAAAGTAATAAAAAAAACAAAGTTCCTCCCCAGTGGAGTCACCAATTTCTGTTACAGAGAAATCCCCCTTGTAGACAAGTGGATTCCCTCTTGGGCTCTAGAATCCTAAGACCAACATAGAAAGGTGATAACGTTGGTCATTTACATCCTTTTAAACCTAGCTAAGTCAATCAAATAGAGAAAAGGAACAATATGTATGTACCTTTTTCGATGTTTGTCCTTGTTTCAGTCCAAGTTGAGCTTCGATCTCCAAGATCATTGACAAGTCCTGCAAATCAATAAAAACAAAGACAAAACAACTTCCTATTCTACCATGATTAATCCAAAATTAGATATATATATATGAAAGAAAAGTTCATGTAGAATGTAGACATACACAACCTTGAAAGAAACAAGCCAAGCACACACACACACACACACACACACACACACACACATATATATATATATATATTAATGAGAGCAACACAAAATACTTACAGACCCCTGATGAAGGTGCAACAGCCTCTCCTATCTCTCCTTGTCCAACCCTTTTCTCAAGTAGTCCACACAAAATGATGATGCTTCAATAATATCTCCCTTATGAGATAAAAAGTTTGATGCCTTCAATGTATCCCTTCCTTATGAGATCATAAGTTAGGTGCTTCTCAATTTCTCTATATTATTTTCACCATGAGAAGGCCTCATTATATAAGCCTTGAGAGGCCCAACCACCTTATATATTCTCGGGATAGGTTGAGGATATTTCTCCATCAGTTGTGGATCCTCCCTAAGATTCAGCCTTGACCTTAGTATTCGAATCCAACTGATTTCCAAGATAAGGGGGATCTTCCCCTGATTTTCTCAACAGTCAAAGATTCCCTTAAACAGGTCAGCGCTCCCCCAAAAGGGTGCACAGAGCGTTGCAACGCTCCCCCAAAGAAGGATAGGGAGTGGTAGCACTACCTAACAGTGGGTAGGGGAGAACTGCTCAAAATCCCTTCAGAAAAGCCTGGCACTTCCCCATAAGGGTGTATAGGGTGCTGCAACGTTCCCCCAAAGGAGGCTAGGGAGTGTTGCCTTCAAAAAATAATTTTTAAGTGGTTTTATTCATGGAAAATGCTTTGCACTCCTCATCAGATGATTTCTCCTTCTTAAAATAGTCTTTGAACGTGTCTTAAGTGTCTTTGATAATGTCTTCTAAGACACAACATAGGCAAGACGACAGTATGATATTTGTGACACTTGTGGGCAAAATGCGACATTTGGTAATGAAAACACTAGGCCATCATCGTAACGAGTAATTTTTATGTGTAACACCTGGCCCTGAGGGCCCCTTGAGTCGATTGTTCTAGAGTTGTCACTTGTTCATCTAGGCTCATGGCTTTGAACTTAGTCATCCTAGGATCGACCATCCTTGGCACAACTTCATCCCAATACTGAGTGTTTTCTATGAAGATGTCATCTTCAAACCTGTCATGGGTGTATTGCTAGCAGGATGATACTTGCGATGTGTAATTGAGAACTAAACCATTTGGGTCATGCTTGCGAAAATGACCAGTTTGGAATTGGAACTCAAATAGGCTCAACCCTTCCTTATTGGCTTGAGCGGTGTCTTTTACCATATAGAAACCTATATGGAATCCATAAGGTATGAATTCTCGCTTCTTATATTTCACCAGAGTAGCATCGTAACCTTGCAATATGGTCTAGTGGCATATTTCCCCTACTACTAGTCAATGAGGGACATACACCAGTGACAGGTGTGGTGCTCCGGTGGCTCCGAAATCCATGATGTAGGTATTGCGTTCATCCAGATACCAGTGGCCAACCTTTGATATCATATTTTTGGCCACAACTGACATTCTTGGACACTCTTTCTCTAAAAGAATAAAATGAATGCACATGATGAATTGATCGTAGATGAGGGAGTAGGATTTCTTGTACTTGTTCTCCCATAAGACATCGAAATATACATGAACCGGGAGTTCTGAGGCATGCCAACTCAAGTTCATATTGGAAAAGACATTTCTGGCACAGATTATGTCAAATAAATAATAAGCCATGTAGAAGGATGGGGTCTCTCCCTCTTTCGGCATCTGAGCTTGTTGAATGCAAATGCTCAGTTGCTTGGAAATGATGGCAACCTAGTTAAAACCTCTCCCAGAAATGGCTACTGTGTAAGATAGAGGCATCCATGCCTCTGAAAACCTGGAAAAATATTTCTCCCCATACAACCGGCAGAGGAGGGCCATTAGAAAGATATAGGGATCTCTTAAGTTGGTCGTCGGGTACTAGTCGGAGGTCCGATTGTTGTACCTTTTATCCTCTGTCCACCACGAATCCATCACCCAACTGGTGTCATGTTTTTCATAGAATGTTATAACAAAATTGGTGTCCATATGCTCCTCCGGTTCTTTGAGGTTGTAGTAACCCTACACCTCCACTGGAAGGAAGACCCCAACACACTCGCCATTGTCATCATTAATCAAACATGTTTGTGTGTCTGTGTGGTCGATAATCCACTTCAAGAGTACTATGCAAGGGAATACTGGATTTCTTCTCACTACCATGTGCAGATATGATCTTCAGATATTCAAAGAAACTTCATCGTCGAGCTTTCTCATATCGGGGTCATTGTGTGGGGCATATTCGGGGAATTCTTCTCGCTTGATATTCTTAAAGATTTTTCCATAGTGCGAGAGTACTGCCTTGGTCTCTATTCTTTATTTTGTGTCTCCAAAGGTCAGAGGTTGAGTGAAAATATTCTTGGTTGATGTCTTGATGACTGGTTATGGCCTTGGAGTGAATTCTAATTACTTTGTTGTCCCTAGGGACAAACCTTCTCCTACCTTTGATTCTTTCATCTTGGGTGCCCTCGACGACCGCCTAGTACTTGGTTTCTTTGGAGGCATTTATCCTGCAACCGAAATCAATCCTTTAGGGCATGCATATAGAGTAACAATGGATAAAAAATGTATTAAGTGAAGAAAAAAATATTCATAGACTCATACATACATGTAATGCTTGCTAAACTTGTTGTTTAATACTCATGGGATCTTGGAAACTTTTTCTGAATTTCTCGTCTCGCACCTCTGGATGCTTTGAACTTCTTTGCACACGATGGTCTTCTTTATGAATAACTTGAAAGAATTTAAATGAGGAAGAAACTATCATGTTGTATCAACCAATTAACTCGGGTTATGAGTGGAAATCAAACGAAATCTGTCGCTAAATATCTACAATTCAATTCATCATGGGTTGAAGGTGTAGGCGCAGAGGGTGGTGCGCTCTATTTTGTAAATTCAAACGGTTGATTTCATCCGCACACGAAGTAATAACTAATGCAATATTTGGAATTGATTAGTTTTTTAAATGCTTTGAATCTAAACGTATCCTAGTGTTAAAACATCCCATCACATTGTTTCTTAGTGAGCAGATTGGGATCGATGATGCATGGTGAATGTTTTTGTTGGTATCCTCCTATTAAGAATTTTTGACTCCGATTGATTTCGTCATATGGTGATGACGTGGAAAAACTGACTCGGGGTGCGACTTGGGTCTCGGGAACGGATAACGACTCAAGGGAAAACTAGATTGTATGTTTATCCACTCTGGAAAAGACCTATGACATATGAGGAAAGGTGGTTTGATCATGTACATCAATTAGAGTTGGATTTTTTCCAACAAGAGAGCATGTTTAAATAAACCTAGGGTTTATGATGTCGATAAGATATCAGTGGTTGACGATCGGGAAAAAACTATTACGTTTTCTACGAACTTACATTCTCAAAAATCGTCGATGCCAAAATGCTTCGGGGATCAACTATCAACGATACCCTTATGTAATTCTTTTCGTGGAATAAATATTCCTTTTGTCGATGCCTATGAAGACCAATGCTCAACGACTGCGGTTTTCTCAAGTGATTTTCTTTCATCTTTTAATTCTTTCCACTGCCGAATTTGGACGCATCGGGTGAAACATTTTTTTTTGTTAGTTGTTGATTCTTATTGAAAAGATAAGCCCTTTAAGTTGTGGGTTTTCATATATTCAAGAAAACTTTTAAATACTTAATGAGAGTCAATAAGGTAAGAAAACGCAAATTTTTTCACAATGAAGATGAATCAGAGAGTGCAAAAATATCAAGTGGTACCCAAAAAGTAAAATTTTACATAGACTTTTTAGGGTGTGTTGAGTGCTCAACACCACCTCGATAATCGTTGTTTTGTTTTGGTGATCTTCTATAGTATTTCTCAAAAATTAATTCTCCAATTGTACCCTTTGGAATTCATCTCAACCTTTTTCATTGAAATACCTCAATTCTTCTAATTGTTCTTTGAGTTTAGTCACTTCCAGATTTTGTGAGGTTTCAAGCTGCTACATGTTGCTAGCATGGGCCTTCTCAACCAGGGACATCGACTCAGTGAATTTTATTTGCAGATGTTCCTCCTATGCCTATAAATGATTTTTAATATTATCCTCATAATCGTTCTTGGACTATTCAATTTCATTTGTTTTCTCACTGGCAGTAGATTCCTTAATGGTCCCCATGATCATTTCTTGCTTTGCAATCCTGCATTTTGTGGCGTATAGAGGTACGCCGATCTCATGAACTGACATGTTGTTTACCCCAACAAAAGCACTGAGCATTGAGGCCACTTACATATCATTATCCTTTGTGTAAAGACGAACTTTCCATTTGATATTCCTTTTGGGCACATCCTGGCTTACTTCTTTTTTTCCCTTTTTCATTTTGGGGCCCTCCTCTCTATGGCTCAGGTATTGTGGTTATAGTAATAATATCCAACTGCGACCATTAATCCTTCTAACCTGAGTCCTTCCAAGGTGAGCAATAATATCCATAGACTCAAAGCCAAAGGGTTGCATTATTCTATTGGGATACTAACCATATTGCTTTCAAGATCTAGGTCGATGATAGCATCAACACCTCCTGAAACAGTGTCTTGGACTTCTATGTTTTCGGTTGTATCCTTCTTGTTCCTTTCCCGGGTTTCTCTCGTTGGGTCTGATGGTGTCTTACCTATGTTTTTTGTTTCTTTCTTCCTTGTTCCATCCTTCTGAGAGGGGGAATATTTACTTGTGTTTTTTTTCAGTGCGACCTCCTTATCCTCAACCTCCTTCTTATCCAACAATTGGTACATTTCTTTGGCCTCGTTAGATTTCTTTGCCAATTCAACTTCTTTATCTCTTCTCTTTTTCTCCTCTTTGCTTAGTTTTTTATTATATTACTAGAGGAGAGCTCGGAATGACTCTAGCCACAACGTTCTATATTTTTATTCATCCTTTCTCAATTGATGTTGGGCTCCATCGATAGTAATCCTTTCCACCTCTTCCTCAAAACTCAACATGCCTCAGAAAATATCCTCTGAGAACCGAGAATCATGCATGGTATGTGTTGCTAATTTGACGACATTCAATTGTTCATAAACCACATTCCGAGGATCGTGTGATTTGGGATCCCCCAAACAGAGACAAAGCTCCTTGAGTGCTTCAAATTCCTTTTTAGCTTGCTTCTTATTCTCCAGAGAGTATGACCCAACATGTATGGGGAACATGGGCCAATATTTCTTATTCATTTATGAAAGGTAGGCAATGGCCCCTTTTTAAACAGTTTGGTACGTAATCTCCCTGGGAAACAACTTATCAGGAACATACTTGGTTAGCAAGTGTGGCACTCTTATGGCCCCATAGATTTGAATGTAAGTGTAGTATTTCCTCATGTACCAATCCCTGATGTCCTTTAAACCTTTGATATCCCAAGGAGATATTCTATGTGGTAAAATGTCGAATATTTCATTATGTAAGGGGGCCAGGAAGTAATTGAATATATCATAGAAAAATATCTTACAATTGACCTCCCGTAATTGAGAGAAGTAAAAGTGAATTGGGCCCTTTTTAGAAATCCAAGACCAATTGAAATATGGCAATGACTTTGCAATGCACGCAACATCTATCATATATGCTGACATGTAAAAATGAGGATTATTCATGCTCTTGGGATCCTGGCTGTGTTGATCGATGTTGAACGAGAGAATGGTTTACCAATTGAACACATGACCATTTTGGGAAATCCTCTAAGCCATTGGGAGCCACTCCATCATGAAATGAGTGCTACTCTCTTCACCATAGAGCCGACATATCATGGTATTTAGCACTTTGTAGGGACTATTAATATACAGTGTTGAAACATGACTTTCTCCCTTTTTTTTTGGCCATTCTTCATCATAAAACCAATCTTCCATGAGGGTCTCGAAGTCTTCATGGTCAACTCTAAACTATTCGAGAAGAGACACATTCAAGGAAACTATTGGTTCTTGGGGTGGATACTTAGCCTTGATTTCATCTACTTTGAGCAAGGTGATTGGGAGACCTGAAGCATTGAGTATTATATTGTAATCCTTTTGAATATATGAAAAACACCATTTGACTACGTTTTTGTACAAAAAAATATCGGGGCGATCGACTACTATATGAATTTCTCTCTTCTTGATATTTTTGTATGCCTCAATGTCTAGATCATCGGAAGGGAACCTTTCTCTCTTGAACATGTCCACGATCTTGGCATAATTGAGGTAGTGCTCCCTCCCGTCATGGCTTTTGGTGTGAGAGATAATGTATGACTGTAAGATAAAGACTGGAATAAGCATTCCAAAGGTCTATGATTTTTCTTTTCTAGTGAGCATCCTGGACATCTCATCACCTACACAAACCAACACATTATAAATAATAGAGTCATCTCGACGTTGAAATAAAAATATGGAAAAAAAAATAGTATCATACTTGTTTACAGGCTAAGAGTGGTAGTCGATCATACATATATCATAGAGGATTGTAGACACACTTTTATTTATTTTTATTTTTTTACCTTCGTGAGCTAGTGAGAAAGCATACGAGCGTTATTTACCCTTTTGACAAAAAAAATACATAAAATCCCTCCTAACCACGTGCAATCAATAAAAAGTGTGAAACAACTTGGACTCGGTCAGGAGCATACGAACATAGTAAATGCATTGAAGGTGATTGGTGTTCATAACTGTCATCGTTAGAAGTTGATGGGGAACATAGGTGCATACTTGGGTGAGAAAAAAACCCTGACGACGATAAATAATTTATTAAATGCTTAAGCATGATTACAGGGTCTAGGTTGGACCTAAAATTACTTTTAATGTTCAACTACATGATCGTTGGACGTTAATTCTTCAATAACTAATGTTGATAAGACGTCAAGGTGACGGTGGGGGGGACCCATTAACTAGAACACGTGAGATCTATGGTGGATGATTGATCGGTGATGACTCGGTTCATAGGATTTGTAGGATAAAGGATGTGATTGTTGGATAGCAAATGGAAGTGTCATCGTCGGCGAGGGGAAAAAAATAAGAAATATCTAAAAAGAAATCCAACGACGAAATGAATTAGTTGAGTATGTTATCCTTTGTTACCTTGACATGCATTGGAAGAGAAAATACTTACGCATTGAATGAAATGAGGGGCCCATGAGGGGGAAAAAGCTGAGGTGTATTCAATATAGAGAATCATGTGTGAGTTGATAAGTGACTAGGAGAGAGAGAGGGATTATTGTCATCGGAAATATGAGTAGGAGTGTACGATGATGTTGTGAGGCATCATCATCATCAGAACCTATGAAAATGAAATATTCAGTCACTAGATTTATTTTATCCATGTTTGAAGACAAATTATTTCAAGAAGCAATATATTTGTATAATTGGATTCATTCCATTTCCCCTTTAGAAATGTTTTTTCCTCGGATCATATTTATAAAAATACTGTATTTTGTGTTCTAGATTATAATCCCTTCTTATCATTATTTTTTCTTGAAACTATGATGATTGAATATACAAGATGATATAATCCTCTAGATCTTAGGAGAAAATAATAATAATAATAATAATAATAATATTCCCAATATCATTTACTATTTACTTGTTTACTTTGAAATAAAAATAATATTTCCTCACTTTCATCCCTCACTTCTCACTTTCATGTCACCCCTACTTATATTTTTTTACAATTATCCTCACTCCATTGAGGTGAGTGGGATGCAAGTAAAATTGAGCAAGTAATAATATTATTTTCTCAGTTACACCCCGAAGCCCCACCCATATTTTCTCACTTCTTTTGAGTTTGGTGAAAGTGAGTGAATAATAATATTATTTTTTCACTTTCAACATCCACAATTACTTGTAATGGGGATAGGGGGTGAAAGTGAGAAAATAATATTATTATATGTTCATTTAAAACCCCCACCCAAGGTGAAAGTGAGAAACTAATATTTGTGGGTGGAGGGTGAAAGTGAAAAAATAATATGTGGGGTGAAATTGAACAAATAATGATATTATTTTCTTACTTTCATGCTTGGCCCTCACTCTTTGCTAAAAGATTAATGTTGTTGTCTATTTTTCACAACCCACCCGCACCTGTTCACTTTGACTCCCATTGCCACCCATGTTTGGTTACATTCATATTCAAATTTATTTTCCCACTTTCACCACACATATTCCTTGAGTGTATGGATGCAGGGTAACAATTAAAAACTAATATTATTATTTTCTTACTTCGACCCTTCCCCTTCTTTTTTCGTGGGTGGTGAAAATGAGAAAATAATATTTTAAATTACGAATATTGAATTTGAATGAAATTCAATATGTAAATATATATAATATATTTTTAATAAAAATTACTTAAATTTAACTTTTATAAATATATGTAATGTATTTTAAATGGAAATTACTTAAATGTGTGGCTTAATTTTGATTTAAAGTAAAAAGCCTATATTATATTCATCTTAACACTCATCCTATTAATAATTTAAAGATAACTTAGAATTATTAATGTTTAGAATATATATATTCTACTCATGAATGGGGGTGGGGTAGAGGTGAACATGGCTAGGTGTGAGATGTAATTCTTTTCATAACAAGTTCCACTACATGGAAATCTCCCAATTGAGAAGGTTTTTGGACGTTGATTTGAACAAAAACAACATTGTTGTACATATATGTCGCTCAATAAACTGGAGAATGCTTCTAGTTGTGGTAAAGAGATGAAATAAGTGGGCATGCCCGTATGTTAGTTGTGAATCTTATGTTAGACTTTATTTTTTGAAATAGGAACTTCGCTCATGTTTACCAAAAAAATACATTGAAAGACTTATCTAACTAGTGAATATATGTAAATACTTTCTTGGATACAAAATTCTAAAATTAGAGAAATATTGTTTTTCAAGACCTTCCAACCAAACACTACTCCAACATTTTATAACCCTCTTTTAAACAAGCAACTCTTTACAGAGGGAGTTGGGGTTTTTTGTTGCCATTCTTGGTATTTCTGCTTGAGTAGCTTGTATCAATTGAGATAATTGGTCTATGCATCTTTTCTTTGTATTTTTTCTTTTGTATTCACTAATTTTTTCATGTATGGCTTCCATTAGCTCCTTGTAATTCTCCTCAACTTTTCATGGAAACTTTCTGTATTTTTTGGTCATAATAATTGTTTTTAGGGTTGTTATTATTTCTCCTGTTAATGATTTTTAAATGTATATTAATTTTATTATACGATCGGTGAATATAGAACTTAACATAAATCTTAAAATAATATTAATTCTTAACGAGGCTTCCTAAAGTTTTGGTCTTTTATGATATAATTTTGAATACATATTAATTTTATGATATAATTGGTGAATATAGAATTTAAAATAAACCTTACAATAATGTCAATCCCTAACCAAGTTCCCTATTCGAAACCATAATAAACTAGGTTACCTGTTTTATCTCGTTTTAAGAAGAAAATGAATGAAAGAATATATAATGAAGCAGTCATTTACAATAATGTTAAAATCCCTAACTCGGTTTTCAATTCAAAACAAAATCAAGTTCACTAATTGGGTTAACTATTTTCTCCCTTTTGAAGAAGAAAATGAATGACAAAATGTGTACCTACACATTCACTTACAATAATGTTAAGCCTTAATTGGGCTTTTTTATTCAAAAAAATAACTGGGTTAACTATTTTCTTTGTTTTGCAAAGAAAAAATGATATTTGTTTTCAAAGAAAAATGATTGTTAGAAGGTTTACCTATGTGCTGCAGGCTAAGACAAAGTGAGGTTGTACAGATGGGAACCACTGAAAACCCACAAGGCATATGCCCAGTTTCAACAGTAAGACACATGCCACGTCACATAGGGAATATCAAGATAAGGTAAATAATAAATGATCGCTCATATTAGTCTCTTCTCCATCTCAATAAACTTCAAAGTAACCCAACACTACCTCATAAAGATTAAGAGAAGAGATATGAAATAAGATATTAAAAAATATCTCTTTGGAAAATGTTGCTATTAATGTTGCTACACTTAGAAAATGCATTGTTTACCCGCCTTCTTAGAAATGAACGTTGAGGACATGGACCGAGAATGACCTTCTCCTTGATTTTACTTCACTCGATCAATGAAAATAAAAAATCTAGACTACAGGGAGGTAAGTGTAGGAATTTCACTTCAAGTCTCTTTTCCTCTTGTCTCTTTTCTCCATAACGCACAGGTATGGTGATCTCAGCTAGTTGTTCTAATCGATTTTCCTCTACAAGAATAAGCTAATCTTATCTTCCTCTTTTCATCCACTGCACAAGAAACAACACCTGATTTACAAAATAATACCAACCATATATATTAAATGAATCCATGCTATTACATGATAGTAACATTTAACTTACAAAAATAAAGAAGGTAGGGTCTCCTACAAAGAGTTGAAAAGAGCCTAACAATGAATGTAATTTACTGAAAGGAAAAAATAAATAGAAAATTCTGATACCTACTTGGAATACATGAAGAAGTTGTGTCCAAATCGTGGTCCAATTATTCAATTCCCAACTCTCAAATCAATTTCTTTTTCATACTCTAGAAAGAAGATTCAAATCCAATTCAACCTCTAACCTCTATCATTTTCGCACGAACAACACCCCGAACACATAAGATTTAACACACACAAAACCACAAAAATTCATGTGGACAACAAATCGAACATGACATTAGAAGCACTTCCATACACCCACATAAACACACAACATAATGAGATAGAGGAGAATCCCACGTAACTTGTAGCAATATAAACAGTAAATGATCAGAGTGGTTGTGTGGTATGATTCCCTTACAGATGCAGATAGTATTGATAGAACTGATTCAAACTATTCAATTGCCAAAGATCCATAGGTATTTTCGGCATAGGAACAAATAAATGTGCCAAGGGATGACTGTTTGGGTGGATCCACTTTCTCAGTCATTTATTCTCATTATTATCAATTATGCCAATGAATCATTCAACTTCCAAAATTAAATAAGACATGGTATCTAATATTACGAGGAACACACAACTCGAGATATATAATAGATTTAATATATTTATGTTAATGAGGTGATCTAGGACAGAGTTGTGAGGGCATTGTTAATTATCACAATTTCAAGTGGAAACAACCATTCTTGGAATATGCATTAGGTGGCACATGGACTGTCATTGTGGTGAAAACCAAAATCTTACTGCAACCGATTTTACCATTTCCAGATGCATGTATGTTTGACCCTCCTTGCATATATGGCTAGAATAGAACATAGTGAAGATGCTTAATAGTCGACCTACCTACAACTCCACTATTTGTGGATCAAACTATTATTTGTTGAGAGTGTATTTTAGGTTACTGGAATTGTTTTGAGGTCACTCAGCGCACTTTGGAACTCTAGTGATATTATGTTATGTTCCCTAATTGATTGGACTCTCCCGTTTTGTGTACATGTATCCTGCATGGGATTTAACAGTCGAAAAGTAAGTGTATGGATGTATGTCGTACAGTGTCATGTTATTCCTTTCATGTTCTTACAATAGATTTCTACCTTGGTGTACTTATCCCGATTTTCTGCCACTGATTGTAATGTGAAAAAATATGTTTGAATTTAATGGAATTTTGATGTAATGTGATGTTTCTTCATCGTAAGGTTTGGTTAATTTGTTTTTGGGAGGATCCATTACTAGGAATAGAAAAATATGAATTCATCAATCTACAACAATGGGATATTACACTTTGTAGTTATTCGTTACGTAGACAGTTTTATGATGTTGACGATATCTAAATCCATTCCAAATATGGAATACCTTTATACATTTATTAATATTAAAGATATTTTTTGAAATTTATGGAGATCATGTTGGGGTTCACCTCACCCAATATACAACTCATACATGGTGAGAAATAAACCTCGCCCTCTGCTTTGACCCACAATCTCTTATCCTACCTATCTTCCTAATGAGTTTATGCCTTTGTTCATTGTGGCTCACTAGTTCCCCTTCCTAAAGGATAATAATGATTTGTGGCTGTAGTCATCTGACTATGTATATGGATTTGGATCAGATCCTATATATTCTCCTTACGCCTTAACAACCTTTTCATTTAGATGATATGTTACTGGACTACCAACAGATTCACCTGCCACATTTGAGCCACTCAAGAGAAACCTTTTGATCCCTACCTCCTTCAGCTTAAGTCCCAACATAGACGACAGTGGATGCTGGGGTTATTCAGATGATGTAAGTGAATTATAAATAATAGAATATGCCTATCATTGAGTGCTTTCCCCTTTATTCTTATATACATATATATTCAAAATTGCAATTTCAATATTGAAAAAAACATTGAAAACTTACATAATCAAGCCTTAAAAATATTAAAGATTATATTACTTACTCCATTATAGGATTCTAACACAGTTTCAAATAGAGTAAGTATGCTTTGTGTTGTTTTTCTTCGAAGTAATCACACATAGAGCTCTTAATGACGATCTTTTAATGGGTCTTTCAGTAAAGCTTGACTTGTTTCTCGGTTATTTGTGTTTCAATTGAAGAATTGAAGGTAAGGCATATGGTTTTCTTGGAAATATAAAATTGGATGGAAATTATTTATTATTTTTGGCATACACTGTAATAAATTGAGGTGAAGTATGGACCTAAATTTAAAGGATTTAAAGAGTATTTGTTTTGAGTTTTCTTAAGGCACCATGACTTTCTCATATTTGGATCTAGATATTTTGAAGTCTGTTTCTACTTTGCCTCGGCGGTTTCAAGAAGTTTTCAGTTTCAGGTACAAATATCGCCACAAGATTCCTAATTCTTTTCTCCAATAGTTACATTACTATTAAATTTCAAATTTCTTACAAAAGACTATTGTTGAGTGCATGAAGCCTGGAATTTCCACTTCGCATGGAATATCAACATTTACAACACCTAGATCACTCAACTAGTGGCTAAAGGAAAATGATCTAAGTATATCTTATGGCTTAGTGCCTTCATCCCTCACCCATAAATTGTTCCTAATCTCTTCTTCCCTGTACATTACTGTAACGCCTGAGGTTGTACCTCGTTGGGGAGGATCTTAGCAATTGATAACATATAACTAAAGGAAATCAACGCCATGCAAAATAGAATCACCTGGTGGGCATAATGCAGTGGAGAAATGGAGAAACCACCTCCAACAACATAATTAGTATGGGATGACCTAGAAGGATTACAAAGAGACCAACAAAATTGAATCATATACAAACTCAAATTTCCAATTTTAATTCAAATATTTACTTGATACTATAGTTGAGCATTATTTGAAGCTTTTAGTATCTTGAAGAAGGATGAATTCGGAAACAGACAACGGTAGTAAGTTTATTTCACTACATATTTAGAAAATAAATCTTCATTGGCTTCTAATCAACAGAGATTCGAGTTGTTAAAAGGTGTCAATTGTAATAAATTTTCCATTGAAATCAAGTTTCTTAATATACACCTTTAACGTAAGCTCGAAATACTAATAGACGAAGTTAATTTTTATAACAAATGTGTCATTTTCTTCTTTCCAATGGAATGCTTCAAATTTTTAACCGCTAATTTTTTAGAGCACATGTGTTATTTTTTGGTTTTCCTAATCGGTTATTCGGGGAGCTAACGAGTCCACATCCATTAATATTGTGGTTGCGGCTTTGGGTTAAGATCTGAAAAACTAGCTAATGATGGTAGTCATCTTACTATCCAAGTACGAATTCAAAGAGATGGGGCTGGATATATCTCTAGTTACCAAGTAGGCGTTGTATGTTCACGATTTCGATGAGTCTATTTGTCGTTGGCTAGAGGGAATGAATGTCTAAAGAGAAGGACACTATATGAGTGCATCATGGATCTAATTGTTTATGTTCAGTTGGAATCTACTGGTTTGTTTTTGTTTAAGACTTTTCATATAGCAGATTCATTTTTTACATCTAAGAGTTAGGAGAGCGGGAAGTAGGTAGTTTTATTCCTTCTCCCTCCATATATGTTCTATTAGCATTGGTAAGTATACAAGGAGTTCTTCCAACATCTTCTACCATTGACCGAATTCATGAGTATGATGTTATACATGAGTTATAATAAGTATTGAAATAGTTCTATACCCTTTTTGAACAAATATTTTTTCCCATACAGTAAATAGTACAACAAAGAGATTATCACTTTGTATTTCATAGTCCGAAGCAAGAGAAGGAGTCCACTCGATTTGATATTTGAGTGTATGGAGTAGGAGGAGGCGGCCTTGGGCATTGAAGGAACCTTATTTGGTTAATCCCTGAAACATTTGAGAGGTTATTTTGATCTTGCTTTCCCCATCATTTATATTTTCTCATTGATTCGTCTATTGATTGACAGTTACTTGGCCATTTATATTTTCCAATTGATTCATTGATTCATTGAGACTCTTGGGTGGGTGCATTACAGTTCCAGTAAAAAAAAAATTATATTATCTTCATGTATCCTGAATCTCATCTCCTCTTGTCGATAATCTCTTCTACCTGGTTATTTTGCATTATGTCGACCACCTAGTCCGATATAATAAATTGCTCAAGAAAACTAGAGGTCGAATTCAGAGCGCTCCGCCCCATTATGAGCTCCAACAATATGATTCCAAAGTTGAATACATCTCTTTTGTTGTTCATATGGTCGTAGAGAGCATATTCAGGGGCCACATAACTGAGCGTCCCAATAGTCTGGGTGTTGTAGTGGTATTCTCGTATTCTTTCTTCAAATTGTCCAGACCAAAGTCTAAGACAAGAGAATTGAGATGAGAATCCAAAAAAACATTCTCAGCCTCTACGTCCCCATGAATGATGGTCATATAGGTAAATTCGTGAGATGAGTTATCCCCCTATCTATGCCCACTGCAATTTTGTATCGCTCGGGCCATGAAAGAAATGTTGATCTTTTGGAATAGAAGAGGTACTCAACCACACTGTCATTTCCCATTAAATAAGAAACCAGAAGCTTCTCACGAAGTGTTAATAGAACAGTCGGCTGATTTATTCACTGAAAATACAGATCTACTCACTACATAAGTGTTAATATAAAAATTGGTTGATTTATTCACTGACACTGTAGAAGTGTTAATAGAGCACGCAAGTGTTAATACATCAGGACAATCTAGACCTATTGTAACATACCCAGCCACCCACAGGCCGGGGTACGCCACCTTAAATCTCACCCTGGGACTTCTTTCTCCTACCGATACCTTTTTAAATTAATAAGGATGTATAAAAGAAAAGGATTTAACCACATTCAAAGAAATAACCAACAAGCATGTATATTCTAAAGATGTAATAAAATGATAAATAAATGCACAAGGGAATACAATCATACACAGGTAGATAATACCATAACAAAGAGCACTTATCTTTATAGAAGAAGACACCAATTGGTTGTAGACCAAAGACGTTCCATCCAACCGTAGACGTTATTGTTCCCAAAAATCAATAGTAGTGTCAACCTCGAGCTAGGGCTATGAATCCATAAGAATGGTTCCAGAGTGTTACTTGTCTTCCCAAACCAATCAACACTCAATCTCTCATGGTCTTTCCTAGCACTCACAACAATCCAAGTACCTAACTCTCTTCTACCCATATTGCACCACCCAAGAGAATGGACCTCCACCCTTCTCTGCCATGTAGTCCCTCAAGCAATCCTTCCCCTTATTCTAGGCTCCAACGCAACTCGTCCAAAATCTCGATGATGGAACTCTCAAGACTTCAAGCTGTGAACAATGCTATACACAGGCCAATGCATCTCATACTTGCAGGCCTCAAGTGATGGGTGGATCACACTAGCGACCACTATAAACAACAATACCATGGCGAATATTCGACAGATTGATTCCCTTTCCCAAATAATGAAATGGGTGAGGATGGATCCATGAGTGATAGGTAAGGATGGAATGAATGAACGAGTGAGAAAGCGAATGAAGGAGTGAACGAGCTATTAGTCGAACCCCTCATAAGAACAGAGGGAGGTTTAAGTAATTCGTGGGGAATCAAGAACCTCCTGGCCTTCCCCAAGAATCCCACATAACTGGTCCACCCCCTTAGACCAGAGGGTAATTAAAAATAGGAAATAAAAATTTATCCCCTCAATCCCCCTCTCTTGTGGAATCATAGCCCCCTATAACTCTAGGCCTTGTCTATCTAGTAGCCAACGATGTATGTATTATTAATAATGATCAAGACATTACATTTCTTGGGAAAACTTGCCTTTTAATAATCGTTTGGGCACTCTAGCCTCTCAACAATGTAGCAATACATTATTTAAAATGGGGGTTCAAAACCCGGGATGTTACATCCCCTCCCCCTTATTTTGGCACTGTCATCAGTGCATATTCAAAATAGAGATCAAAATATCAAAAGTATTCAAAAATATGCTCCCAGGTAGCACCTTCAGGACCATAGCTGGTCTACTGAACTTTTACCAGGTCTATAACTTGATTCCAGATCATTTTGACCTTTCTGTCCAATACCTGCACTGGTTGGACCTGAAAGTCTCCCTCTGTCTCCACCTGAATTAGATGCCAATCAACAACATGGTTAGGATCATGTATATATTTATAGTAAAGAGACATGAAATACATTATACACATTCATGGAAGCAGGCAATGTAATAATTTATGAAACTGACCCTGTTTTGTCCAATATTTCAAATGGACCATAGAATCTGGCTGCCATTTTTGTACAACTACACAATTTTAAAGAACTTTTCTTGGGCTTCACTTTCAGAATCACATGCTCCCCTAATTTGAATTCTCTAGTTGTCCTTTTCTTGTTTAAATAAAAATTTATGTCTATCTTGAGCTGTCTTTAAATTCTGCTTGATCTTAACCATTTGGTCTTCCATATCCTTGAGCAAATCTGGCCCAAGTACCACTCTGCCTGTTGCATTGTCCCAACTCACTGGAGTATTCCATTATCTACCGTACAAGGATTCAAATGGGCTCATTCTCAAAGAACCTTGATACCCATTATTATATGCAAAATCAACCATGTCTACGTAATCCTCCCACTTAGATTCCTTATCCATCTCATAGATTCTCAGCATGTCTTCAATTATTTGGTTGACCCTCTTTGTTTTTCCATATGTCTAGGGATGTTATGTTGTGATAAAGTTTAGATTTGTACCAAATCCTTTAAAGAATACCCTCCAGAAATTGGAGGTAAACTTTGTATCTTTGTCCAAGACAATTGTCCTAGGTATCCAATGCAACCTAGCAATCTCTCTCATTTAAATTTCGGCAATATTAGTCATTGTATGTGTTGTCTTAACAGGCACAAAATGAGCATCCTTTGTTAATTTGTCAACCACCTCCATGATGGAGTCATGTTTCTTATTCGTTCTAGGTAATCATGTTATGAAATCCATGGTGATCACTTACCTATTCTTCTAAGGAATGTGTAAAGGTTGTAGCAACCTTCTTGGATTCCTATGTTCAACTTTCACCTTATGACATTCCATACATTGAGTGATGTAATAAACAACATCATTTTTCATTCTCGACCAGAAGAATTGGCTTCATACTGCTGTAATTATTTTCTGGTAACCGGGATGTCCAACATAAGGAACATCATGCATTTCCTTCAATACCAAATTCCTTATTTCTTCAGAACTAGGAACATAGATTCTATTCTTATGCATGACTAATCCATCTTCTTTTTTCTCATACTCCTCTATTTTTTGTTGTACATCTCATACTCCTCTATTGTCACACTCACTTAAAAATTACAGCCATCTTTCATTCCTGGCATTCAAGGTTGGTTGTCCAAAAATATATTTCAGGCCAGTGTAGTTTGTCCTTAGTTAAAATCTCTTCCCCATGAGATAATACCTCCACATCCTCAAGGCGTGGACAATGGAAACAAGCTCCAAGTCATGTGTGGCATAGTTCCTCTCATGCTCCTTAAGATTTTTGGACTCATAACTAGTGACATGTTCATTTTGCATGAGGAGTCCCCCAAGTCCTTCCTTACATGCATCTGTACATACCACAAAACTTTTGTTTGGGTCAACAATATTTAACACAAGTGCACTAGTAAGTAATTCCTTCAACAGATTAAAATTTTCTTCACACTTAGGTGTCCATTCAAATTTAGTTCCCTTCTTTTGCAAATAAGTGATGGGATGATCAATCTTAGGGAACCATACTATGAACCTTCTATAGTAACCAACTAATCCCATGGAAGATATGACTTCTGACACATTTCTGGGTGTTGGCCATCTTCTAATGGCTTCAATCTTCTCTAGATCTACTTCTATGCTCTGATCTAAAATAATGTGTCCCAAGTAATGGATCTTCTTTTGATAAAAATAACACTTACTCAACTTGGAATACAACTAATGTTCTCTCAGCACTTGCAATACCAATCTTGAGTGATGTTCGTGCTCTTCTTCAGACTTACAATAGATAGGTATGTCATCCAAGAACACCATGACAAACTTATCCAAATAATTTATGAATATGTCATTCATTAAGCACATAAAGACAGTTCGTGCATTGGTCAGTCCAAATGACACCACTACAAATTCATAATTCCCATATCTGGTCCTAAAGGTTGTCTTATGAATGTCTTCTTTCTTGATTCTTACCTGATGGTATCCTGACCTCAGGTCAATCTTTGAAAACGTCCTTGCTCCTCTTAGCTGATCAAAAGGTCATCAATTTTGGGTAGATGATACTTGTTCTTTATGGTATACTTGTTCAGTTGTCAAAAGTCAATACATAGCCTCAAGGTTCCATCCTTATTTTTGACAAAAAGTACTGGTGCTCCCCATGGTGAAACACTTGGAAATATGTACCCTTTCTTCAATAATTCCTCCAACTGCATTTGTAAATCTTTTAACTCTGGTGTGCTCATTATGTAAGGTTTTTTTGACACCGGGGCATCTTCTGGCACTAAATCAATTGAGAAACCTATCTCCCTTCTTGGCAGCAACCCTGGTATTTCTTGGAATACATCCCCAAATTCCTGTAGTACCGTGAAATCTTCAAGGCTTGACCCTTTTGTATTTTATGATTCTTCCACATGAGCTGCATACAATTAACATACTTTTCTAAAACATCTCTTCATCTATAAGGCTGAAATCTAACTTATAGAGATGGGTCTTGGAACTCCTTTCACAGTGATCTATTTTCCATCTCCATCATGACATGTAAATGTATTTTTATGACAATCTAGGACAACACGATGCTTGTCCAACCAATCCATTCCAATTGGAATATCATAAGACCCCAATGGTATGATATTTAGATTAACATTTGTATTCACACCATTAACACTTATGGAACATCCTATGACCATATCATGGATTCTCCTTTTGGTTCCAGTGGCTAACTGATCCAAACTTGATTTTCCAAGTTTAGTTTTCTCCAAATGTAATCTATCCACTATTTTAGGATCAATGTAACAATGACTTGCTCCCGAGTCAATCAAAATAACAGCAGGCTGATTTATGATCTTACCTTCCACCTTGATCATATTGGACTCGTATTATTCTTTTCGATCATCTAAAGCTGCATAGATTCTTCCCATATATGTGACTGTTGTAGCCTTTTAGACGTTGTGCACAGTCTTCACTCTATCCTTTCTGTGTGGGCAATCCTTGTACATGTGATCTTCTTTGCATCCCCAACATTGGATAGGTGGTCTTCCTATTTTTGCCAAGGACTCTTCTTTCTTGGATTCACCCTTAGGATACTGATCTTAATGATTTCTATTAGGCTCATTCCTATTGAAGGGAGGTTTGAATCCTTTCCTCCTATGATCGAGCTTCTCCTTCTTCTTATCCTTCCAAGTTTTTTGTAGGGATTATCTTCCCTATCCTTTCTCATACATGTATTTAGCCTTCTCGATGGCCTCAGTCAAGGTCTTGGGCTCATCATACCTAATATTTTATTTATAAAAGGTTGGCAGTCCACTCAAAAACCTCCGTATCTTTACCTTTTCATCATTCATAAACCCAACATATTTTAACAATCCCAAGAATTTCTTCTCATATTCTTCCATGGTCATGCTTCCCAACCTGAGTTCAAATAAATCCTGCATTTTCTTATCATAGAAATTCTCTGAGAGGTAATCCTTCTGGAATTACTTATTGAAATCCTTCCAAGTGATCCTAATCTCATTAATATGTTCAACTTGCTTAAGTTGATCCCACCACATTGCAACTTTCCCATGTAAATGGTAGGTGGCAATATAAGCTTCTAAGTTGATGAATAGTTATGGAACTGGAAATATCAATTGAGTACAAGTAACCATGCTTCGACATCATCTTCCATTTATCTTTCACCATCAAAGAAGGGTGGTTTAATCTTTTTCAATTCTCCTTGCAAACTGTCCACTTCCTATCTCCTTCTCTGGTGCCTAACACGGGACACCTCTGGATTGCTTATGGGATCTTTCGATGCATAAAAAATTCTTCTTGAGTAAGGAGGTGTGAGTGGTGTATATGCGTTATGATGGCACTTCTCGAATAACCAACTCCTCCGCAATCCTCTCTTCTTTCACGAAACCTGCCTTCTTCCTCTTGTTTTGAGTTTGATCCCTTCTTTGTTTTCCTCTGTAACTGATTTAAGCTATGCATAAATCGAGCATTTATCTGAATTTTCTCTCTCATCTGTCTCTCATTATCTGCATTGTATCTCTACACTTCTATTTTTAGTCTTCTTACGGTTTCTATTAATTTGTCCTACTCTCCTTCCCCCTTGCGTCCATTGGACTCTGTCTCTGCATTACCAACTCTGGTATTCTGTCCTTCATCCTCCTTATCATGGATGGAGGCTCCCTCACCTTCTTCAATTTATTCTATATGCATTTTGAGTGGACGTGTTTAACCCCTTAATTCTAAAAAAGTGCTTATCCAGGGCTTTAGGACTTCTGAACTTCGGAACCTTCAACCAGGACCCAATCAACGATCCTCATCCTCATTCACAATCAATGATAGAGATCCACTTCGGGACTCCGCACTTCGTTATTTCGGCACTTTCGACCTCCACTTTCCCCCGGAGTACTCTGTACCTGAATTTTGGGATCAGGCACCATGCGCCCTCCTAAAATCAACATCTCTAGTCCACTTCAAGACTACGACCTTCAGAATTTTCAAGTTTACCCACTTGATTCTTCCCGAAACTCTTTTACCCAGAGTTACTGATCTTCTTACGCATGTCCTCCTACATATCAACGACTGTGAATCGCTTCGGTTGTTCAGGCTTTGGGACTTCGGGCTTCGGGAATTTCAAACTCTCTACCTTCACTCTCTCCCAAAGTGCTTTCAGCTGAAGTCGACGATCCATCGACACGTCTCTCTCACAGATCAATGGCTGTGAATCACTTTGGCTCTTCAAGAGTTCTCGACCCAACGCCAACTGTCACATATTTTTCCTCTAGAGTGCCCAGTCTCTAGAATGCATGATCTGTCGCCACATGGTGAAATAGTAGAAGTGTACATGTGGCTCAATAAGGCGGGTGACACATGTCACGTTCTAACTGACATTTTCATCCTCCACATGCTTAAAAATTACTGACACATGGCACACATCCCATGTGTCCACATCATATAGGTTGACATATGCAGGCCGTGCCACTTTGGTATTCCTGGGTCCACATCACCTCCAGGTGACATCATCATTTCCCACCACTTTGGCTCTCTTGGCTTCCGAACTTCAGGCTTCAGGAGTTTCCAAACTAGCAAACTTCCAATTTTCTCAAACTTCGAATTCTTGAACTGGCCAATCTACCGACATGTGTATCCCTTATCAAACGGTTTGTATTAACCTTGGACTTCAATACTTCGGGAGATACTATTGCATAGATCAACGACTCTTGTTGATTTGAGATCAATGATCCTCAATTACTTTGGGACATTGGGTAATTATTTTCCTAATACCTTGGTCGACAAAACCTTCTGGAGTACTAAGTATCTGAAGTGAGTGAACTAGCACCCATGTCCTTATTGATGGACAATCCAGATGAAATCTGGGCTTCGGGCCTTTGGGAGTTTTTGGCTTTTCACATCCATCTTTCTTCCAAAGTGGTTATCTATCAGAGTGCAGGATATCCTGCCACATGTCCACCTCAATCAACTGTCTGGATCTACTTTGTCCCTTAAGAGTTTCGATGGTTCGAGCACTATCATGTCACATCACTAAATGCCTTTCAATTTGAGGGGCCATGCATCGACAGTATGGAGTAACCCGCCTTTCTCCCCGTTATTATTTCGACGCTGACACGTAAACCCTCGGTGAAACCGTGGTTTGGATTGCGGGATTGCCTTGGGGAATTAACTCTGATGCAACATGGTTCCCCGTAATGCCTCTTGGCCATCGATCTCTTTCTCCAATGGGATATTAGGGTTGTGAATTAACCGTTTCTTCTATTTCATCGGACAACCCCTGTTCACCTGCCCTCCGATCCAACGATCCCAGATCTCTCTTGATCCCACAGTGGCGATGCTCTCAAATCCGAAGGGGATGGTCACGAACCTTCGAACCCTTGCAAGGGACCTCTGATATTCTAGCTCCTATGTAGACTCTGCAATGCCATTCCTCCTGAGATTTTCAATTTCATGGTAGGAATTCGATCTCAATCACAAGACTCTGACCAACAGACCCGACCTATATCGGCCCAGTGTTTCAACCAGAATCTTTGATACCAAACTATAACATACCCAACCACCCATAGGCCGAGGTACACCACCTTCAAGCCCACCCTAGGACTTCTTTCTCTTACCGATACCTTTTTAAATTAATAAGGATGCATAAAAGAAAAGGATTTAACCACATGCACAACAATAACCAGCAAGCATCCATATTCTAAAGATGTAATCAAATGATAAATAAATACACAACGGTATACATTCATACATAGGTAGATAATACCATAACAAAGAGAACTTATCTTTATAAAAGAAGACACCAACTGGATGCATCATAAGGATGTTCCACCCAACTGTAGATGTTAATTTTTCCAAAACTTAATAGCAGTGTCACCTGCGAGCTAGGGCTATGAATCTACAAGGATGGTTCTAGAGTGTTACTTGGCTTCCCAAAACAGTCAACACCCAATCTTTCACAGGCTTTCCCAGCACTCAGAGCAATCCAAATACCCAACTCTCTTCTACCCAGCTTGCACCACCCAAGAGAATGGACCTCGACCCTTCTCTGCCATGCAGTCCCTCATGAAGTCCTTGTCCTTATTCTGGGATTCAGTGCAACTGGTCCAGAATCTCGATGCTAGAACTCCCAATACTCACAGCTGTGAACAATGTTGGACACAAGCCAATGCATCTCAAACATGAAGCCCTCAAGTGATGGCTGGATCACACCAGCGACCACTACAACCAACAATATCGTGGCTCATCTTCGGCAGTTCGGTTCCCTTTCCCAAATCAATACATGGGTGAGGATGGATCCATGAGTGATAGGTAAGGATGGAATGAATGAACAAGTGAGCAAGAGAATGAAGGAGTTAACGAGTGTTGAACCCCTCATGAGACCAGAGGTGGGTTTAAGTAATTCGTGGGGAATCAAGAACCTCCTGACCTTCCCCGAGAATCCCACGTAACTGATCCACCCCTTTAGACCAAAGGGTAATTAAAAATAGGAAATAAACATTTATCCCCTCAAGCCCCCTCTCTTGTGGAATCATAGCCCCCTATAACTCTAGTCCTTTTTCGTCTAGCAGCCAATGATGTATGTATTATTAATAATGATCAAGACATTACAATTCTTGGGCACACTGGCCTTTTAATAATTGTTTGGGAACTCTGCCCTCTCAACAATGTAACAATAAATTATTTAAAATGGGGGTTCGAAACCCGGGTTGTTACACCTATTCACTCAATAGACTTAATGAGATTCAATAAACTTAGGTTATATCAGATTGAAAAAAAATAAAAATTGTCCGACTCTATTTAAAGACCTCGAAAACAATGTCAATGAAAATATGAAGAAATCCTATACTCAAAACTTAGGATTAACAAAAGGCTCGACAATAAGAGATACAATAAAACAATGTGAATGAAAATACAAAGATATCCTAGACTCAAAACTTAGGATTAACGAAATACTTGGCAATAAGACATACAACTTATTAGCCAATAGCTTTTTAAATAAAAAAATTAAAATATTACAAAATAATAACTATTTTAATTTTCTTATGTATAATATCGAGAAGCACAAAAAAAAAAATTAGTCAAAGGAAAAGTAATTGAAGGTCAACGATGAATCGATCGCTAGCGTCCCGACCTTCAACATGGACTAATAATTGTTAATATTTTATGTTAAAATGTTCCAATGAAATCCTACAACAATGAGTTACAAATGATGAAAAGGATTAAGAGATGGGCGAAGTTTACAGGATTTGAAATGTCTAGGAGTCAACTAAACCCTCAAATTTATATTGTTCTCAATAGTTTAATCAAAAACTTGTTTATATCAATAAATGAAAATGAAATCAAAGCATAAGATAATAGAAAAATAATACATGGCTAAATTTGATATTGCAGAAGGATGCAGTTTTTCTTCTTGACAATTGTTGTCAATTTCCACTTTGGATCATGCATAGGAGTAATAGGTTATTACTTTTCCCCTTTTTTTGATCTTGGTCCTATTCATTTTGGTGAATTAATAGGAGTTCCAGGATCCATTATGTCACTTGTTCCGCAACCATATTAACCTATCTCATTGAAATATGAGGGTTTATCTGGGAAATGTGTAACTTTGTTTTTCTTTTCTAAGGGGTACAGTGTCCTTTGATATGGAGGGGACTACATCACAAGATCCCAAGTTGGAGGTAGGGGTGGAGGAGAAGGATTTTTACTTCATGGAAACGTATTGCGACTAGAGGCAAAACCAATTGCATTACCTGTGCAGCATAAATTTGTGTAGATGTCGGGGGATCCTTATTGATCAAATGATGTTCTTTCATCACTACATCCCATAATGTAGTATTTTCATCATATTTTCTTTAAAAACCCATGATTTAGTTCTTCTTACAATGTGCAAAAATGTGTCATGTTTCAAAGCCTGACCTATAATGAAACTTTACTTGTTCATGATCCATCTCTTGAGTCTAGGTGTATTCTTTGGTGATGAAGTTTATTTCTATTATAAATCCTTTGTTGGAGTGATTTTATACATATATGTGTGCATATCATGTAGTGCATCGATTCTCTATCTACTCAGTTCTAAAATGATTTTTTCCTAAATAATTTTATTTATGACTAAGTGAATCATAACATCTATAGAAATGTAGAGGTAAATTACATAGTCTAACCCAAACTGGAATTGTGGAGGGGGAATATGATATTATATTTGAATTTGGAATCTAGATATTCATGAAAAGACCATATTAATGATAAAATAAAGGACCCAAGTAAATATTCTAAAATCTATCCTTTGTTAAGTTAACTCCACAATGTGTAGGGGTAGATAGAATTTTGTTCCTAGATTTGTGTTTTCCAAATGAAATATATGTGGTGTAAGTTTGTAGGATTTTTCCAAGGGCAATTAAAATGAAAAATAATCTCATTATCTTCATAGAAATCCCATATCTCTGTCATGTATTTCTCAAGAGTGATGGATGCGCTAGAGCTTTGTGTACCATGTGGAACCTAGGGATATGGCTTCCATCAAGATCCCCTCATATGATCACATCAAGAAATGTAATTCTAGGAGTTTATCAGATAAAACTTCCACCTACAATATTTGGTAGAGGAATGCTTCTAGGAGAGTCGGGGAATTCAAATGCCTTTGGAGTGATAAAAGAGAGATTTCTTTCCATGCTTGGGATTTTTGATGCCAAGGAGCCTCTACAGAGGAAGGAACCTACAATGAGAATTGGTAGGAGGGGAGGGGAAATCTTCAATAAGTTTCCAAGGGAGTCAGTGGATGCAGTTGTAAGTAGCTATGGAAAAACCCTAGTTATAACCCTAAGTAAACATGCTAGATCCTTCTAAATTAGAATTGTTCCATTGATTAATGATGAGATATATTTCAATGAAATATATTTATATTGAAATTGAATGTTAATTATATACCCACTTTCACCTCCATTCCCACCATATTTTATCAATTTAATCCCCCATCCCCACTTTATTTACCCAAGCTCACCCCACCTCACCTTCACTTTGTTCCCCATTTATGGTGGCAGGTGAAGTGTGAAAATGAACAAATAGTGTCTTTCATTCTCTATCCCCATCCCCATTAAGGGTGGGGTTTGGGGTGCAAATGAAACCCCGTGGTTTAAGTAAAAAGTAATATTTCATAAACATAATATTTAATTTGAATGAAAGGTTGATATGTAAATACATATAATATATTTATAAGGGAAATCGTTTAAATGTGAAAATTAAATTTCATTTTAAATTTAATGATATAATTTTTTTTATAATTTAAATAAATTATAAATAAATAAAATTATCGAAATAAAAATAAATCTATATTCATTTATGATGATAATGATGATTAATGTTCATTGGAACCAATTGGTTTATCATACCTAGACCTTCAGAAGGTAAGGGATTACTTTGATTTCTTTAAAATTGTATTTCTATGTTCAAAAAACATTGAGAGAAGTGTTCCAAGATGACCATAGTTTTGATGATTCAGGAGGTTAGGAAGGTATGTATTGTGGAAAATATTTTTAAAATGAGATCTAATTTGGGAATAGGTAGGTAAATTTAAGAGAAAATGTTTTTTTATCTTGAACCATATTAGTGTCACAAATATGGAATATTATTTCATCCCATTGTGTTTTGATAATCATCCAAGACCCAATTTCACTATGTAGCTCATGAAATTTTGTTGTTATTTTAGGAATGTTGATCAAGACCCAATTTCACTATGTAGCTCATGAAATTTTGTTCTTATTTTAGGAATGTTGATTTTCTTCTTTGCACTTGTTAAAACAGAGAGGTACTTTTGAGCTTCTAAATTAGGGTTGTCCACCTCTTTGTAGTATCTTAATTTCATATTATCCTCTAATTCTTTATCATGCGACATGTTCTCCTTAAATTGACAATTGATAATGTTTGTAATATTAACGGTACTATGCATGATGGATTCTTCTTGTATTCCCCAATGATTTATCAAAAATTTGACATATTTATGCCATCCTCGCTTCATCCACTAGTGTATTTGGCTAGATTTTGAACCAATTTTGGGGATCCTCTTATCGTCCATGTTGTTTATCTTGTTCTTTTAAATTAGGTATCTAATCATAGCAATGTTCGCAATGGGGGAAACTATTTCTTCTATGAGAAGGATAAGATAATGAGAAGGATAGGATAAGGTGTTTTGTGATTAATTTTGAGATTATAAATCATAAAATTATTTTGGATCTGTTCTATCTTTCTCCAGGATTCTCTAGAGATATTGCAACCCAAAACTTCACATCCATATAAGATAACTAGAGTGATGACAGTGTGAAAGAGATATTTTTTCTTATACCAAAGCCAATGGTCTATTGATTTACAATTGTTTTGAAGCCCATAATAAGATTTCCACCATCCATTTAGCTTTTTATCAATGTTATAGTTTTAAATGAGCTTGTTGTAAAGCGAAGCTCTTAACCATTCAAACTCTAATAGAATAATCATGTACTTACAAGTAACATCTAACCTTAATTCAATACATAATACCCTATGACAATTTATTTGTTTTTGTTGATGTGATATTTATTTAATATTTTATATTAAATTAAAAATTAATATTGATTGTTCAAAAATCCTTCCATAATACTTTTTAATATAATTATTTAGTTTTAATTATATTTAAAAATATAAATTAATAAAGATAATAGATAATAATGATTATCTTTATTTTAAATAACTAAATTATAATAAATTTTATTACTTTTCTTATAATACATAATAATAGTTACAAAGTTCTTCCATTAAATGATATATGCTTTCAATAGAAAAAATAATTTGTCATTTTTAATTGATCTATTTTTTATATACGTTGGAGTGAAAATCTTAACATATTATATTAGTGTAAACCATGATATATGATGTGTTTTTAACAGATGTATTTTAATTATAGATAATTTCAAAAGCTCAAGTTTTAACAATACTTTAAACTGATAATAGAGCTGCTTAAAACTAATAATTTAAAAGCATTATTATTATTAGTATTGTAGATTTATATTACTGTTTAAAAATAATAATTTTAAAATGTAATAATTTTCATTATTTTATAAGATTTACTAATTTTCCCTATTGTCAAAGAACGGTCTTCATCATATTGATTTGAATTTTGTGTTATTCATGATAATCATACTAAATTAAAATGTCTGATTATCAATTTAGTAAAAGAATTGACGATACAACCATTTGTCTTTCATAATTCCTTGTCAATGATGTTTATTATTAATAAGTTTTATCAGATGTAGAATTCAACGGTATTTATCTTTCATAATTTCTTCTAACGGATGTTAGATATTAAAAAGCTTTAGTAAATTCAACGATTTATGCTTCATAGTTACCGGTGATACATGTTTTATATTAAAAAGCTTTATTGGTAAGCGCAGGATTCAAACTTGGAGTTGACGCAATTGAAGGAAAGGGTTGAGAGCTTACAAAGACGGAAAAGGTAATCATTTTGACGAAAATAAATGACAATTAAATTTTAAATCATAAAACATTTTAATTTAAAATGTTAAATTGCGTGCAGCCATCTTTTGGGTGAAGATCTTGATTCACTAAGTGTGAAGGAGTTACAGCAGCTAGAACACAAAATGGAAGAAGGATTAAAACAGGTCACATCAAAAAAGGTAATCAACATCATTATGGTGTGAAATTTATAGAGCATATTTAATATTTTGATGCAAATATGTATGCAAAGTGTATAGTGGATGCAAATATGTTGAATGTTGAAACACCAGTAGGGTCCAAAAGAAGCAAGGGGATCTAATGATGAAAGGATTCATGTTCAAGGGTGTGTTTGTAAGACACCCAACCCCTTAAGTACCCTTTTAAGGGATGGGGTATTAATTTTTTTTCCTTTTCCTGAACCTCCTTCTATCTATTTAAAAAAGACATTGTCTTCTTCTACTCACCAAGATATTTCCATCAACTGCAAGTATTCTAAAAAAAAAGATCTATATCGAAAGTTATGTCCTATTAAAGACTTAGGGACTTTATTGGACAAAGACCTCTTTACTGCCACATGGCACCCATGTGGCTCTATGTCACCTGTGTCATCCTATGTGGTGTTGACATGTTAGAACATGTGGCCCCTTAGCATGGAGTTAGCTTTAGACATGGCTCTTTCCACCCATTCCATCGGGTCCTCAGCTCATCGTGTCTCAACTCTTTATCGCATTCCACAATTGCTTCAAACCTCTCTTGAGACCCACTTTACCAAGGTGTTGACACTTTTCCATCACACATAGGACCAGTGACATCATATGATGTCATCTCAGGAACTTGGGACATTGGCCCCTCCCATTTATTCACACAGCCCAAATCCCCCGATCCAGGATGAGTTGGCACCTAGGAAAAACAACCATGTCCTATCATGTCACATGTCCCAACCATGGCTCTACATGTGACCACCATCATTTTGCGACACGTGGAACAAGTTTTTCCCACAAATCTCTATTTGAAAATAGAAAAACCACTTGACACGTGGCACAATCACTATGTGAAATGTGGACATCCACGTGGACTGAAGGGGTACACATGTTATCTCAACGTCGAATGTTTCCCAATAGGGCATTAACACTTGTCTGCTTCCCATTCGTTGAATGATGTCCTATGGTGTCATCTCATATCTATTGGGATTCAGTTATCAACTGTTTTCACAAGATTTGTTTCCCAAATTCTCTCAGTGGTCCATGATATGGGATATCGTTGGCATGATGGGGCATGTGGCCCTTTTTGGTCATGCCACCTAGAACAACATGTGGAAATCGTAAAATTCGACATGTGGCACTCATTTTCCACCTGGAACTTTATCCAAATTTTTTGAAACAATATGACACATGGCCCTCCCATGTCATGACAAGTGGGCCATGTTTGGGGCGACATGCCACCACCGAGCATCAGATGTCATGACTTTCCAAACATAGTATAACTATGAAACACCTCTGGTTCCCAAGAATTATGCAATGATTAACCAATTTAATCCCGATTATTATGAGGATACTAATTAAATTAATCTCGAGATTGTGAACCTTGACCCATTATAGTAATATCTATGACTAAGAACTCTTTTGGGTATGAAAAATGACCATTGTTTAAAGATGTTGTCACAAGATTTTATGTCTGATCTAGATTTTATGAGAAGAACGAAATCAATATAGATTATTATTATTATTATTATTATTAACACTTAGACACAAGGAAAAATAACCAAGATACAGTAAATATGGGTTCTATTCAATAAAGAAATATGTCAAAATTGTAAAATGTAGACTAAAAACAAGCTTGCTAGAATGGTGACAACTTATCTCAGAGAAGAGATGTGATGACTACTCTCATTCACAAGAAGATGATTACAATGAGTATTTAAAATCCTTTTTACAATAAACATGAATGTCAAATCCATATACATCCAAAAACCTAACCCTAGGAGATGAAGCACCAAAAGTCATGTGGGCCCCGTTGGGATAAATTAGTACATCAACTTCTCAAGGTCGTAACTTTTGCATACGATCTTTGTTTTAGGCACAAGGTATCTCATTGGAAAGGTATATCCAAGGAATACACATTATGCCATTAAAATTTGACTTTGACTACTGTTTGACCATGGAAATCCATAGAAACGCATTTAAGGCCTCAAAACAGCCCCAGAAGTTAAGGATCAAAAAACTAGGAAAAAAACATCCAAACTAAAAGACTACAAATATGAGCTAGTTGAAACAGGTGGGTGGCCACCGATATCCACCTGGATCAATCCTCCTCCCTTAGGAAGAAATGGTATCCATTGCATTGAGCTCCCCCATCAGATGAGGAAATTTCTATTGAATTTGTCCCTAGGTGAGCCACTTGCCTTGGTGTAGGAGTTGTCATGCTTTGACAACCTGATAAAGATGGATCCTCTATTGGCGATTTACCTTGACATGTGTATCCATGATATAATCAATGGATGCATGTTCCATGCAATCAGGGTTGAGAGTTGTTGGTATCAATGGTTCTTCTATCTCTAAGGTGTCCAATAATGGTGGAAAATATGGCCAAAGGAGATCCACATTGAACACTGGGTGAAAGACAAGGAAGGGGGGAATGTTGAGCTCAAAATAAGTGTCTCTCAAAGCCTTGGTTATGGTGTAAGGTCCATAATGGAGTGGATGAATCTTTCGATGGGGATCGGTAAGGCATTATTTATGCAAGTGCAACCAAAATTTGTTGTCCACCTATAACTTTTGTGGCACCTTGTGTTGGTCATGGTGTTGCCTGTAGTTGGCATTGGACTTCTGTAAAATATTCTAAACCTGTTGGCAGTTGTGTTGGATCTTCTCAATGAAATGGGTAGCTTTGTCATCTTCAGTTGAAGCATGGGATGAGTCTTCCTGGGTGGTTGCAAGGGGTAACACAACATCCATGGGACCCAATGGTTGAAATCCCAACCCCACCTAAGACGGGTTTTGGTTAGTTGAGATATGTATGGATCTTTTGTAGCTCTGTTAAACATAGGGAAGGATTTCATCCCATGTGTGGGGGTTCTTGGAATTGTACATGCACAAAATATGCTCGATAATTTGCTTGACGAGCTCAGTTTGGCTATCGGTCTAGGGGTGGAAGGAAGTGGATTTCATGATATTGGTATCCAATAGTGAAAAGAGGCTCAACCAGACTGTGTTGAGGAACCGACTATCTCGATCTGAGATAATGGTTTTTGGGATCCAAAAGTGTACCTACAATCTTTGAAAGAATATCTTGGCAGTGACCTCTACTATGATTCTCTTCTTGCAGGTGGCCATAATTTTGATCTTGGAGAAGCAATCAACAACCAAAAAAACATTCATTTTCCCAATTTTTGGACAGAAGGCCTGACATGTAATCCATTGATATGGATTCCCAGGGCCTGCCAGGAGTAGGAAGAGGAGTGTACATACCTTGTTTCTTAGTGTTCGGTTTGGAAATAGCGCAGGAAGTGCAAGACTTGATATACGTTCTGCATCCTGTTGAAGTTTCGACTAGTAGAAATATTGTTGTATCACTGCCACTATCTTCTCTACACCAAAGTATCTTTCCACCCGACTGTAGTGGGTTTCCCAGATTAGCTTCGCTCGTTCGCTTGATGGAACGTAAAGAAGGACCAGATGGCACAATAACTTTTCCTAAAGCTAGAAATTAGTGACAGTTGTGTTTGTGCTCAATATCTGGTAGGTGGTGGCAAATTCAAGATCTTTCTCATAGAGGTGGGGCCATCTAGAGGTCTCTTGGTAACAAGAGTCTAGAACCATGGTGAGTTCCACGACTAGAGTTTGAATGAGGAAATTAGCGACCCGGTTGGTACTTACTATATTATACTTAATGTTGAGGTGGAACTACTACAAGTATTTGGACCACTTCTGATGGTGGTCATTCTTCAATTTTCCTTATGTCTGCATGAATTGCAACGACTTATGATCACTGTGGATCACTGCCTCCTTCCAAAGAATGTAATGCCATGTATAGTGCATTTATTTGTCATAAGTAGGGTACTTGGCGATGACATCTAATAGTGTCTCACTATGATAGGCCACAGGGTGGTCGTGCTGAGTGAGAGCTGCACCTACAACATAGTCGAAAGCATTTCTCTCGATCTCAAATAGGTTTGCATCTTAGGTAATGAAATCATTAGGGCTGAGCACAAGTGTTTCTTCAAATCATCGAATGGGTTTTGTTGGCACAGGCCCCACATAAAATTTTCCTCACCACTACCCATGGTTACTTGTCTAAGGGGCCATGTAATATGGAATAATCCAGCATGAACCTGCGATAGAAATTGTCAAGGCCTAAGAAGATTCAAATCTCAGTGAGTGTGGTTGGGGCTAGCCAGTCATGGATGATATTGATCTTTTCTAGATCCACATGCACACCATGATCATCAATAATGTATCCTATATATTGGACCTTGTCCATGCCAAAAGATCATTTTTACAAGTTGGCATATAGTTTTTGTTCTCATAGAGTGTGCATAACCTGTTGAATATTTTTCAAGTGCTCTGCCCAAGTCTTGTTGTAGATAAGGATGCCATTTAGATACACCTGTACAAATTTAGAATTGGTGAAAGGATGCAAGATATCATTGATCATCCTCATGATAGTTGTTGGGGCATTTGTCAAACTAAAGGGCATGACTAGCCATTAAAAAAGATATTCCTTCAACTTGAAGGTAGTATTCCATACATTTGTCTTCTCTATTGAGACCTAATGGTAGCTACACTTTAGATCAATTTTACTAAATTATTTGGACCCCTTGATATACTCAAGGAGATCTTTGATTTAGGGAATCAGGTATCAGTTCCTTACTGTGATTTTATTTAGGACTTGGTAATCAATGCAGATTCGTCAGGTCCCATCTTTCTTCTGCACTAGCACGATTGGTTTTCCACAAGGTGATGATATAGGTCATATGTGCCCCTTTTGGAGCTATTCTTAGATGTAATGCTTGATCTTCTCATTTTATGACAGATAGCGATGATAGATTGACCCATTGGGTAGTGATGCGACATGTGTCATATCAATGGAATTCTTGAATTGAGAGTGCATAGGTACCCTAGTAGGCTAGGAGAAGATGTCTTTGTATTCTTCCATGACCTTATCCACTTGCTTCTAATGTGTGGAGAGGTCAGCTGCAATATTTATCTCACTATGAGAGAAAATAACGAAGAATAAAAACTTCCCAGTCTAAGAGATGACCTTCCTACATCGCTTGGCAGAGATAAAGGAAATGGTACGAAGTCGGACTACCTCGGGAATCCTATACAACTTCCTGTTAAAAGTAATAATAACATTGCGAGGCCTAGACGCATATACAACATGAAATTTCCATAAATAAGTTTGGACCAAAAGAACATCACAAACTTCAAGGGGAGGAAAATCACACAATACCTCATATTTGAAGGGCTTGATGTCATACAACATTTAACACGATTGGCTGACATGAATATCGCTTCCTTGGAGAATCCATCCGGTGGTGTAGGGATGCAGATGTAGCATTTTCCGTGGGGATACCCATTTGATGACCTCCATTGAGATGATTTTATTTTGGATACCACTATCAATAATGAAGTGAATCTTGGTGATTTTCACCCACATATGTGAATGAAAGAGGTGCTCTCCTTCCTCTAGTTCATCAGGTTCATCGGGCTAGATCTTGGTGGTATTAACTGTGGCACTGTGTTCCGCGTCAATGATCAGTCTCCCTTTTTCTGGTTCTAACTCAAATTCAGAACCCTTATTTGATTCATAGGATTTCACCTCAGCCACCAATGACTACTTTGAGTGGAAATCATCAGTGTTATTCCAGGGGATCTTATGGAAGTCACACCATTGTCTGATATCTTTCTTCATCTTTCCATTGTCTTTCTTTGCGTTCGTATTAGAATGGTTGTACTGAGGTTGTCCATATTTTCTCTTCCCCTTGTTCTGTGGGTTGGGGATAACATTTTCCTACTTCTGCTGTAAGGGGTTCCTAGACCCAAATTGTTGCATCTTTTGTTTAATCTTCTACTCTATTTTGACAGCATATCAAAAGGAAGAGATGTCCAGAAACTCCATTTTTGTCTAGATGCATCTATGCAGACCACCACGATACTTGAGCACCATATATTGTTTAGAATATTTCATAACCATCTTGGTGCACAAGGTATGGAATATATTTATGAGATCTAGCACTACTTGGTCCCTTTCCTACCACAATGTGGTCCATTTTGCATATAGGTCACCATAACTTCCAAGAGGGTAGTATTGTTCCTTAATAACATCCCTGAAGGAGTCTAAGGTGAGTGTGACAATAAATAATGAGGGTTCCTATGCTTCCTTTTTCTCTCATAAAGTCTCCCAACAATATTTGACATGGAGAATGACTTTGAGGAGCACAAAAGTAATATTTTCTCTATTCGTAAAGTTATGGACAGAAAAATACCCTTCTAGCAAATTCAACCATTTGTCTACAACATCTGCATCTATCTGACCTTAAAATATAGGAATATCAAAGTTAATATGTACGTATAAGGGGGTGGCACCTCTGCTCGAGGAAGATGTGTCACATGTTGGTAGTCGTTGAAGGATTTGCGCAAAATTATCCATCATCATGTTCCTTTGTTGCATGAGGGCTTCCTCGAGCAATAGTTTGAAAGGATCTTCTATCTTGTTCTATTTATTTTATCTCATCATTGAAGGTCTCGTTGGTATGCGAGAGCTTTTTTCCTCAAGATAAAAAATATTGATACCAACTATTTGTACCCTAACCTCATAGAGGACATGCACTAAGAATGACAAGGAGAAAACCTATCTAATACAAATAATCCATATTTTATGAGCATAACGAAATGAATATATATTATTATTATTATTAACACAAAGACAGAAGGAAAAATAGTAGAGATATAGTCAAATTGGCTTCTATTCAATAAATAAATATGCTTAAACTATAAAATTAAAATTAAAAAAAAGATTGTTAGAATGGTGGTAGATTATCTCTGAGAAGAGATATGACAATTGCGTTCATTTTCAAGAAGATGATTTCAATGAGGCTATCAAATCATTTTTACAATAAAAATAAATTCCAAAACACTATACATCCAAAAACTTAACCCTGGGAGATGAAGCGCCAAAATTCATGTGGGCCCTTTTGGGGTAAGTTAGTACATCAACTTCTCATGATCGTAATTTTTTCATGTGATCTTCGTTTTAGGTGCACGATAGATCGTTCAAAATTTATGTCCGAGGAATACACAAAACTTCATCAGAATTTGACTCATTCTACAATTTGACTGTGGAAATCCCTAAAAAAGTTGTTGAGGGCCTCAAAAGGGCCCCGGAAGTTTAGGACCCAAAAACTAGGAAAAAAATGACAAACTAAAAAACTGCCAAGATGACCTAGTTGGAATAGGTGGGTGACCACCAATATTGAGCTGGATCAAGGTCTGAATTAGTGCCACACTTAATACATGGATGAGTTAACCTTCACCATGTGGCATCCTCTACCATGTTTTTCGCCTACGTGGTTTCCTCATCACACACATGGCATCCTCTTCTTTCTCACTCTTATATATATATATATATATATATATATATATATATATATATATATAGAGAGAGAGAGAGAGAGAGAGAGAGAGAGAGAGAGAGAGAGGTTTGGAACCCCATGTAGGAACCCTGTCCACTGAAAATCGAGCATCTGGGTTTCCAAAGGGTTGGGCCTTTCAAATATTCAGAGGTTCGATGCTTGGTACCTAGGGCGTTGGACACCTCCCAAGATTTTACGAAAAAAAATTAACGGCTAAGATCTCTCAGCCTCCAGATATGACAACTCAGATTTATTATTGTTTCCATAGTTCTTATGATTAGACATGGTATGCAACCTATATCACATTAGGTCACATGGGGATGTGTGGACCTATATTGACATGTCATGTTCTCTCTCTCTCTCTCTCTCTCTCTCTCTCTCTCTCTCTCTCTTGTTATTACACTTATAACTAAAGGAATGGAAATAGGGGCTAGAATTCTAGTCCTTGAATAGTGGCATATCATAATTTTCCAAGAGTTTGGACTTGAAATTATTCTGTGATTCGGTGTTCCGACATCCTGGGAAGCTACCCACCACCCTGAACTTTTACGAAAGTATATGCTTGAGATCTTTGGGTCCATATACCTAACGATGGATGAACCAACATGATGAAATAAATATTTGATCCAAACAAGGTGATTTAGGAGCATCGCCAACTCAGCAAACGAGCCAGCACATCAAGCGGAGATCAGCTGGATAAACAAACCCAAAATTTTGAAAAGTGCTTTGGGATTGTAGCACAAGTTTTAAATGATCTTTTATGAAGGACCGACTTTTGTATGTTGTATCATACCTCGAGCCATACACTCTTGTCTAAAGTATATAGGAGGCATTTAATCTAGTTAATGCAGGTAGATAGGATTTATTTTCCAAATTAGACAGTTTTAGATGGAAGGAGGGAAAACGGATATAGACACCCTCATTGTATCATTGTAACATTATCAAGCATTCAGGAGAAAAGAAGAGTAAGAAGAGAAAACTGTGAAGAACACCCATGTACAGGCATTTTGAATTAATAGAAGAAAGTTCTGATTCAAATTCATGGCTGGTGTTGTTTCTCTGCGTATATCATTCATGTGCTTATGAATGATTGTTTTCTGATTATGAATTTTCTCTATATATGTTATGCATGTGATTTCATGGTTTAACTTGAAGTCTGAGAGAGAATGAGTTTCAATTGTTTCTCTATCTGAGCCAAGAGATTCCTGCAAGGCGTGCAGTTGAATTCATCTGCGGGGAGCACGTTGATGAAGGCTCAGTGTTCTAACTCTTGCTATCATTCGCCCAGAAGTGGAATGGGTTGTTGAAGCCGTGCAAGGAGTGCACAGGCTGAAGAAGAAGTCTCAGTTGTGTATCTGAGCAAAAGGAGATAAGGACTGCTGCTGCAGGAAGTGTGCAGAGTCTGAGGGATTCAACACTTGAGAAGTTGTTGAATGTCGAGCGCAAGGAGTGCGCATAAATTCCTCTGAAGGAGCTAGAGTGAATAAGCTCAGGAGGTATAGAACCTTTTGTGATATTGTTGAAAGGGAGTATAGAAGGTTCGTGTCGAGGAAGGTTCAAGTAGGAATTTCAAGCGCAGGCTTGGGGAGCAAGTGTGGAGAAAAAAAACATTTAATCATTTCAGAGAAATCTCAAGGAGGAAGTCGACGGCCAGGATCTCATAGAGGAGACGAACAAAAACCCACCAGCCGATGGATCTCGTGGAAGTGCGAGGAGGCTACGACCACAACCGAGACAAGCTCTAGAGATTGGTGAGCGTTGGATCAGTGGGTGTTTTCTCATCAGCCGTTAGATCACGGGAAAGTTGCACTGGGTATAAGCTCTAGTGTGCCGAGAAGGAATCCTAGCCGTTGATCCCAGTAGGACAAGCGTCATGCATCATAACAAGAATCGGGATTTAATCCATCGGGGATTTTAGAAGTGTGAAATTGTTGTGGGTTGGAATCGCGATTCTCAATATCCCAACTGGCACTTAGAACCGTCCATCAATAAGGACATGTGGCGAGAGATCTTGAAGAGTCGGGAATCGGAGAATCGGGTTTTCCGGAGACGAGAGACTCGAGCATAGTGAAATCGCGATACGCGATTTCCCGATCACCACAGGGGTGTGGGCCATAGGCGCAGAGCAAAAGACAAGTGTCAAAGGGTCAAGCCCTCGCCGAAGTCAACACCAAGTGGCATCGCAAATCGGGAATCGGGGATCCGTGGGAGCAGTGGATTACAACAACACAAAGGATGATTTCCCGACGGGGAAAGTCTCGATAGGAGAAAGGTAAACATTCGAGGAATATTCATCGAGTTTCGAGGATTTGTAAGACCCGACCTCGTGAGCACAGGAATCACGATCTTGCGAGGCTTGATTTTCCGATTGGGCGAAGGGAGATCATAAGGTGAGTTCTGTGGGTGTAGAAAAGTCCCAATAAGGGATTTGAAGAGTATTTTAGCTCTTCGGGCCAAAGGAAAAGAAAGGTCCTGGTGGGAGCGGACGTGTCCTGGGTGGCGCATTTGCACCAAGTGGTATCAGAGTAGGAACTCTTTGTTTTCTGCGACAGAGAGAAAAGAGGGAATTTCACCATGCCGCCAAGAAGAGAAAGGCAGTCGCCTGATCCAGAGGATAGGGATGTGCGAAGAAGAGGTAGGCCAACAGGGAATCCAGAGATGGAAAGGTAGATATGCGATCTTAGAGCGAGATTGGAAGATATGGAAGCAGCGCAGAGATGCACAGCCAATGCTGGAGACTTAAGCGACTCTGAGGGAGAAGCTGAAGTTGAACAACAAGGAGAAGTTGCAGCCGAGGATGCAACAAATGAGCAGTTAATTAAGGCTATCGCTCGGATGAGTTCAAAGACAAAAATGGACATTCCAACTTATGAAGGAAGTCTGGATGCAGAAGAGCTGTTGGATTGGATTAGGGCTCTTGACACCTACCTCGATTATGAGGATATCAAAGAGGACAAAAAGGTAAGGCGTGCTGTCACGAAATTAAAGGGACATGTAGCATTATGGTGGGACGAGCTTCAAGCAGATAGACATTCCAAAGTCAAGCAAAAGATCAAGAGCTGGAATCTAATGATTGCCAAGATGAAGGCAAAATTCATCCCAAGGGACTATCAGATCACACTGTTCAGGAGAATGCAGAACCTGAGACAAAAGTTGATGACGGTGAAGGAATACACCAAAGAATTTTACAAGCTCAATATCAGAGCAGGTCATCGGGAGAGCGATGATGAAAAAGTTACTAGATATATGAATGACTTAAGATACGATATCCGGGATGAGATGAGTATGACAACCATCAGAACGGTTGAGGATGCGTATCAGATGGCGCTAAAGGCAGAAGAAAAGATAAGCCGTAAGCCCGCACAACGAGGCAGGGGTAGGAGCCAGCCGAGAGGTAAGTAGGTTGCCCAAGACAGGTTCCAGAAGTCTAAAGATGACTGGAAGAAGCTTCAAACCATAATGGAAAGAGGGGGAAGTTCTCAACGAGGCCAGCATGTTGAACAACAAAGGCAACAGGTAGAACAGAGCGGAGGATATGCTGATAATAACACTTTTCCTCATACCAGAGGTAGAGGAAGAGGCCGAGGAGGAATCATCACATGCTACACATGTGGGAAGAATGGGCACAAGGCAGTTGATTGTCCAGATAGGAAGACAGATAAGGGAGAAGCTCACATCGCCAAAGCACAGAGGCGAGCTGCTGAAGCAGAAGACGCAGAAGACGGAAGGTCGTTGATGATGCGTAAAGTTCTCGTAACACCCGAGAAGGAGGTGGAGGACATAGCTCAGAGAAGCAGACTGTTCAGGACCACATGCAAGACCAAGGACAGGAAATGTAAGGTCATTGTGGACAGCGAAAGCACCAACAATCTCGTTTCAACCGAGATGGTGGAGAAACTAGAGCTGGAGACAATAGATCACCCGAGTCCATATAAGGTTTCATGGATACAGAAGGGACATTAGGTGAGTGTCACTAAACAGTGCTTAGCTGACATCAAGATAGGAGGATACAATGATAAAATTCTCTGTGATGTTATTCCTATGGATGTATGTCATTTATTGCTAGGCAGAACATGGCAATATGACAGAAATGTAATTCATGATGGGAAGATGAATACGTATACTTTAGAGAAGAACGGGAGAACACATATGTTACTTCCAATAAAAGATAAGGAGGTGAAACTTGAAGTGAACAACGGGATACTTCTCATGAGTGGGAAGGAACTTCTGGCAGAAGTAAAGAAGAAGGAAGATCCACAATTCTTTGTGGTCAAGAAACCGAGGGTTGTTTTGACCAGCACAAGAGTGGATGATCTGCCAGAGGAAATTCAGGAACTGCTGGAAGAGTTCATTGATATAGTGGTGGACGAACTACCTCATTCGTTGTCGCCGATGAGGAGTGTGAGCCATCACATAGACCTCATACCAGGAGCCAGTTTGACAAACAAAGCAGCGTACAGGTTGACGCCGCAGGAGAATGAAGAGGTCAAAAGACAGGTACAGGAATTGCTGGATAAAGGACTGGTCAAGGAGAGTCTAAGTCCGTGTGTCGTTCCAACGGTACTAAGTCCAAAGAAGGATGGAGGTTGGAGAATGTGCATTGATTCCATATCCATCAACAAATTAACCATCAGGTACAGGTTTCCATTGCCGAGGATGGATGACCTGATGGACTGCTTGAGTGGAGCAGAATTTTTTTCAAAGGTTGATTTGAAAAGTGGATACCATCAGATTCGCATGAGGGAAGGCGACGAGTGGAAGACAACCTTCAAAACCAATGAAGTGTTTTATGAATGTCTAGTCATGCCGTTTGGTTTGACGAATGCACCAAGTACATTCATGAGGCTGATGAATGAAGTGCTGAAGGAATTTATTGGTAAGTTTGTCATTGTTTATTTAGATGACATATTGATTTTTAGCAAAACAATAGAAGAGCATCTGAAGCATTTAGCTGCAGTAATGAGAAAGCTACAACAAGAGAAGTTGTTGATCAATGTGAGGAAGTCTTCATTTATGAAGAGAGAACTCATTTACTTGGGGTTTGTCATATCGGCAAATGAATTGAAGATGGATCCAAGTAAAGTGGAGGTAATTAAAAATTGGCCATCACCAAGAAATATTTTCGAGGTGAGAAGTTTCCATGGTTTGGCAAGTTTCTACCGAAAATTCATCAGAAACTTCAGTGGAATTAGCGCAGCGATGATGGACACAGTCAAGAAAAGACATAAATCTTTTCATTGGACTGAAGCAGTAGAGAAGAGCTTCAATATTTTGAAGCGAAAGATCACCGAACAACCAATGTTGGTGTTACCATATTTCATGAAGACATTTCAAGTGAAATGTGATGCAAGTGGCTTTGCCATAGGAGCGGTCTTGAGCCAAGAGGAAAGACCAATTGCATACTTCAGTGAGAAGATGGATGAGGAAAAGGTGAAGTATTCAATGTATGATAAAGAATTTTATGCTATCATACAAGCGTTGAAGAAGTGGAGGCATTACTTGATCCCGAAAGAATTTGTTCTATATAGTGATAATCATGCATTACAGTTTGTGACTCAGCAGGAGAAGATGAATCAGAAACATGCTAAATGGGTAGAGTATATGCAGAATTTTACATTTGTAAGTAAAAACATTTTATGGACTGCTAACAAAGTGGCTGATGCTTTGAGCAGGAAGTGTTTGTTGCTGCAGGAGTTCCGAGTCAAAACATTGGGTTTTGAAAATCTTAAGGACATGTATGCAGGTGATGCAGATTTTGCTGAAGCATACGAGGTAGCTGAGAATCCAGTTCCCAGAGACAGAAGCCCATGGATATATTACATGATCCAGAATAGATTGTTGTTCAGAGGAAACCAGTTATGCATTCCGAATTGCTCCATGAGGGAGAATCTACTAAAAGAAAAGTACAGTGGCGGATTAGCAGGGCATTTTGGTCAGGACAAGACGTTCACAAAGCTGAGCGAAGCATACTTCTGGCCGAAGATGTGAATAGATGTCAAGAAGTTTGTTGACGGGTGAAAAATATGCCAACATTCAAAGGGCAGAAAGAAGAATGCGGGATTCTACCAATCATTACCCATACCTGAGAGGCCGTCGGACGGAATCAGCATGGATTTCATATTGGGATTGCCTAGGATGCAAAGATGACATGATTCAATCTTTTTGGTGGTTGACAGGTTTTCCAAAATGGAACATTTCATTCCAGGCCAGAAGACCAGCGATGCGACTCATATCGCGAACTTGTTCTTCAAGGAGAATGTTAGACTTCATGGTTTACCCAAAAGCATTGTATCAGATAGGGATACAAAGTTCATTGGACATTTCTGGAGGACACTTTGGAAGAAAATGGGAACTAACTTGATGTTTAGTTCTTCCTATCATCCTCAGATGGATGGGAAAACAGAGGTTGTGAATAAAATCCTGGGAGACTTACTCAGAAGCCTAGTGACAAAGCACCACAACAGCTGGGATAATGTGTTGCCACAGGCAGAATTTGCTTACAATGATTCAGTGAATAGAAGCACAGGTAAAAGTCCATTTGAAATCGTATATGGTACGCAGCCAAGAGGAGTATTTGAGCTGAGGGACTCAGAGAAGATAATAACCAAAAGCGCTAGCGCTGAAGAATTCGTAGAGGCGATGGAGGATCTTCACAGCAGGGTGAAGCAGCGATTGACAAAATCGAACCAGGAGTACAAACGCAGAGCGGATCAACGTCAGAGACAACTTCACTTCGAAGTTGGTGATCTAGTTTTGGCACATCTGAGGAAGGAAAGGTTCCCAAGCGGAACATACAACAAACTGAACATGAAGAAAATTGGGCCATGCAGAGTCCTGAAGAAATTGGGAGAGAACGCATATAAGATTGAGTTGCCGGATGACATTGGAATATCTCCGAGATTCAATGTCTCAGACTTATATCCATATAAGGATGAGGAAGAAGGAGTTGAAAGTGATTAATAACCAGAAATCCAGTGGCAGAAGCAGATGCCGATTTTAGAAAGGCCACAGATGGAGTATATACTTGACAAGAGAGTCAGCAAAAGAACCAGACGTAAGCAATACTTCGAGTATCTGGTGAAATGGAAGAATCATCCAGTGGAAGATGCCAGCTAGGAGACAGAAGCAGTTATCCAAAAGCATGGACAGACCGTGCAGGAGCTCATGGATAGGAGCCCATGAAAGTTTTCAAGCCGAGGAGTATGATGCAGGAGCATCGCCAACTCAACAAGAGAGCCAGCACATCAAGCGGAGATCAGCTGGATAAACAAACCCAAAATTTTGAAAAGTGCTTTAGGATTGTAGAACAAGTTTTAAATGATCTTTTATGAAGGAGTGCCTTTTGTATGTTGTATTAGACCTCGAGCCATACGCTCTTGTCTGAAGTAGATAGGAGGCATTTAATCTAGTTAATGCAGGTAGATAGGATTTATTTTCCAGATTAGACAGTTTTAGATGGAAGGAGGGAAAACGGATATAGACACCCTCATTATATCATTGTAACATTATCAAGCATTCAGGAGAAAAGAAGAGTAAGAAGAGAAAACTGTGAAGAACACCCATGTACAGGCATTTTGAATTAATAGAAGAAAGTTCTGATTCAAATTCATGGCTGGTGTTGTTTCTCTGCGTATATCATTCATGTGTTTATGAATGTTTGTTTTCTGATTATGCATTTTCTCTATATATGTTGTGCATGTGATTTCATGGTTTAACTTGAAGTCTGAGAGAGAATGAGTTTCAATTGTTTCTCTATCTGAGCCAAGAGATTCCTGCAAGTCGTGCAGTTGAATTCATCCGCGGGGAGCGCGTTGATGAAGGCTCAGTGGTCTAACTCTTGCTCTCATTCGCCCATAAGTGGAATGGGCTGTTGAAGCCGTGCAAGGAGTGCACAAGCTGAAGAAGAAGTCTCAGTTGTGTATCTGAGCGAAAGGAGATAAGGACTGATGTTGCAAGAAGTGTGCAGAGTCTGAGGGATTCAACACTTGAGAAGTTGTTGAATGTCGAGCGCAAGGAGTGCACATAAATTCCTCTGAAGGAGCCAGAGTGAATAAGCTCAGGAGGTATAGAACCTTTTGTGATATTGTTGAAAGGGAGTATAGAAGGTTCGTGTCGAGGAAGGTTCAAGCAGGAATTTCAAGCGTAGGCTTGGGGAACAAGTTTGGAGAAAAAAAAACATTTAATCATTTCAGACAAATCTCAAGGAGGAAGTCGACAGCCAGGATCTCATAGAGGAGACCAACAAAAACCCGCCAGCCGGTGGATCTCGTGGAAGTGCGAGGAGGCTACGACCACAACCGAGCCAAGCTCGAGAGATTGGTGAGCGTTGGATCAGTGGGTGTTTTCCCGTCAGCCGTTAGATCATGGGAAAGTTGCACTGGGTTTAAGCTCTAGTGTGTTGAGAAGGAATCCTAGCCATTGATCCCGGTAGGACACGCATTAGGCATTAGAACAAGAATCATGATTTAATCCATCGGGGATTTCAGAAGTGTGAAATCGTTGTGGGTTGGAATCGCGATTCGCAACATCCCGATGGGCACTTAGAACCGTCCATCAGTAAGGACATGTGGCGAGAGATCCTGAAGAGTCAGGAATTGGAGAATCGGGTTTTTCGGAGATGAGAGACTTGAGCATAGTGAAATCGCGATACGCGATTTCCCGATCACCACAGGGGTGTGGGCCATAGGTGCAGAGCAAAGGACAAGTGTTGAAGGTTCAATCCCTCGCCGAAGTCAACGCCAAGTGGCATCGCAAATCGGGAATCGGGGATCCGTGGGAGCAGTGGATCACAACAACACAAAGGCCAATTTCCCGATGGGGAAAGTCCCGATAGGAGCAAGGTAAACATTCGAGGAATATTCATCGGGTTTCGGGGATTTGTAAGACCCGACCTCGTGAGCGCAGGACTCGCGATCACACGAGGCTTGATTTCCCGATAGGGCGAAAGGAGATCATAAGGTCAGTTCTGTGGGTGTAGAAAAGTCCCGATAAGGGATTTGAAGAGTATTTTAGCTCTTCAGGCCAAAGGAAAAGAAAGGTCCTAGTGGGAGCGGACGTGTCCTGGGTGGCGCATTTGCACCAAGTGGTATCAGAGTAGGAACTCTTTGTTTTCTGCGATAGAGAGAAAAGAGGGAATTTCACCATGCCGCCAAGAAGAGAAAGGCAGTCGCCTGATCCAAAGGATAGGGATGTGTGAAGAAGAGGTAGGCCGACAGGGAATCCAGAGATGGAAAGGCAGATACGTGATCTCAGAGAAAGATTGGAAGATATGGAAGCAGCGCAGAGATGCACAGCCAATGTTGGAGACTTAAGCGACTCTGAGGGAGAAGCTGAAGTTGAACAACAAGGAGAAGTTGCAGCCGAGGATGCGGCAAATGAGCGGTTAATTAAGGCTATCGCTCGGATGAGTTCAAAGACAAAAATGGGCATTCCAACTTATGAACTAAGTCTGGATATAGAAGAGCTGTTGGATTGGATTAGGGCTCTTGATACCTACTTCGATTATGAGGATGTCGAAGAGGACAAAAAGGTAAGGCATGCTATCACAAAATTAAAGGGACATGCAGTAATATGGTGGGACGAGCTTCAAGCAGATAGACGTTCCAAAGGCAAGCAAAAGATCAAAAGCTGGGATCGAATGATTGCCAAGATGAAGGCAAAATTCATCCCAAGGGACTATCATATCACATTGTTCAGGAGAACGCAAAACTTGAGACAGAAGTTGATGACGGTGAAGGAATACACGGAAGAATTTTACAAGCTCAATATCAGAGTAGGTCATCGGGAGAGCGATGATGAAAAAGTTGCCAGATATATGAATGGATTAAGATACGATATCCAGGATGAGATGAGTATGATTACCATCAGAACGGTTGAGGATGTGTATCAGATGGAGCTAAAGGCAGAAGAAAAGCTAAGCCATAAGCCCGCACAGTGAGGCAGGGGTAGGAGCGAGCTGAGAGGTAAGTCAGTTGCCCAAGACAGGGTCCAAAAGTCCAAAGATGACTGGAAGGAGCCTCAGACCAGAATGGAAAGAGGGGGAAGTTCTCAACGAGGCCAGCATGCTGAACAACAAAGGAAACAGGTAGAACAGAGCGGAGGATATGTTGATAATAACACTTTTCCTCATACCAGAGGTAGAGGAAGAGGCCAAGGAGGAATCATCACATGCTACACATGTGGGAAGAATGGGCACAAGGCAGTTGATTGTCCAGAGAGGAAGACAGATAAGGGAAAATCTCACATCGCCGAAGCACAGAGGCGAGCTGCTGAAGCAGAAGACGCAGAAGACAGAAGGTCGTTGATGATGTGTAAAGTTCTCGTAACACCCGAGAAGGAGGTGGAGGACATAGCTCAGAGAAGAAGAATGTTCAGGACCACATGCAAGACCAAGGGCAGGAAATGTAAGGTCATTGTGGACAGCAGAAGCACCGAAAATCTCGTTTCAACCGAGATGGTGGAGAAATTATAGTTGGAGACAACATATCACCCGAGTCCATATAAGGGTTCATGGCTACAGAAGGGACATCAGGTGAGTGTCACTAAACAGTGCTTAGTTGACATCAATATAGGAGGATACAATGATAAAATTCTCTGTGATGTTATTCCTATGGATGTATGTCATTTATTGCTGGGCAAACCATGGCAATATGACAGAAACGTAATTCATGATGGGAAGATGAATATGTATACTCTAGAGAAGAATGGGAGAACACATATGTTACTTCCGATAAAAGATAAGGAGGTGAAACCTGAAGTGAACAACAGGATACTTCTCATGAGTGGGAAGGAACTTCTAGCAGAAGTAAATAAGAAGGAAGGTCCACAATTCTTTGTGGTCAGGAAACTGAGGGTTGTTTTGACTAGCACAAGAGTGGATGATCTGTCGGAGGAAATTCAGGAACTGCTGGAAGAGTTTGCTGATATAGTGGTGGATGAACTACCTCATTCGTTTCCGCCAATGAGGAGCGTGAGCCATCACATAGACCTCATACTAGGAGCCAGTTTTCCAAACAAAGCAGCGTACAGGTTGACGCCGCAGGAGAATGAAGAGGTCAAAAGGCAAGTACATGAATTGCTAGATAAAGGATTGGTCAGGGAGAGTCTAAGTCTGTGTGCCTTTCCAACGATACTAAGTCCAAAGAAGGATGGAGGTTGGAGAATGTGCACTAATTCCAGAGCCATCAACAAAATAACCATCAGGTACAGGTTTCCACTGCCGAGGATGGATGACTTGATGGAATGCTTGAGTGGAGAAGAATTTTTTTCAAAGGTTGATTTGAAAAGTGGATACCATCAGATTCGCATTAGGGAAGGCGACGAGTGGAAGACAGCCTTCAAAACCAATGAAGGGTTGTATGAATGGCTAGTCATGCCGTTTGGTTTGACGAATGCACCAAGTACATTCATGAGGCTAATGAATGAAGTGCTGAAGGAATTCATTGGTAAGTTTGTCATTATTTATTTAGATGACATATTGATTTTCAGCAAAACAAAAGAAGAGCATATGAAACATTTAGCTGCAGTAATGAGAAAGCTACACCAAGAGAAGCTATTTATCAATGTGAGGAAGTCTTCATTTATGAAGAGAGAACTCATTTACTTGGGGTTTGTCATATCAACAAATGAATTGAAGATGGATCCAAGTAAAGTGGAGGTAATTAAAAATTGGCCATCACCAAGAAATATTTTCGAGGTGAGAAGTTTCCATGGTTTGGCATGTTTTTACCGAAAATTCATCAGAAACTTCAGTGGAATTAGCGTAGCGATGATGGACACAGTCAAGAAAAGACATAAATCTTTTCATTGGACTGAAGAGGCAGAGAAGAGCTTCAATCTGTTGAAGCGAAAGATCACCGAACAACCGGTGTTGGTGTTACCATATTTCATGAAGACATTTCAAGTGAAATGTGATGCAAGTGGCTTTGCCATAGGAGCGGTCTTGAGCCAAGAGGACAGACCAATTGCATACTTCAGCGAGAAGCTATATGAGGGAAACGTGAAGTATTCAACGTATGATAAATAATTTTATGCTATCATACAAGCGTTGAAGAAGTGGAGGCATTACTTGATCCCGAAAGAATTTGTTCTATATAGTGATAATCATGCATTACACTTTGTGACTCAGTAGGAGAAGCTGAATCAGAAACATGCTAAATGGGTAGAGTATATGCAGAATTTTACATTTGTAAGTAAAAACATTTCAGGGACTGCTAACAAAGTGGTTGATGCTTTGAGCAGGAAGTGTTTGTTGCTGCAGGAGTTCCGAGTCAAAACATTGGGTTTTGAAAATCTTAAGGACATGTATGCAGGTGATGCAGATTTTTCTGAAGCACACGAGGCAACTGAGAATCCAGTTCTCAGAGACAGAAGCTCGTGGATAGATTACATGATCCAGAATGGATTGTTGTTCAGAGGAAACCAGTTATGCATTCTGAATTGCTCCATGAGGGAGAATCTGCTAAAAGAAAAGCATAGTGGCGGATTAGCAGGGCATTTTGGTCACAAAAAGACGTTCAAAAAGTTGAGCGAAGCATACTTTCGGATGAAGATGCGAATAGATGTCAAGAAGTTTGTTGATGAGTGCAGAATATGCCAACATTCAAAGGGCAGAAAGCAAAATGCGGGATTCTACCAATCGTTACCCATACCTGAGAGGACATGGGACGAAATCAACATGGATTTCGTATGGGGATTGCCTAGGACGCAAAGAGGACATGATTCAATCTTTGTGGTGGTTGACAGGTTTTCCAAAATGGCACATTTCATTCCAGGCTAGAAGACCAGTGATGCGACTCATATCGCGAACTTGTTCTTCAAGGAGATTCTTAGACTTCATGGTTTACCCAGAAGCATTGTATCGGATAGGGATACAAAGTTCATTGGACATTTCTGGAGGAAACTCTCGAAGAAAATGGGAACTAACTTGATGTTTAGTTCTGCCTATCATCCTCAGATAGATGGGAAAATAGAGGTTGTGAATAGAAGCCTGCGAGACTTACTCAGAAGCCTAGTGACAGAGCACCACACCAACTTGGATAATGTGTTGCCACAGGTAGAATTTGCTTACAACGATTCAGTGAACAAAAGCACAGGTAAAAGTCCATTTGAAATTGTATATGGTAGGAAGCCAAGAGGAGTATCTCAGCTGAGGGACTCAGAGCAGATAATAACCAAAAGCACAAGCGCTGAAGAATTCGTAGAGGCGATGGAGGATCTTCACAGCAGGGTGAAGCAACGATTGACAGAATCGAACCAGGAGTACAAACGCAGAGCAGATCAATGTCAGAGACAACTTCACTTCGAATTTGGTGATCTAGTTTTGGCACATCTGAGGAAGGAAAGGTTCCCAAGGGGAACATACAACAAACTGAAGATGAAGAAAATTGGGCCATGTAGAGTCCTGAAGAAATTGGGAGAGAACGCATATAAGATTGAGTTGTCGGATAATATTGGAATATCTCCGACATTCAATGTCTCAGACTTATATCCATATAAGGCTGAGGAAGAAGGAGCTAAAAGTGATGAACAACCATAAATCCAGTGGCAGAAGCAGATGTCGATTTTAGAAAGGCCACAGATGGAGTATATACTTGACAAGAGAGTCAGCAAAAGAACCAGACGTAAGCAATACCTCGAGTATCTGGTGAAATGGAAGAATCATCCAGTGGAAGATGCCAGCTGGGAGACAAAAGAAGTTATCCAAAAGAATGGACAGATCGTGCAGGAGCTCATGGACAAGATCCCATGAAAGTTTTCAAGGCGAGGAGTATGATGTAGGAGCATCGCCAACTCAACAAGCGAGCCAACACATCAAGCGGAGATCAGCTGGATAAACAAACCCAAAATTTTGAAAAGTTCTTTCGGATTGTAGCGCAACTTTTAAATGATATTTTATGAAGGAGCGCCTTTTGTATGTTGTATCAGACCTCGAGCCATACGCTCTTGTCTGAAGTAGACAGGAGGCATTTAATCTAGTTAATGTAGGTAGATATGATTTATTTTCCAGATTAGACAGTTTTAGATGGAAGGAGGGAAAACGGATATAAACACCCTCATTGTATCATTGTAACATTATCAAGCATTCAGGAGAAAAGAAGAGTAAGAAGAGAAAACTGTGAAGAACACCCATGTACAAGCATTTTGAATTAATAGAAGAAATTTCTGATTCAAATTCATGGCTGGTGTTGTTTCTCTGCGTATATCATTCATGTGCTTATGAATGTTTGTTTTCTGATTATGCATTTGCTCTATATATGTTGTGCATGTGATTTCATGGTTTAACTTGAAGTCTGAGAGAGAATGAGTTTCAATTGTTTCTCTATCTGAGCCAAGAGATTCCTGCAAGGCGTGCAGTTGAATTCATTTGCGGGGAGCACATTGATGAAGGCTCAGTGGTCTAACTCTTGCTCTCATTTGCCCAGAAGTGGAATGGGTTTTTGAATCCGTGCAAGGAGTGCGCAGACTGAAGAAGAAGTCTCAGTTGTGTATCCGAGAAAAATAAGATAAGGACTGTTGCTGCAGGAAATGCGCAGAGTCTGAGCGATTCAACACTTGAGAAGCTGTTGAATGTCGAGTGCAAGGAGTGTGCATAAATTCCTCTGAAGGAGCCAAAGTGAATAAGCTAAGGAGGTATAGAACCTTTTGTGATATTGTTGAAAGGGAGTATAGAAGGTTTGTGTCGAGGAAGGTTCAAGCAGGAATTTCAAGCACAGGCTTGGGGAGCAAGTTTGGAGAAAAAAAAACATTTAATCATTTCAGAGAAATCTCAAGGAGGAAGTCGACGACCAAGATCTCATAGAGGAGACCGACAAAAACTTTCCAGCCGGTGGATCTCATCGAAGTGTGAGGAGGCTACGACCACAACCAAGCCAAGCTCAAGAGATTGGTGAGTGTTGGATCAATGGGTGTTTTCCTGTCAGTCGTTAGATCATGGGAAAGTTGCACTGGGTTTAAGCTCTAGTGTGCCGAGAAGGAATCCTAGCCGTTGATCCCAGTAGGACAAGCGTCAGGCATCAGAAAAAGAATCGGGATTTAATCCATCGGGGATTTTAGAAGTGTGAAATCATTGTGGGTTGGAATCGTGATTCGCAATATCCCAACGGGCACTTAGAACCGTCCATCAGTAAGGACATGTGGCGAGAGATCCTGAAGAGTCGAGAATTGGAGAATCGGGTTTTTCGGAGACGAGAGACTCGAGCATAGTGAAATCGTGATACATGATTTCCCGATCACCACAGGGGTGTGGGCCATAGGCGCAGAGCAAAGGACAAGTGTCGAAGGGTCAATCCCTCGCCGAAGTCAATGCCAAGTGGCATCGCAAATTGGGAATCAGGGATCCGTGGGAGCAGTGGATCACAACAGCACAAAGGACGATTTCCCAACGGGGAAAGTCCCGATAGGAGAAAGGTAAACATTCGAGGAATATTCATCGGGTTTCGGGGATGTGTAAGACCTGACCTCGTGAGCGCAGGACTCGCGATCACGCGAGGCTTGATTTCTTGATAGGGCGAAGGGAGATCATAAGGTGAGTTCTGTGGGTGTAGAAAAGTCCCAATAAGGGATTTGAAGAGTATTTTAGCTCTTCGGGCCAAAGGAAAAGAAAGGTCCTGGTGGGAGCGGACGTGTCCTGGGTGGCGCATTTGCACCACAAGGCCCCCACTCTAATCATACACAAACCAAGCATTGACAAGTGTCACCCCAGTGACACCCTGGTTTCCATGTTGGCATTGCACTTCATGACATGCCAGTATCTCACCCTCCTTTGGGCCTAGGAAACAAAGTCTTGAACCAAGGGTCAGAATCCTAGTCCCAAAACATGGGTGTGTCGGGACTTCCAAGGGTCTTAGATGTATAATTTGTTTGGGGTCCAGTGCTCCGGTGTCTCGGGACGCTAAAATCCCTCTTGATCTTATGTATCGGATCAACGATTGTCATTCAATGGTTCTGTGATCCGATGACCAAACCTTTTACAATGAATCAAAAGGGACTATGATGGGTTTCTGTCCCATCTTTGGATGACTAAGATTGACTCTCAACTTAGGGATCAATGACTACTCAGTCTCCTCGCTTCAACCATTCATTAAGAAGATTATATTTCATTCTTTAGGCTATGAAAATATACCATTTTCCCACTTCTTCAATAGTATCTCTTATATTCAGATATAAAAAACATGTTTCATACCATACAATTACACAAGAACTCAAACAAAAGGAATTCCAATAGAACAATCATTCACTGCATCAAACAAAATTGAACATTTAGTAGAATTTACAGATGACGACCATTCATTTTTTTTACACCTAGGGAATACAAATACTTATTTGTTATGTGAAGAAGTTAACCAACCAATTGACTGTGGGTGTTTGCCTCTCCACCCAATCATAGGCTTAGATACATTCACTTTTATAAATCAATCCACCCCCGTGCCAAGCCAGATACCACTGGGGAACTCTCTCATTGCTGACTCATCAAGTCAATAATTAGACCAGGGAGGTTTATCTCCTCCACTTCTATGGAAACAATAGAAGTATCCCCTTCTTCCTACTGGAGTTAGAACCTCCTCAGGGTTTATCATATTCCTTCCTAGCTGGATCTCTCTCCAAAAAGAATCAAGCCTGCAACCCTCTTGTGTTCCAGTCAAGAAATCATGGGGTATCATGTGTTCTATCATGACCACACCTATTCACACCTCCATGTGTATGGTCTTCTTTCGATCTCAGAACTCAATGCTCCTGCTCTCTACCCCCTCGTGTGCTTTTCTTGCATGCACACCTTGGGAAGGTTCTAAATTTGTCCCCTTCCTGGTATCAGAAGGAAATTTGTGGTTCAATATAGGGTTTCATAATTGGTACGTTGTTGTACCTATATTTGAAAATTTATGTTGTCATAATCTGATCTCCCATACCTAGATTTATTTGGGGTAGTTGGTTGTCCAACTACCATCCTTCCTCATTAACTGATTTTCCTTGAAATCAAATCCGAGGAGAATAATATAAATATAAATTACTTTAAGCTAGGAGTTTTTGTACATCTTGAGCATGATGAACCTCTTTATAAGTTTCCTCACTCTTTCCTCTAGTGGTATCATGGAGAGTACTTTAAGGATTTACCCCACAGTTGTTTTTTGGGTATTTACAGTTAAACAAATAATTATTTTACAATATTCACATGTCATTGCATGGAAATCATCAATAGTAATTAATTGCATATACACAAGGTTTAGAGAGGGGGTGTTACAATCTCCTTCCCCTTCAAAGGAACATTGTCCTCGATGTTCTTTACTTCTCAGCAACACTTTCCATGCCTTCTTCGTTCAACTGTCTCAGCAAAGTTATTCCTCTTCTTCGTGTGGTCTTTTCCCAGATTATTGGAATTAAACATGTGCCTAAAAAAATTTCAATCAACAAACATATTATTCACAATTTCATGCAAAACATTTTATAGTTGTACAAACTCAACAATAAATATTCACTAATCCACACAATTACTTATCTGTGTAGTTCATGGATTGACATCCATGTGGTTGTCTCGTTAACTTGGTTGATTGTTTTCATTGACACAACCATTATGTTCATGATCTTAGTCAACAGATAAAACTAACTATCGAAGTCTCCTCTTCCTTTTGGTCACTCACCCTCCAATCTTAGGCTCAGACATCCCCTTCTCTGTTATACATTCTCTCAAGTGATCCATCTTGCCTTGCCAAGAATTTATTGCAAAATAATAATTTCTTAGACTTCCTCAAGTATTACAATTGATGATTCTCTATGAATTTCTCTTTTCGAGGCATCCCTCTGGCCCGTGTCACCTCAACATGATATTCTTTAGGGATCATGGCTTATCACATGGTTTTCATGTCACTACAATATCCCTTTTTCCATGCTTTTTCGCTTTGAAAACCATCATCTATCCTCCTTGGACAGATCTTTCATCTCACATTTATCACATTCATACATAAATTTGTGATATACAACACCAATTTTCAATCAATTTTATTTCAAATATGTCACCCACAAATTTCAAATTTCACATTTTCATTTTCAAATCTATCCCGCATAGGGACCAAATTGACAAGTATGATATTTTCCTTCTCATAATAGTTTGGATATTTAATAAACAAAAGACATTGGTACCCCTTATGGACTTATTTTTTCTGCCATATCCAAGACCCTTCATCCTACAATTCCATCTTCACGCAACCTAACAAAATGTTATTACTCATGCACATTACATTTTCCTTGCACACTTTCATTGGATTCCAAACAATTTTCAAAATTTATGCATACTAATAATTGCATCATATTCAATGATATAAAATATAAAATAATTATCATTCCTTACACATTCGTTACTTTAGCATACAAATACTTTTCAAATGAAATTAATATTAAGTGAATTTAATCCAATTTGACAATATACATGGCCACATTCACATACCATGCACCCTTGCAATGATTTTAGATTATTACTTTTCATGTTAGGAACTCTCGCCATGATGTGTTGGAATTCAACCAGCCTCTTACCACATGTTTCCTTTACCCATATTCATTATTACAACATGAATTCCCCTCCTTCTTTGATGTGATCCTAGCCTCAAATCACCACACATGAAACAAAAAGTTTCACATGACTGCATCGAAGCATTCTTTCTTTGTTGAAAAACAAGGTGCCAATATTCTCTACGAGCCAATTCCTTTATTTACCATTTTACAACTCTACATGGTACTAGAAGATACATCTTCCACAATAGGAATTCCCATACCTTCTCTCTCTCTTACCACATGGATATCCCTAATGAATTATATCATTGTGTTTCTTATGAGCACTTTGTTCCCAATCATCCCCGATTGATCAATTTGTTCATGATACCTTGTTCATGAACTTTCTTGTAAGGATCTCACTTAATCCTTGGATGTCATAGGTTCCTCCATATGTCCTTCAGGTATCTCTTTCCTAAATCATATATTTCTTAGGTATCATTGGCATCCAACAACCACACTAAACACATGCATAAAATCAAAATAATGAATATTTTAGAAGGGATTCTTACCCAATCCCTTTATGCTATAAGCCACATAGTCATGGATATGTTTATACATGTTCTAGTTGTTAGCACTTCTATGATATTACCTCATCAGTGGTGCTTTCATGGGAAATCCCAAGGTCCCTTCAACAACTTTCAATAACATACTTCTTGTGTTTACCTCTATTCGAGGTTGTTCAACACTCACAATTATATTTCCCAATAGAACCAATCATGTCCTATACATGATATGCATCATCACATATCAAAATTATGTCATTTGTCATGTAAAACTTAAATGCATGTATCAGAGAATTTAAAACATTTCTAATCAACAATCATTCTCAGATATGTCCTAGCATATTTATATGCACTCCATGCAAGAAACATTCACTCACAACAACACATCAATTTTCCCATCCCAAAGAAACACAATAAATAACAAGAAAGGGGTTAACAAACTCTTCCCTTGTTCCACTTCTTCTACATAGTTTGGAATTTTCATCTTAACTGAACTATTCCCCATGCTTCACTTCCTTTGCAACATATTGGTTTAACCATGATCATTTATTTATTTATTTTCAAGATATTCTTATTTTCACAGTTGCTGCTTTAAGGAACACAACTCTGTCTCATAATTAATAATTTTAAAGTGAGAAATGTGTCCTCCTTTTCTCATTTATTGCTTCTGCAATCTTTCCCCCACTAGGATCTATCTTCTCTTTTCCTTGAGCAATCTTGGTCGGGTTCACCTTGACATTCTTGGATGATTCAACATGCTACATCAACAATCTTCTTGTTCATAATGACTTATGAAATTGTGCATTTTCCACATTTCCCAACCAAAAATCAGATTGGTCCTCATTCATTTGCATGTCTTTTTAATCATGCATGATATTTTGAAATGTAATCAAAGATTCTTATAAATAATATTTTCATCCCACTGTCCAATTCTCAACAGTCCTTCAGGTTATATTTATGTTCTCATTACATAGCTCTTTACACAGTTCCTTCAAATGAAACTTCTTCAACATATAACTTTCCTTGTTATATATTCATTACTATATCATATGACCTCAACCTTGAGTCAGCCTCAACTTCATTTTCCCATTTATTTACCCAATATTCCACAAGGAATATGAGCAGGCATTCTTACTATGCATTTCATATTTAAATAAAAATAAGTATCTTGATGTTATCAACTTTCTTTCAAGTTGTGCTTCCATGCACTTAGTCGCATGCATTAGCATGTCATATTTGTCCACCACTGGCATATTTCACATTTTCATCATTTCATGTCGATTTAAATTATTTCACTCATGATTTGTTCACAATCATCTACATGCATCTTTCGAAGGCATGTTCATTTTTCCTTCTATCTTAATCAATAGATCAATCTTGCTCATTTTGCTTTCTAATTTACACTAGATTTTCTTGAGGAGTGGAAATCATCCTCCTCAAATTGTTATATGAATAATACATTTCATACCTTTTTACATTGGGTCAACCATGCATTCATGGAATTTCCAATCCAGGCAAGCACAATTCTCACCTTACGTTCTACTTGGTCAGGAAGTCATATTATACTTTTAAGAATGTATATGTATGTTTAAATATGTATAGGTGCATCAATTGCACCATTTTTACCTCATTTATTCATATTTACTAACAACATCCAGTTTTTATGAGACCCTCCAGTCACTTACACAACCAGTCTCGCCAATAAAATAATAATTATGTTTCCTCTTTACAATATAACAACCAAAAAAAGGTTACTCTTGCTCATTTCTCGTTTACATTCTCATCTCAGGTCTTTCTGACATATTACATACTTCCTCAAGCTATTATTTTAAAAAAATACTCAGACGTTCCAACAAAGGGTCATCCATACATCCATGGAATTATTTAGTGTAGGAAATCACACTTATTTCCTTATTACCCTCTGACTGAATCAGTCATATTATTCCCTTTAGTATGCATACCCTTATACATTATACATGTGCATCACTTGCACACATTCTCATGTTATTCCTATTAATTTATTTGATATTTAATATCAACCTTCTCTGTTGATATCTTACAACCAATCACTGGACAAGTCTCACATACATATTCATGATTATGTTTACTTCTCTTCATGGAAACAACCAACAAGAAACCGCTCTTGCCCTTTTGTTACAAGATAAATCCACATTTCAAAAAATATAAGTGGGTAATTACAACATTACCTCCAGAAACAAAATTCCCAATTCAATATTTGTTTCATGTTTCAACCATTCTTGGTCAATAGACCTTTATCGGGGAAAGCCTTTTCCTAGATTCCATTTCACTGCTATATGAGCACACCCAACCATTCATGTTTGGTTGTCTTCCACCTTTGGATGTCAATATGACCCATTGGTTATCTGGTAATGTTCCAACACTATTTTTTCTAGTCTTTATATCATTCGTTTATTTACAATTACATCCCTATATTCCTAAGGCAATAGGAAGCAACATTGTCAACATTTCATTCATGCTGGTAATGTTTATGCTAACATCAATTTATCCTCATCTAAAAAGTTCCATCAATATACCATGCACTATAACCCACCATAAGTTATAACATGTTTATCTACATGTTACATATATTCTTTTACTCATTACCATATGCACTACAACATATCGACATCTTTGCATTTCCATGCATAAACAAGTACTCAATTCAATAGGCATATACATATTTTGTATAGCCACGGGCTCATAAAATAGCTCATATGTTCATCTCACTTTACCTCTTTCTAAGGATTAGCAATAGTCCCAAAGGAATCCTCTTTATCTTTCTTAAATAGATTATTCTTGTTGTAAGTTTCAACCATTATAGGTCAAGTAAAATGACCTTACACATTTTCATCAATCTTATGATCATGAGGAGGTATATATACAATGTTTAATATTTTATTAAAGAAGTAATTATAACTGCTAAGGATCCTATAATTCCATACCAAATTTCCTTAACCACAAAGGAATTCTTCATAAGGGTCTTAGTCCTTATATAAACAACTATCATAGATGCCAGAGGTTCCAACTTCCCATGCCTAGAGGAAACATTACAATTACTAGTTTATCCATCCTTCGACTTAAGATTCCCTTGATAGGAATCTATCACTTTCATCCATTCACATTCATATCTTACCCTAAGTTCTTATCAAAACATTCCCACTTCTATAGGAATAGCCATAAATCCAACAGGTCAACAATTTAATCTTGTTGCTGCAATCATCATGCTAAAATATTTTGTTGAAGAATTTTAAAACAACAAAAGAGTTTCAATATCCATTCCTTCTCCTCAAGGAGCTAATTCAGATAATAAACAACTCTTTTAAAGGTAGAAACATTTTTCAACATGCTCATCTTAACCTTGATATATCAATCATTTGACTAGTCTCTGGCCCATTCATGCCTAGTGTTTGAACCATGCTCTGATACCACTTTATAAGACACCCAAACCCCTAAGTACCCTTTTAAGATATGGGGTATTAATTTTTCACCTTTCCTAAACCTCCTTGAATCCATTTAAAAAGGAAACCATCTTCTTCTTATTGTCAATAGATTTACAATGACTCTAAGTTTTCTCAAAATAGAGCTCTAGATCAAAAGTTATAGCCATTTAAATATTTAGGGCCCTTATTGGCCAAAGGCCTCTTTACTTCCATGTGGAACCGACGTAGATCCACATCACTTGTATCCTCTGATGTGGCATTGGCATTTCATAATACATGACCCCTTAGCGTAGACATAGTTGCAGACATGGAACTTTCCACCTATTCCACTGAGCCCTCGGATTCTCGGGCTTCAACCCTTTACTGCATTCAACACTTGTTTTGAAACTCTCCTGAGACCAACTTTAACTAGGTTTTGACACCTATACATTGCACATAGGACTGGTGGCATCATATGATGTCATCTTAGGCTGTCATCCCTTCCATGTATTCACATAGTCTAAGTTCCCCAATCTTAGATGACTTGGCACCTAGGAAACACATCCCTTTCCTATCATGACACATGTCCCAACCATGGAACAACATGTGTCCACCATCATCTCATAACATGTGTCACATTTTTTTCCCATGAATATCTATCCAAAAATAGTAAAACCACTTAACACATGGCTCGATCACTATGTGACATGTGGACATCCACATAGACTGATAGGGTACACATGTCATCGCAATTCCCAATGTTTTCCCAATAGGGAATTCAAACATTTTTCCTTCCCATTCATTGAATGACATCACTTGGCATCATCTAAGATCTATCAAGCTTCAACTATCGACCATTTTTACAAGGTATGTTTCCCAAAATATCCTGGTGATCCGTGATCCAAGATACTATTGGCATCCTGGCAACACATGGCCCTATATGGTCATGCCACTTGGGACAACACATGGAAATCATACCACTCAACATGAGGAACTCATTTTCCACTTGGAAATTTCTCCAAAAATGATAAAACGATGTGACACATAGCACCACCATTGGGTGACATGTAGAAACACCATTGTTTAATATGTGGACCTCCCACGTCATGACACGTGGGCCATTCATCGAGTGACACATCACCACCAGGCATTGGATGTCGACACTTTCCTGATGTAGTATAAATAGGGACAAAATCCTTGGTCCCAGATAGTGGCATATCAATATTTTCCAAGAGTTTGGACTTGAAATTCTTTCGAGGTCCTGTGTTTTGGCATCCTGGGATGCTACCCTCCTGAGCATTTACAAAGATCTACTATTGAGATATCTTGGTCAATATATCTTATGATTGATGAACTAGGATGATGATACAGTGGTTTGAGCCTAACAAATCTCCCACTCTAATCATCCATGAACCATGACTTGACAATTGTCACTCTAGTGACACTGTGGCTACGATGTTGACACTACATGTCATGATGACATTACACTCTCACTCTCCTTCGGTCCTATGTAAGAAGGCCTAGGACCAGGCACTGGAACCTTGGTCCATGAACATAAGTGTGTCGAGACTTCCAAGAGTATTAGACTTAGAATTATTCTAAGTTCTGATTCTCTGGTATCCTGGGATGCTAAAATCGCTCCTGAGCTTATGTATTGGATCTGTTAGCACCATGTTTTCTGTAGTTAGGGTCATAGGTTTGTCAAAAAAAATTCAGAGTCATGTCTTGATCTTAATAAAATTCAAAACTTTCTTGAATAAGTCATAGTTAGTGTGTCAAAATTTATGAGGTCAATGACTAAATAAAGAATCGTTTAAAATGTCAAATAAGGGGTTTGGCCATAAGTTGGTAAAACGGTGTAAGGTTCGTCATGTTTAAATTGTAAAGTTCTACTTTCCTAAGTCTCAAGTCCAAGTGATGAAGGAAGAGGAAAAGCTTTCTAATTCTATAGTATATTATTACACCATGATTGATGAAAACATGGAAAGCACATCCTTCAAAGATATTTCCCATTCCAATTCATCAAAAGATCCTTTTGTAGTTTTCAAGTGCACTCCTAGGGTATGGAATTTAATTTAATGAAAAAAAATGGCTAACATGCTAAAGGTATTTCCATAAAATGTAATGCATTAAATACCCCATTTTTGTGAAACATAAGTTTAATCATGATGGATTAGGATTTGGTGGTAAAGAAAAAGTGGGTGAACACTCCAAAGTTTTAAATATTGCTATCATGTTGAGGCAAAAGAATCCAACCCATCTGTAATTTTTTTTACTTTCAAATAAACTAACACCACCAATAACATAGTTTTTAAGGAAAAGGAGGTTGAATAAATGGTAACTTCACGTGAATAAATGACAACAAAAAGTTTATTATGAAGCAATAAGTTACCAGAAAAATCTTCTACGTGATCAAAGAAGGTAACAAATTTCAATAATATGACCCCAACATCTATGACTACACCAATAATTGGTAGACCAAGTAAGCTAACCTACAAGAACAAGAAAAAATCCAAGAGTAAGGTACAATCAAAATAACCTCATTTTTTTTTTTAATAAGGGCCACAGAGCTATCCTGATTTTTGGAATTGTGATAAATGCTCCTTTCATTAATTAAGAAACCACTAGGTGGTTCCACACTAGAATAATAATTCCTTATAATAAGGGATAGAATTGTTTCCAAAATCATGAGGATGTCGAGAAAACTTCCCAAAATCAATAGAATGTCCTTAATGGTGTAAAGAACAAGTGATTTCCTCACAAACACAATAGTTGCAAGAACCAATGTAACCATTAGAATTTGATGAGACATTGGGATGCCAAATGTTGAAGCTTGCATACCAAGCTTCATCCCAACAACCAAACATGCATGAGAATCACAGATGAAAAGGTCAAGGTAGAAGAAGGAATTCTTACATCTATATTTGAAAAGGAAATAGTAACCAAAGATGAGAATCACACAAAGGAATAAGTTAATAAGGAAACACAATCATCCAGGGCATCCTCTTTAAGGTTCTTAGCTGCTGAGATCCATGTAATTTATCCATGAAAAAATCTTTTAATACGTTGAATAAGTTGGATTGAATGGGAATATTAGGAATCAACAACTTAAAAGAAACAAACTCTATACACATTTGTTAGGAAACTAACATAGTCTCCTTAGTTGTATCATGAAGCGAAGAGGTATAGTGCTTTTTGAGGGCATGAATGACCATCATTGAACCCAAAAATATGGTAGATGCAACCTCCAACAAGAATAGGTCATTATACTTCATGTCATTCCGAGCTAATTAGCGTCTACATTACATGAATTTATGCAAACATAAATACCTCTCTATATGAAAAATAAATCACACATTTCTTGAGATATGAGGATCACAACAACATATAAGCTCCACTATAGAATCATCCTTATTATAATGGGCCCGTCCACAAAGGAGTGAAGTTGGACATTCAATATGAATCATCCCCAATAGAATCATTGCAATGAGTTTAAGAAATTAGTTTTTATTCAAGTGAGTGTAGGAAGTTGGTGGATGATACAGTCGCAATGGGGTGAGCATGAACGTGCACTCGCAACAACGCATGCAAATTTCTAGGAATGTGCATGCATTCCTGATGTGACAGGTTCGAAAAATTACGAACCTCCACTCCACTCAACAAGACACATAGACATGTTCCCAAGAACACATGTGTGTTCCTAAGAAACATGTGTAGAAGAACATGTGCATGTTCTTTAAAAAAAATTGAAATAAAAATAACACGCGCATTAGGAATGCACATGCATTGCTAAAGAGTGCATGCATTATTTTTATTTCATTTTTTTTTAGAAACAAGAGTGCGCACATGTTTCTATTAACATGAAATATTTTTATATCTCCCCCTCTCTTCCCCCCTCCCCTTTCCCACCTCTCTCTCTCTCTCTCTCTCTCTCTCTCTCTGACCCCCTATCCCTACCTCCCTCTATATTCCTCTCTCTCTGTCCAACTACTCCCTCCCTCTCTCACTCATTGTCTCCCCCTCTCTCTCTTTCCCCTATTCACCTCACTTATTTTCTCC
>ML784829.1:1019825-1039124 GCA_009831015.1 Picea engelmannii
CAATAGTGCACTCCACCCCCTGGATCCCATATCAGGAAGTGAACTGCAATACTCTGCGAAGCATAGTCCTGAAAGATATCAACCTTGTGAACCTCCTGCATATGACACATGGCCTCATCTCGAAATGAGTCCATACTCCAAATCTCTACCAAGATCCACACGAATTCCATCAATTTCACATGTTGATGTCCGACCGAGGTGATGCAAGACCTCCGTGAGGCACCCGCAAGCTATGCACTCCTCTTGACACTGAAGATCAATGGAAAGTTAGAATAAATTTCCCCTGCAATGGTCCACTCTCCCCTGTCAGTCAATGAACTGCTCAATCCTGTAATCCCTGGGTCCCATGCTAAGCTATGTCGCAGATCCTCATGCTAACACTGCACTACTCTGACCATGACTGTTTTCCCCCTACATACATCCTGAATCCTCCTCTCCGGGATCCTCAAACTAAAATACCTATGACCCCTGGACCTGCTGTCCAGAAACTATATCTATATAGGCGTCTCTGTAGAAGAAGTACCTATCCAAACATCTCCATGCCCTATCATAATGATCAAGTGGAAGGAAAGGTATCTCCCCATAGAACAAGTACGTGCAGACCCACTCCAAACCAAACCAAGGTGGAGTGTGTGTCTTTCTGGTGCAACCTGGGTCAACATGAACATCGTGCTGACAAACGGACTCCTGGGTCCAATACCTAAAAAGTTACTTGTGGTCTTAGGGGCATCTCATCCCTTCTTTTAGGTTTACCAAACCTTTGACAAAAATCACATTTCTAACAATATTCCTTGGCATCTCTATAAATTGTTGGCCACCATAGTCTTGCATGCAATACCTTCTGCACGATATCTTTTCCTTCATAATTCCCTTCAACTATTCCCTCATGAGATTCTACCTAAATCCTAGGCCTTTCATGTTCTAGTACACATCTTCTCAAAATGTTTTCTACACTCATTTTGTATAAGTGTCTTGCAATAAATTGATAGTCTGCATCTCTAAATACCATATTTTTCTTCTACGTAGTGTTAAAATCTTGTGGCTCAATCCCTATACTCAAGTATTCAATAATGTTGAAAAAATATTCATCAACTACTTGGACTAAAAACTACTAGGCATCAAGGAAGTTGTCTTCCAAGTTGGTACGTTCTTCTCCATTTTTTATCCTTGAAAGGTGATCGGGTCCTAGATTCAGCTTCCTTGGTTCGACTATCACTTCAAAATCAAATTCTTGAAATAAAAGTAGCCATCTACATATCCTCCTCAACAACATTGGCTTGTTGACTAAATATTTGAGAGTTGAATGATCTATGAAAATCTTAAAGTGTTTTCCCAGCAAGTAATGCTTAAAATTATGAAGTGCATAGACCATAGCGAAGACTTCTCTTTCTGTATTATTGTACTTCTTCTCTGATTCAGACAATTTTTTGCTTGCAAATGCTATAGGATGGTCCAAATCCCCTGCTCCTGCCTACTCTAGAATTGCTCCAACTGTTATGGATGATGAATATAAATGTACATGAAAATTCTTTTACCAAACTGGGAATAATAAAATAGGTGTTGTGACCATCTTTTCTTTTAGGGTGTCCAAAGATTGTTGAGAGACCTCATTCCACTGAAATTTAGTATCCTTCTTTAACAAATTTTTCATTGGCGTAATGATCTGTGCATACCCTTTTATATATTTCTGTAATAGCATGTATGTCCCAATGTTTCTCTCAACTGGCACATTGATTTTGGTGGTGGTAAATTGACAATAAATGCAATCTTGGAAGGATCTACTAGAAATCCTTGTTTGCACACTATATGGCCCAATAATATTCCAAAAGGTGTCCCAAAGATGCCCTTCTTGATATTCAATGATATCTGATACTGCCTGCATATCTCCAACATCATCCTTAACACTTCCACATGGTATTTTAACAGACTATGTACAATCCAGTCATCCAGATACACTTCTAAAAAATGATGAATGAATTCCTTAAAAGAATCTATTACTACCCTTGAAAATATCGGTGATGCATTCTTTAGCCCAAAAGGCATGACTGTGTACTGGTAGGATCCCCCTTTTGTGGAAAAATTAGTCGTGTACCTGTCTTGTCTGGCTATCTTGATCTGATGGTAACCTGAGAATCCATTTGTAAAGGAATATGTTTCTTGGCCTCCCACATTCTGTAGGACTTCATATGTAAAAAGTGCATGGAAAGGTTCATGTAGGAAAGAATCATTCACTTTCCTCAAATATATGAAAATCCTTATCCCCCTTTGTATATTCTCTTGAACTACCATAGGGCTTACCCATTCAGTTTCCTCCACTGGTTCTATGATACCAACTTCAAACATTCTGTCAATTCCTACTTTCACTTTCTTCTTATATATTGGATTTAGACTATAAGGCCTCTGTCTGATAGATCTAGCCTCATGTTTGAGAGGTATATTCATATCTCCTAACTCTCCTAATATTCCTTTCATCTCTATAAAGGTCATTGGGAATAGGTCATTGTACTCACGAAGTAACTCTATTATTCTTTCTGATGTTTGTTCATCCGAGTAGTCCCCAATGTTGGCCAGTTTGGGATTCTCAGTTTTCCCAATGTTGACTTTATTTACCTTGATAGGTGAAACAAATAATTATGATTCCAAACATGGACCTTCCACCTATATTTATCCTTCAATTTTTGTGATATGAATATTGCGTGGGTCATCTTCATTTGGTGCTTCTTCTTCCACATGATAGCATGACAATAGTTCTTTGATTGTCTTTCTATTCTGTTGTTAATATTCTTTCATGAGTTCAACCTATTGTTCAAAAATAAATATAACACATGTTATCTGCTTCAGTGTTGAATCCATGTTGGGGTTCTCATGTTCAAATGAGAAGATTACTATAAAATTTTGTTGTAATGTTGTCCATTCTGCAGTGCCTTTGCACAATTCCTAGTCTACATACCAGTTTTCTGGAATTCCTTCTAATGTGTGGATGAAGGGATGAGGCCATTCCTCTATTGGTGTCACCGTCCATTGTATCTTGCATTTCTTTAAATGTTCTGTTGGTGTTTAGTGTCCATCATATCTCTGAATTTTATTTCTTCCCTATTTTGCGCTAAATCTAATGCGTATAAACCTCTTACATTGGTACCATTCCTTAATTGTTTCTTTGTGTGCACCCCACCATCTTGTAGGTGTTTCCTTGAGTGCAATTTCTAGGGATAAGATCCTTTGATTCTCTAACACTTCATATTTGTATCTTATTAAGAATTCTTCTAAGTCATTTATGCCATGAAAACTGGGAGGTTCTCTAATCTCAATACCCACCCATGTTATTGCGCGGTTTATTTTTGCATACCTTCTTGTGGAGACCTCATGTAATCTCTGCTTCCAATTCTCCAAACCTGTATCTTAGATAGAAGCACATGATGTAATGATCCTCCAGCTGAGTACTCCATCTACAGTTGGGTTAACATAATCTTCTTCGCACGTGATGGTTCTGTATAACTGGTTTATTTTTTCCAAATCCAGACAAGTTGGTTCTACAAACCTTTCCCCTTCCGAAGGGTCTAATGGCGCAATAACTCTATATTCTCTTGATTCAAATGTCATTTTCCTTGTCTTCAAGTTGATTATTGCATGGCTATCAATCGCCCAATCCAGTCTAAGCAATGTTGGATAAGGTGTTGTACCATATACTATCTCTATCACTTCAAAGTCTTCCTTGGTGCGCACTCCATCCAGATATATTATCACACCCTTAAGCATTCCAATTGGTAGAACCCTGTGTTGGTTTTCTAACTTCAACTAGACAGGTGAATATTCTAGTGTGGGATATCCCATACATTGCCATGTCTTCTTGGGTAACGTATTTACCACAGAGCCTAAATCCAGTATGATATCCCCCATATTGAAATATCCAATGTTATCATTCAGTCTGAATTCCATCATTTTCCTCCTTCTTGTATGGAGGTGATTGATTTCTTTATTCTCTAACTTCCCCTCTACCTTTTTGTTACATCCTTCTAACATATTTTGAAAATTTATTACAAATGATGGATCATTCAATAGTTTAACACAGGATTGCAAAAAAGAATTTATGGCACTTACTTGCACTAAAGGTGGTGCTTCACTGGTGTGATCCATTGATAAAGGAATTTATACATTGGTATGTTCTGAGTGTGTTGCATGGTTGATGTAGATGAAAAATCTTGCTTGAGGAACTCATGACTTGCCTCCTTGAATATTTAATTTTCTTTCCCTACATTGAACTGTTTATGTGGTTTAGTATTCTTATTCACCCATTAGTGTTGCATTGGATCCTGCATGACTACATCAGGTATTGTTTTATCTCCTCCATGCATGACTATGTTTATGTTCCTCCCATCATCTCTCGCTTCTATAGAAATCCACTATACATTCTGATTGTTTTGATTTCTCTTTTCTTGAATCTTCCCCAATAATGTTGGACAATCCTTTGTACCATGGTCTATTGTGTGACAGTACATGCATGTCGCCGGAGGAAGTGGACATTATCTTGCATAACGTCCTCGTTGTTGGTAGTTATGACATACTACTGAACCTTTGCTTCTTCCAAATTCTCCTCTACCTCGTCCTCCACTTCGATCTCCTTGTGGTGTTTTGTACTGGGGTACCTGATTATACTGCACGGGGCTATATTGTGGTTGCGTGTTATTACATTGTGGTTGCACAATGTTATGTTGTGGCTATGTGTTATTATATGGAGGTGGTACTTGGTTGAACTGTAGTGCAACTTTCCCTGCCATCATTTCTTCCTACACCCTATAGGTGTCTGAAATTATTTCTCTCATCAAGTCCATTGTCCTACAATCTTTGTCATCATGACCCATTGATTTTGAAAAAATACAGTATGAGTTCTTGGGTACTTTATGATACTTATGCATCATTGGACAATGATATAGATCATTCTCATGTATTTTACAGATCTCTAACCATGGTCCTCCTGTTAGAAAATGGTTTGGTAGCCATGTTTTGATGGACTGCGCGAAAGTTGGGAATTCATTATTGTGGTATCCTTTTGTCCTTCATGTGGTACACCAAACAACTTCTCTTTTCTCTTTTCCCTTGATCTATTTCAATTGAAATGTGAGGTTCTTCAGATTATCCTTCAGTTCCTCTATTGTTAGATATATCTTTTTATACTAGTTCTCTTCCAGCTGTAAGGCTGCCTACAGAGCCTCTTCCTGAGTTTGAAACTTTTGTTTCCTCAAAGGGTATTTCAAATGGGATAGAAATGAATTCACAAAGAGATGCCTATATTGTATGTCAGTCATAATATATTTCAACTTACCCTTCAAGCATTTAAACCTCTGATCAATCTCCCAAACAAAATTGTTTGGTTTGTTCTTAATTTTAACCATCTCATTCATGTATTGATCTTCTGAGATAGGCTTCTGAAATTCATTTATCAACAAATTCTTCACATCTGCAATAGTCTGTGTTGTTCTTGGTGGACTGTTTACAACTAGAATCATGTACCAATCTAGTGCATTGTCTCTTAATGTGATAGTGAACTGCGTAAGTTTTGTGTCCTCATCTATTATCTTTTTTTGTTCACATATGTTCTCGCAGATAAACAAATGATTTTTAGGGTCCTTAGATGTCTCTCCTCCAAATTATGGTAACCTAATGGTGGGATCATGTCCTTCCATCTTGAATTGTGGTGAAATAATACCTCTGTGTGGTGTAGGTACTTTCTACTACTTCTTGAACCAGATCCTCCAGTTCATGCTCCTTGTTTAGATGCACTTCCTTCTTTCTTTCTTCCACTAAAATATGGTTGTCTGAATGATGGTATTCTTTCTGGTGTATTAGTCGCACATGTGGTTTTGGTCTCCACACTGACACTGACTTGGATGGAAGTTTTTCCTTCTATTCTTTCCCTTAGACCGCATGACTTCTTTTCATGTGTTGCGCAGAGGATTTCCTCAATATTCTCCACAACCCAGAGATCCTCTACCTCTTCTTCATCACTTGACAAGTCATCTCTATATGTTATAGATTTCTTCTTATTATTCACCTTATATTGGTAGGGTACTCTAATACGTGTCTTTCCAGTTGTTTCCATGATCTATTTGATCTAATCTTCCTCCATCATGATTGGGTCCATAGCCTCCTCCTTCTTTCTCTTATCCATATCTTCCTCCATTTCTCCACATATTGTCAATGCTTCCCGCCTTCCCCCATGCACACAGGGAAGTTTATTTGTATGCTTCCATGGTCATCAGATCGTTGTTTTATAGTAAAATATTGATTGAAGTATACAACGATCTTATATATCTACCTAGAGGTCCTTTTAGAAACTCTTTCTTTGTTGTGTTGTAATACTTCATGGTATCTACTACAAATTCTATGATAAACCCTGCAACAATATTGTTTAGCTAGAAATCTACTACACGTGTAAATTTTTTGTTAACTTGTTGTAACTGCACGATCTCTACAGGATTCCACATGATCTGTCTGATTCAATTTGTAGGGTGGTTTTCTTTCAACCTCAATAACCACTCCTGCAACACATATGGGAAATCATAGAAATATACCTCATGCGGGTCGCTAAACACGCACTTGTCCAGATATTTTCACGGTGTTAACTTAGGTTTTATGTTATCCTTCTCGGAAAATTCAAGATTCTTTTTTTTCAACCATCTTTTGATTTCCGCCTTCATTGGGTTCCACGGTATAAACATTCATTTTTATACCTTCATTATCTTAGCGATTCTTTTATGGATCCCACTCACTCAATCCCATGTAGTTCCAGACGGTAACAAAATTATTTTTTGGTTATTACTCTCTCTTTCTACTCTTGGGATGACCAAGGTTCATATCTGAATAGGTTTCCAACAATAACCTTTAAAACTTTCAGCCCTCCAGGTAAACCAAAAGGAAACAAAACACACAGAATGTACTGTGCAGTCTCACCCGAGATAGTCCTACGGGTGAATCCAATGCTCATATGCTTGCAGTCTAGGAAAGAGTGGGGATCAGGGGTTGCAATTTATCTTCTTAGGCCTTGATCTCGTTGTTCTTTCTATTACTCTTAATATTTATTCATCTGTTAAGTCTATGTATGCATTCTAACAGATCTAACATATAACATATCTCACATAATTATTCATTCATCCATTCATAGTCTAACTACTTACAAAAGGTAAACACACAATAAACACAACACATAACACCTCTTTTACTGTGGTTCACCCCCTCCTGGGCTACGTCCACAAATATCTAGCTTCTTATGATCTTTAATTTAGATTTTTGTAATATATGACACTGCGCGCACTACAATTCCAATTATACAATCACAAAACGTGTTCCACAACCTCTATGAGGCTGACTAGATCGTGTCAGGATCCTCATGATGCGATCTAACCCTCAATATCTAACCACTTGACTCCCCTATAGCTCAAAAATTTACAAAAATATATCAAATCTTACAGTAGTTCTCCTAACCGAGCATAACAAAACTCTGGAATCAAACCCAACCTAGACCTCCTAGGTACTTATTTATACTAATTTACAACTTATGAGTTGTTACAATCTCTTACAAAAACCCTTACCCTAGCATGGTTATGTTTTTCTGCATGCGTGCCTTGCATGCCTTCTTCCATTGCATGCAACTTTTCCCCCACTTGTTGTCTTTCCTGCCAGTTGTTTTTTTCCCAATTAAGCTTTACTTTCCAAAAATAGACTTTTCCTCAAAATCGGTCTGTGCCCAACAATTGTCTACAAGTATACAAAATTTTGGAATGAAATTCCATCATTAAGGTACTCAACACCTACATGGACAAAAACACATATCTTATATTTAGTTGGAAAAATAAGATACCACTGTTAGAAAAAATCAAATTTGACATAGTTATTCACAATTTCTATGAATAAAAGTTGTGTCTTTGAAAATCTAATTCAATTTCCTAGGCTTCATCTTCTTACACCATATTCAAATTCATTGTAAATGTACCTTGAATAATCCCTCCAAGTTAAGATATTGTTTTTTCTCCATGTTTGATTTCACTGATTTTTTTTTAGTGATATATAAATTATAGAAGAATTCTATTCCACATTTATAAATTCTACTGTTAACATCCTTCAAGCTCAAATTAAATTCATAACCTATTAATAATTGCTTAAATTATTATATGATTAAAAATTGTTTGAACTAAAATTTTGCTTTTTTGATGTTTCACAGAATCAATTTAGGTTGGGCATGATTCAAGAGCTACGCGGAAAGGTATATTACAAATATCCTACATTTCTTTTAGTGAATTTTTGTTTTCATTTGCGACAACTATTATTACTCTTGTTCATTTTACATGGAGTATATACATATTATAAAATTTATACATTACTCTTGTTCATTTTACATGAAGTATATACATATTATAAAATTTATTACTTTTGTTCATTTTATATAGAGTATATACATACTATAAAATTTATATATTACTTTTGTTCATTTGACATAGAGTATATACATACTATAAAATTTATACAAGCATTTAGAGATAAAGGTATAATGAAGAATTCATCATATTTCTTCGTCTCTATTATTTTGAATAGGAGATGCCTCTAATACCTCTTAACCATATGATTGAACATTTTAGTTAGACTAAAAGGAAAGATGAATATTATTATTGAATTAGGTATTATAGATGTATCTAGAAAACTAGTAAAATATGTTAATTTTTTATAGTAATTTTATTTGTGAAAAAAAACATTAATGTCCTTTAAAAATGCATATAAGTATGAAATATTTAAATCTAGAATTGACTCACCATAATCTTAAAGGTACATATACTCCTACATTGATTTGAGATACTTTATATTCAATATATGATCATCCTCACCACCGAGGTAGAATGGAATGAGCCCCTCTTTTTTCGTTCCAATCTTTGTTTGGTTTTACTCCCAAATATTTAAATACATTTATGGAAAGGACTACAATTAAGGTAATTTGGCTTATACAATAAGTACTAATGTAGAATGGAATGATCCCCTCTTATTTCATTCCAATCTTTGTCTCCCAAATATTTAAATACATTTATGGAAATGACTACAATTAAGGTAATTTGGCTTACACAATAAGTACTATTTACCTATGGGAGTTTGAAATTCCACCGTTTTCTTTCGATTACTATCCATAAATTAATGGACTCCAATATGTATAGGAAGTTCTTCGAATATATAGTTCGACACTTATTGTTGGATGATGTAATATGAAGTTGTTGGTTATGTATATGAAGTCGTGCAGTTTTTGAACATTTGCCCAATGGGAATTCCTGCAGGAACAGCTGCTCGAGGGAATAAACAAGTCGCTGCATAAGAAGGTACGTGGAAAATTGAGGCTCTCGATATTGTCATTGTTGTCACAAAGATATGAAGCACAGAATAGTTTGTCTGTCAAGGATTTAAATGATGAAATAAGGTTCCTACGCCATACCATGGCAATGGGAAAAACAACTGCTTCAGTTATCGGAATTGGAAGGACAGTATCCATGTGATCAGTATCCTGTACAAATATTGGGTGGGTTGTGGCACTCTACAACGGGAAACTGTGATTCTCACATCTACTCACCGCATTGCGAACCGACTCTCCATATTGGGTAATGTTATCAACTCACCTTCGCTTTCAGATTTCTTTCATCCCTTTTACAGACACTGTCTCCATATTGGGTAATCTGTCTACAATGCTCTAATGTTTTTAAGCGAGAATGGTTATGATTTACAACTAAATGCTTTAGGAGTTCTCTTTAGGATTGATCAAGCGCTGCTGGAGTCATTTCTAAAACATGATTATTTAAGGCTATCACCAGATGCACTAAATTTGTCAACGCTAAGACTAGCTCAATAGCTTTTCTTAGCCCCTTCCCACTTCCAAAGTTCAGCTTCTTCTGCTCTGGCTTTAGCTAATCATTTCCTGATTTTTGTGGGATTTTTCAATGGTCTAACCTTTGCAGATTCAGAGACTGGGAATCTGATTCTTCTTTCTTAGCTATTTCGTTTTAGCTTCTGTTCTTGATATTCAATTTTAGAACGTTGATATGAAAATGGCCAGTACCAGCTCCGACACTTGTAGAAAAACATTTACTGTAACTCCTCCGAACAATCAATCAAAATTTGTGATGACATTCGGTCTTTATTTATTAAGCAGGCGCCCGTCGGCCCCCACTGGAAGCACTACTACTGGTCAAAGACAATCAGGAAATTGCGACGCTCAGGGCTGGATGGCCTGAAACTTTCATTCAGTACATATTAGGTGTATTATTTTCCAGTACGCTAATAATGGGTTAATCTGAATTACAAGATGCTGTTTACTTTATAAAAATTCACTGTAAACGACAATAAAACAAACCAAGGCTATTTTTCTCTAATCTATATTTGCCTAAAATAGTTCAAGCTTATGTCAGAAACCATGACATTTTGAGTGGCAGCACATTAGCTATTTGAGCAGACAGGACCATAGTCACCATATGTTACAAGATAACAAAAATCAGAAAAGCTACTGTGTTAGTCACCATATGTTCAAATCCCTGTATATACTTTATATACATTACGAGTATTGATATTTAAAAGCGCTGTATATACTTTACGATTACTGATCGTTAAAATACCAGACTAACTTTCCTGTATAGATATAAGATATAATGTTGTTAAATTTTATTTTATTTTAAATAAATATTATCGAACATACCCAAACAAAACAAGACAAAAAAAAATAAAAATGATGTGATTTTATGTTGAAAGAGCTTATGCCATCTCATCAGAAAGAGGGTTATTTTAAAAAACTATCTCCGTCTACGACTTTAGTTGTTTAGTCTTTAATACAGTCGGTCCAATAGAATATCAATGGGGTCACTTTAGTCTTTAATACATTCAGTTCAATAAAATAGCCATCAAAGATATTATTTTAATTATTTTTAAATATATGCTATATATTGAAAAATAAGTGAAAAAGAGAGATTAAAAATTATATGACATCATCAAATCTTAGTGGGTAATATAAAGTTGATAAATATGTAATTTTTTTGAAAATGAATATTAATAATAATAAATAAATAAATTCACTTAGAAAAAAGGGTTTAACTGTTATTTTATTAGGAATCAAATGAACCTTCCAAATACATATGGATAAAACAAGTGTTGATCTCTTTATAGTTCAATAAAATATTATACCGTGTTCTAATCGTGTTTCTCTTGCCTTAGTTATAGGAAGTGCATGCTAAAAACAAATTATGATAAGTACATGACATGGAAAAACTGTTTTCTATCTAGAACTAGGAATTCATTGATTGTTTCTGACTTAAAATAAGAAGTATTTATCTGCATGCATTGACTACATCTCCTTTTATAGATTCCTAAAAAAAAAGCCATCCCGTAGGATAGTCCAAATCCTTTTTTGATAATGAATTTGCTTCAGAGTTGAATTTCCTATGCACATGCATAAATTTGATTCCATCAAAATTATCTTTTAAACTCATGATTTTATCTTTCCAAGTATTTAGATATAGCAGGTTCAAATTTGATTTGTCATTAATCCAGTCAAATGCCACCTTTGAATCTCCAACCGCCATCATCTTGTTTATGGATAATCTAGAAGCAAAGTGTAATAGACCCCATAATCCCAATATTTATGCTTTCATAAATGAACTATGAATAAGTGATCTGAACTAATTTTAAGGAAAATACCAATGCCACAAAAATCATCAACAATTGCACCATCAAAGAACCCTATTGGAGTATCATCAAAGAAGACTTGATTGAGGATGTATTCAAATTTGTCATCTTCGCAAGCCCCAGTGTGTTCTTTAATTGAAAGAAGGATTTTAGTGACTATACTAGAATCGTGTATGTGCCAATTCTCAAACAATAATTTATTCATGTACTTCCAAATGCCCCAAATCACCAGAAAGGGAATAAGTCACATCTTTGGGTATTGAGTGAACCAAAGTAGCATATTATCTTCTAAAGAAGAACAACTCCAAGATTATGAAATCTTCAGATAACTTAGGACATCTTTCCAAATGGATTGAGAAGTTTCACAGTGCACAAATATATGTGTGGTCGTCTCTTCATATCTGAGACAGAGACTACATGTCGAATGTCCAATTCCACCACTTTTCCTATAATTTGCACCAGTAAGAATGCAATCCTTCAAACACAGCCACATAAGACAAATAATTTTACCTAGGATACTTACTTTCCAAATATCCTTATACCACCATTTATTTTCATCCAAGAGGATAATAGAAGAAATGAGTTGATATGCTAAATTAGCAGTTATAGAACTCATAGCTTTGTTCCAAGACCATACTATCTTATCACTCGAATTATTAAGAGAGATTCCACTGCTCCACAACATTAAAAGAAAGTTTCTCCATTCTGTAGCCATCTCATCTGACAGACCAAGGTGATTTGCATCAAGCCATCTTTGTTTAGTACCAACATCATATGCGAAAGTTGCCTATGCTAAAGAGAAGATATGCAAATTGTTAAGATTTTGAATTAAAGGACCCGAGAGTCTGAAAGATGCATTAACTTCATTTCCCATTCTATGTATCATAGCCAATTATCTGGTAAAGGATACCCTCTCATTAATCCTAGTTAATATGTGAATCTAGAAATGTTCACTTTGATCACGGTTCTTCTGCCTATCATGTGTGGTCTTTAGATTATGTTGTACTTGTTTCTCTATGCTCTCCATTTCTTCTACAGTTCCACTTACTTGAGTTAGTCATACTTCCTGATTGTCACAAATAAAGGGGAGCTTCACTTCTGTCCATACAAGGCCTCAAACAAAATTTTATTGGTGGAGTGATGATATCCATTGTTGTTGGAAAATTCCTCTTATCCAACCCAAGGATGACATGTTTAACACATCCATTCGTGCAATCCAACCACCACTTAATGATAGGCATAGAATCCATGAAATTTTTCCAAATAATAGAAGCTACCGAGAACTTACACTCATCTTTGTGAAACCATGAAGTTTGGTCGATACCTTTAAGATATTTCTTTGTTAGTACCATATTCCACAATCCTTTACCAAATATACCTCCCCAGCATGACTTGGCAGCCAAGGAATGGGCGACCCAATATAAATTCTAAATACCCCATCCACCATTTTCCTTTGGCCTATCAATGTTTTTCCATTTAGTTAAGTGGAAACCTGTGTTTTTTCTAGCTCCTCTCCAAATGAAATTAGCAATGAGCTGCTGGATCCTGTGGAGTATGGAGGAAGGAATATTGACTAGACTAATCCAGTACATAGGGAGGCTTTGTAACATAGATTTTGCTAAAATAATCCTATCTCCCAAAGAGAGCCAATGGAAAGACCAATTTCTAATCTTCTTCTCAACCTTTTGAATCATCAATTTCCAATCTGCCACCCTGTAGTTGTTTGGTTTTAAATAAAATTCCAGGTATTTCATACCTTTGTCAATAATAATAAATTGTATATTGAATGCTTCCTGCAACCTTTGCTTCATACTGGGATCTATATTTCGTGCAAGGAAGCACGACTTATTGCAATTAACATCTATGCCAAAGGCAAACCAAAAATTTCTTAAAATAGATTGAAACACCATCCAAACCTTGAACTTTCCAATGCCTAAAATGAGAACATCGTCAACAAAGAAAACATGTGAGATGATAGTCTCAGCAACATCTTTGAGGCCATGAAAAGACCCTACTTCCACATCCTTTTTAAATAGTCTGCTAAAACACTCGATAACCAAAAGGAACAACCAAGGGGAGAGAGGGAAGCCCTGTCATAAGCCTTGATAGCTATTAAAGAATTCAGTAGGGGAGCCATTTATTAAAAATTCCATGTTAACATAAGTTACAAAAGAAACAATCCATTGGGGAACCCCCCATTTTAATCCAATCTGAGTTGACAACATCCGTAGAAATTTCCAACTCACTTTGTCATGTGCTTTCTTTAAGTCCAATTTAAGAATAATTGTGCTTAACTTATTAGACTTAGCATTTTGTAAACACTATTGAGCTATCCCCATAGCATCATAGATCAATCTATCTTTAAGGAATCCAAATTGTTTGAAGGATATAGTTGAAGCCAATTTGTCTTTCAGTCGAGAGGCAATGATTTTAGAGATAGCTTTATATACAAAATTACAGAGGGATATAGGCTTAAAATCATGAAGGGATTATGGCTTGCTCACCTTTGAGATAAGGGAAAAGATGGTAGCATTGAGAACTCTAAGAATATGACCTGTACATATGGATTTCTCAACTTCCCTATGAATATCCTCCCCCATAATGTCAAAGAAATCCTGGAAGAGTTCATGTTTCCGCCCATCTGGGCCATGGATTTTATCATTTGGCATTCTACTAACAATTTCCTTAACTTCGTCTAAAGTGTTAGATTTCTCAATCTCATCGCTTTCCGCATCATTAAAAAACATGGGCACATGCTTGAGTACTATGATTTGATTACATGTATCCTCTGCCTCTATCGCACTAAATTGGGATTTGAAATGTTTAAATTCAGTATCCTTAATATCATTTTCTGAAGACTTGTAGCGTCCTTCATCATCAACTATATACCAGATAGTGTTTTGGCATCTTCTTTGGGAAGCAAACTTATGAAAAAAAAATGTGTTCTTGTCACCCTTATCAATCCATATTTCCCAACTTCTGCGCCTCCATGTGGATTATTTCATTGCTAGTATTTTATCCTTCCTTTGTTTAAAGGATCTCAGAAGATTCAGATCTTCCTGCACAAACACCTTTGATGGATAGTTCTAAAAAAACTTGGACATTTTTTGTTCTCAAACTGTAAGCAGATCAGGTTATGATCCGAAATGGTGGAGTTTATGATCCAAGATGTAGTTTTACTATGACTTCCAAGTAGGGTTTCATCAATAAGAAACCGGTCCAATCTTTTCGAGATACGATTTGTTCCATCTCTGCCCTTTCTCTAAGTAGGATCCAATTGATTCGGTTGGATATCCACTAATCCAGTAGTTTCTAGAATATTTGTAAAGTAATATGCAATATGGTCAATCCTAGCCAAGTTTCCCCACACTTTCTGAGAGGAAAGAGTGAAATTAAGGTCACCTCCAACTATAACACCCTTTTCGCTCAATAAACCAGAATTTAAAATGGGTTGCCAGAAACTTTACCTTTCTTTATAAGGTGCATAACAATTGAGTAGTTTCATCTTTTCAGCACATTGCTTGAATATTCCCTCAATAAAAATACCTGCATTGGTGCCAAATGCACATAAATCAACATAATTTGGGTTCCACATAGTCAATAATCCACCCGAATGACTATTTAGATCCAGAGCTACAACGCTCCACAACGAAAGAGATTGAAGAAAAAAACTTTTATCCTTTTCACCATCCACCATGGTTTCTTGAAGGAAGACAATATCTATCCCCATAACATCATAGATCAATCTATCTTTAATGAACCCAAATTGTTTGAAGGATATAGTTGAAACCAATTTGTCTTTCAGTAGGGAGGCAATGATTTTAGAGATAAATTTATATACAAAATTATAGAGGGATATAGGCCTAAAATCATGAAAGGATTATGGCTTTGTCACTTTCGAGATAAGGGAAAAGATGGTAGCATTAAGAGCTCCCAGAATATGACCTGTACATCTAGATTTCTCAACTGCCCTGTGAAGATCCTCCCCCATAATGTCAAAGAAATCCTCGAAGAGTTCTTGTTTCCACCCATAAGAGCCATGGATTTTATCCTTTGGCATTCTACTAAAAATTTCCTTAGCTTCCTCTAAAGTGATAGATTTCTCAATCTCATCGCTTTCCACATCATTAAAAAACCTGGACACATCCTTGAGTACTATGATTTGATTACATGGATCCGTTGCCTCTATTGTGATAAATTGGGATTTGAAATGATTAAATTCAGTATCCTTAATATCATTTTATGAAGATTTGTAGCATCCTTCATCATCAACTATATCCCATATAGTGTTTTGGAATCTTCTTTGGGAAGCAAATTTATGAAAAAAAATTGTGTTCTTGTCACCCTTATCAATCCATATTTCCCGACTTCTGCACCTCCAAGTGTATTCTTTTGTTGCTAGTATTTTATCCTTCCTTTGTTTAAAGGATCTCAAAAGATTTAGATCTTCCTACATAAACACCTTTGACAGACAGTTATAAAAAAAGTCTGACATTTTTTTTTCTCAAACTGTAAGCAAATCAGGTTATGACCTGAAATGGTGGAGTTTATGATCTAGGATGTAGTTTTATGATGACTTCCAAGTAGGGTTTCATCAATAAGAAATGGGTCCAATATTTTCGAGATACTAGTTGTTCCATCTCTTCCATTTCTCTAAGTAAGATCCCATTGATTCGGTTGGATATCCACTAATCCAGTAATTTGTAGAATATTTGAAAAGTAATCTGCAAGAGGGTCACTCCTCACCAAGTTTCCCCACACCTCCTGAGAGGAAAGAGTGAAATTAAGGTCACCTCCAACTATAACACCCTCTTCACTTAGTAAACCAGAATTTAAAATGGGTTTCCAGAAACTTTACCTTTCCTTATAAGTTCATAACAATTGAGTAGTTTCATCTTTTCATCATATTGCTTGAATATTCCCTCAATAAAAATACCTGCATTGGTTCCAAATGCACATAAATCAACATAATTTGGGTTCCACCCAGTCAATAATCCACCTGAACGACCATTTGGATCCAGAGCTACAATGCTCCACAACGAAAGGCATTGAAGAAAAAAACTTTTAACCTTTTCACCATCCACCAATGTTTTTTGTAGGAAGATGATATCTGGGTTAACCTGTTTCAGAAAGTAATTTGAGGGAAGAAATTTTTGTGGGTACCCCAAACCCACATATTAGGTTGAAGGAAATAATAATCATAAGAGAACGATAGAGGGCGGTTGGCTTGCTCTAAGGGCTGGGATGGGAACACTATCATAAATAGGGTTCAAGGAGTCAGGGAAAAAGGTTCTTGAGAGCGTTCTGGCTCTAAATAAATGGGGGACAATGCTCCAAAATATTCTATACCACCTTCAATATCCCGGGGAGGTTTCTTAGGGATACGAGGTCTATCCTTTTTCTTGATATTCACATTGGAATTATCTATAGTGGAGGAAGGCTTAAAAGTATTGTTGGAGATAGAAAGGAGAAAGAGAGATAAGGCCTCAACAACCTTGGTATTAAGGTTCATAGAGTCATTAGGAAAACTAACTCCACTCGAGGGATAATCAGGAAAAAATGAGACTATACAATTGCCACCAAAGGGAACAATAGGGGCTTCTGAAACCAAAGGAGTAGGGGAAGAGCCTATAATTTTGGTTCTACACAGATCCAAACCGCTATAAATTAGCTTACCCAAACCCACAAGAATAGCATGGACGTCAAAAGTCGAAACACAGCCTGAGGGGGAGAGAGGTCGATTATCACCAGGAGAGCACAAAGGAGTTCTTACATAACCCAATCCCTTAGAATCTAAGCCATGACGAACACCCAAGTCATAAAAATTCTTCAATAGAAGGTCCGAAAAGTATTTGAATATCTCAAGAACCCATCTTTCATTATTTCATAAATAATCAAACTCATCGGAGGAGAGTTTATTAATTAAGGATGGGAAGAAAAGTTGCATCTTACCAAGGAAGGATCCTTTGGCAAATATCTCAATACTAGATAATCCAGCTTCATCTTCAGGCATCATTTTTTGATCTGAGTCATGTCTGCGCTCTAGGGAATCCAGACACTTTGCTTTAAGATGACCTGGTTGCCAACAAGAATGACAATGGAAAGGATCCCTTCAGTAGTAAAAAAGTTGACAAATGTGAGTATCCCCTACATAGATATCAATAACATCTGCTAACCCCCTATCCAGGTCCAATTCCACCAGAGCCCATGCGAGTCATTTGTTACTCCAGTGAAGTGAGTGATCATCAAAGAAAATAAACTTCCCTACCGACTTTGGTACAACTTTGAAAATTTTAACAGACCAGAACTTGATAAGAAATTTGGGGAGTAACATCCAAAGATACATTTTTGAGAATCTTTCAGAGATTGGATTAAATCGAGGGTACCACCTCTTAAGCATTACAATGCCTCTTCCAGTAATCCAAGGAGAACTAAAAATTCTCAGCATATTACCCTTAGACAGGAAATGAAAGACCATCCAATGGTTATAAAAAAGGATAAATCTAGGGCAATATCCTACGATTGGCTTCCAAAAACTTAAAATCTAGTTTTCCAGTTAAGCCTTACTCATTCTCGTATAAAATAACTTATGAACTAAAGCTTTTTCAACTAAACTAGCTACCTTGTCCATTGCAACATCCCTTCTGAGAACACAACAGGACGTGGATTCTCTAAATTTCAAACTTGTGTTTTTGGTGAGAACGAGAAAAACTACCAGAAGCCTTGTTATGATCGACACCACCTACACACAATGGAGGGTTCCTCACAGGTAAGTTCGCTGAAATGACACCCGAATGAGGTTTATGAACGGTTTTAGTTGAAACAAGGGTGTAACCATCTCGAGGGAGGATTACCATGTGCCTACCCTCACCTTGGTGTGTGTCCATCAGGTGACAGGATTCTAATGTGCTTCCACTACCAGAATTGGTGGACAACTATCAAGCAGTCATTGATGGCTAGTCAGGGTGCTTAGCAGCTGGCACCGACCCATTTGACACCTGACGCAAACAATCATACATTAGTTTGTAGGTTTATTCAACCAGAAAGAGCCCTTCATTGGCCCAAAAACAATCCTTGTGTACCCACGTGAGATCCATTGGATCTACCATTCTTACCATGCAAACTCTTAGGAACTTCTTCCTAGTTCCAAAAGTCCAGCCAAAACCCCCATTGCATATCCACGATGGTTGAAAACTATGGAAACCCTACATCCTAGCTTAAATGCAGAAACCCTATCATCATCCATTAATAATAAATCAATTTATTATGGAGGATTATATAAATAATAATATAAATAATAGGATGTTGTTTGTTCAAAGAATTATTTTAAATTGTTTTGGTTAATGTGAATGGGTATTTGGTTAATTTTATGTAAAAAAATGTATGGTTAGGATTAATTTAATTGGTACTATTTTATGCCAATTATCTTACTAAAGAGGTTCTCCATTAATATGAAGACATAAAAAAATTGATTAAGGATATCATCCAAAATTAGAAAAAATATAATAAATTTTATATATAGGTAAAGAAATAATAAGAGAATATAATAAATTCTAAAAATATGAATCATATTATGAATAAGATTTTAAATATTTTTCA
>ML784829.1:1039440-1136372 GCA_009831015.1 Picea engelmannii
AAACACATTCTTTTTATCCTAAATATTAAAAAATAGAAAACTTGATTAAAAAAAAAAAAAAAAACACATTCTTTTTATCCTAAATATTAAAAATTATTCACTCATAATATTGATGTCTAAATATTTAAAATGTATTCATAAAAAGTTCTTAGTATATAGGAGGATACGAGGTATAATTGGATTTCACACCGAGAACTACTTTCTTCTAAAATTTTATTATTGTATTTATTTTGAAAATTTAGAAGGTATTCTATTACCACTTCAAGCTATCTTATCCACCATCTCTCTTAAAATTTACTTTAGTATTATATGTATATAGATTTCCATCATCTTATATTTGAATATTAAAATTTTATTATTGTATTTATTTTGAAAATTTAGAAGGTATTCTATTACCACTTCAAGCTATCTTATTCACCATCTCTCTTAAAATTTACTTTAGTATTATATGTATATAGATTTCCATCATCTTATATTTGAATATCAATGTATGCAAGTTATATTATAGTCAACATTTTTTTTATTCACTTCATTATTAAAAATTTTGTGGAAAATATTATTTGTTTGAGATTGTGTGTTTTTCTCCTTTCATCAAAGAACTTACGAAATCATGAGAAAGTTGTTATATAACCTTATATCCATACCTATTTAAGTCGTCATGACTTACAACATCATTAGTTAGAAAACTTACTTAATCATGAGAAAGTTGTTATATAACCTTCTATCCATACCTATTTAAGTAATATTCCAATTTATTAGTAATTGTTAAGAAAGGCACATGAATTATGTAATATTCCAACTTAGTAGTAATTGTTAGGTCTTTTGATAAGTCCTACTTAATCATGAGAAAGTTGTTATATAACCCTATATCCATACCTATATAAATTGTTATGACTTATAACCTCATTATTCAAAAATGTAGAAAGGGCACATGAATTGTGTAACATGAGAAAGTTGTTATATAACCCTATATCCATACCTATATAAATTGTTATGACTTATAACCTCATTATTCAAAAATGTAGAAAGGGCACATGAATTGTGTAATATTCCAACTTAATAGTAATTGTTAAATATTTTGATAAGTCCGAAACCTCAAGCTACCTATTGACTACAATGTACAACTCATTTTTTTATTAACCTTAAAAGTTAAGAGATATCAACCACTCTTTCCTTATATACCTTATATCTTGTCTCATATCTTTATAAAGTATTGTTAAGCACTACGTGTTTCTTTCCCTCTTTCTTTATAGCTTCTCTCGTATCTTTATAAAGTATTGTTAAGCACTACATTTTTCTTAATGTCTTTTATGAAGTGTTATTTAACCAAGTTTATTTATTTCCAAATAATTATATTAGTAATAATAAATAAGAAAGTAAATTTTTTTTTAATGCTAATAACTAATATTTTATATAAAAAAGATATCTTTATAAAGTATTGTTGAGCACTACTTTTTTCTTTTCCTTTTTTTTATATCTTCTCTCGTATCTTTATAAAGTATTGTTGAGCACTATCTTTTTTTTAATGTTTTTTATGAAGTGTTATTAGTCCCTGCCATAGGCATAGATGGACTATAGTGATCGATAATTTGTTGACTATATATTAGTTTGTCCTTTGACCCAAAATATTTGCACAATACCTATTGTTGGAGCTATGGAATTAAAAGCATATATTTTTATATAATAAAAAGTAGCATATATGTACTGATCCAATTGGATAAGCGATTGGAGGTCTTATTGTCGGCTTTGCTATTCCCAATGTTTTATATGGCAACATATCCAAACTTTTTCTCGTATACAGTGTTTTTTAATCATATATTTTTCCTCTATATTGTTTGAAGGTGCATTAATGCTAGCATTAGTTCGAATGTTTGGATTAGCATTTTATGCTAGCGGAATATAAACGTAGGTTTTGATATGTACTAATCATATTGAAATGTTTTTATATCCAAGCTTTATAGTGATTGAGAATTCCAAAGTTTATAGCGTCTTTGGCAGATGTATTTTTGTTGAAATGTATTGACACTTATCCCGAGATGCCTCAATAGGCCTGTCAACTTAAATGTTTACATGACGCGATGTCCTCGAACAACCCTGACAACTTAAATGTTTTCATACCATGAGGTCCTTAGACAACCTGACAACCTTAAATGTTTATGTAAATACAATTCTCGGAGTACATTTTTCCTCAAAATTTTCTATACAGTAACAATGAATTTTCACAGTCTTCTTTGTCCACTGCCAGTTTAATAGCCATTGTATGTTTTGTCCTTCTTCTGCCTTTTCAATGCAATTTCCTAATCGTTGAAGCTACATACATTGTTTACTGGTTCGGTGAGTGCTTGTTCTTCACTGGTTTCTTGGTTGTTGCTTTTTGTTGTTTCTCTCGTGATTCGACCTGCACTTCTACATTTCATAGTTTCAGAGTAAGTTTCAATGCCATACTTTCATTTTTTATTCCTTGTTTGTTGTTCAGTGTTTGCAGTTTGCAAGTAAGAATTTTTTCTTATTTGTAGTGCCATGCTCCTCGTATGTTTCAGGTTGCTTCTGGGCTTGGGATGTAGTTTTGTAATCGTTGGAGATACATATGTTGTTTACTGGCTCGGTGGTTCTTGTTGGTTCGTTCGTTTGTGTGTTGCTGGTTATGTTTGTTTGGCTCGGGTTTGCGCTTTGGGGCTCTGGGGGTGCAGTTCATCCTGCTCATGCTTTCTTGTTGGTTCGGTGCTTGTTATTTTCTTTTCTTTGATTTAGCCTTGTAGGGTTGGGGTCCAGCAACGGTGGTTGGAGCTTCTCTTTTCTCTTTTTTTTTGTATTATTATTGTTTTTTTGGGTGCTTTACGATGTTCATCCCCTACACCCGGTAGTCGACATGAAATTGTGTTATTTTCCCTGTCTGTTGAGGCCAATATATGTTATTCTGTGAGATTTTGGTGGTGCTTCATTGTTGGAATGAAAGAAAATAGTTGCATGTAAAATTGTTCGAGGATTACATGTGAAATTGCAATATTTGTTGTTGTTTTGTTGGAATAAAGCATATGTATGCAGGTTACATTTATAAACCATGTATGGTCAGATGTGTCGATATGACATTACATGTTCTTTCTCTTCTAAATAGACTGGTGTGTGCACGATACAATTTTTGTTTTGTTGAAGATATGATATGTGCAATGAAGTTTCTGCAAGATTATATTTGGATGTCTAGAAGCATGTCTGGGAGGTTTTCCATGGAAAACTGAAAACTTGTATCGTGGGCACAATAGTCTGTGTAGAGGATAAATAACATGTATTTCCATTGGTGAAATCATATCTGGATAAATTTCCACGGAAAACGAAAAATCGTTTAACTATGGCCATGCAATTGCGTGATATTTTGTCCCTTGTAATATACTTTGGGCAGGGAAAAAAAATACATGTTTACAACCATGGATAGAGAAGCGCAAAGGTTCATGTTTCTGCCTTTCTAGACTATTCATTAAGTTTGTTTTAGTCTATGTACATATTTCTTGTTCTCCGGTGAATACCAGCTGCCATTGATGTTCATTGTATTTTGTGCATTCCCACATTCAAACAAACATAATAACTGCAGAAAGCGAGGTTGTCTCCACTGCATCGGTTGAAGAGGATATAGAAAGGTGCATGCTTGTATTGTTGTTTCATATTGCGTTGTTTTGTATTTAATTTATGGTCTGTATATGTGCTCAAGTAGTTTATTATATGTACATGTTGTGTGCCTTTCTACATGGTAAGTTGTCTTTGTTGCATGCCTTCCTGCATACTAACCTACTTCCCTCACTATGTTTTCGCTGCATTGTTGCATTTAAACAAACAGAATAAGTGGAGATGACGATGGGATATTTCACGGGTAAATAATCCTCTTTCTCTTTCTTGTACATGTCTTTCTTCACTACAAGTTATCTTCAATACATGGCTTCCTGCATACTAATCTAGTTCATGTCCATTATGTTTTTGCTAAATTGTTGCATTTAAACAAGCATAATGGCTAGACAGGACGATGAACTCTTTGGCGGATAAATAGACCTGTCTCTTTCTTTTAGATGTCTGTCTTCATACTAAATTTCCTCCATGTGCATTGCATATTTGTCATTGTTGCCTTGGAAAAAAAAGGTTCCTTGGACAAGGAGATGAATTGTTTTGTGCAACAGTAAAGGGTTTTGTGGTACAATCTTCTAAAAGGTATACCAAGTGTGTTGGTAAATTAAATATACAAACAGGGCGGGGGAATATAATATTAGACTTGAAAATGATAACTTGGCAGTAATGGGACTTTGTTCCCTCCCTATTTCTACTTTTTCCAGTTTTATTATCCCTTTTATTTTCTAGTTCATCTGTTTAGTGTGCTTTCTGAAAATTACTTCGTGCGTCGGTTGGCGGACCAACGGATTCACATCTATGGTCGTTCTTCTACCTTATTCCATAGTAACCCACTTTCTCGATTGCGGGTTCCAGATTCTGAGGGTCCGTGATATACAGATTAACCATGGTGCCCCGCGCTCATGCCCTGTTTACTGTTAAACATTTCTCCAGTTAAAAAAAATCAGATGCATATAGTTTTACGGTTATTTAGTCCTTCTAATCCACAATATACAATGCATATCTTCTTTAGTCCTGATGTTCATCTGCACATGCTTGCATCTGAAAAAGTTGGACTAGTGACATGGGCATGAGCAGTCGACTAGTCATTCCAGACATCAGCAGACCGACAAGGCCAAAGGTAAAAATGCATACGCTCTGCTCTTACTATGTTTACTAAACAAATATTCTGTGCTATATATTCATCTATGGGATGGCGAATATGTTGATGTTATCTGCAATACATGGTTTGCAGCTCACAAGAAGTATCAACAAGTACAAGCGAGACGCCGAACGTGCTGCATCTTCCGCAGACTAAGAGGCGTGCTTGCGAAAATCTAGTTCCATAGTTCATCAAAGATATGCATGTACTTGTAGATTTATTCCAGTGAAATAAGAATACACATAAAAAAAAATTAAAAAGGTGCAGTACCATTTACTTTAGTTTTCCTTTTCAAAAAATGTCATCAGGTCTAGAGTTGTGACATCCAAATTACTGTCAATAGAGGGCTTGAATAGTCGTCGATATGGGCAAGTGTTCATAGGGAAAATAATGGTTGTCTATATCACCAACTTGGACAAGGAAAACAAAAGTAGATCCATTATACGTGTTGACATGACAGACAAGGAAGCCATGATGACAATGACACTGACTATTCCTCCACAACTTGTCCAGAAACATGCAGAAAATATATTGCCGCGTAATGGGATATCCATTACAAATTTTAATATATTGCCGAAAAAAGTGTATGACCATGGTGATTGCGATTGAATTATTTCGTTGAACGAAACAAAAATTGTGGAAAAAATTCCCGCTGTTTGTTCAAAATATTGTTTCGTCCCGGATTCAATTATCATCCAGCTTGTACAAAGCACTAATATTTACCCAACTAGAATGATTGGAGTAGTTGTCACACTGGCGAGGAAATTTGTCTCGCAACACATTCTCCATATAAAATATGGAGAGTCGGACAAAAACAAGGCAATGCTACCTCTTTTCATATTCAATTTTGTCCTTTACTTTTGCATGCGCATGTATCTCGGATAAGTTACACAAATATTGCATTGTTCCATGTTGCAGCTACAATTGTTCGATATGTATTCATATTTGTTTTCATCAATGGAACAACAATTGCATAAAGGGTAGATTCCACTTATTTTGTTCAAAAATATAACAAAGAAGAGGGATGTTAGAGAAAGGATCTTTCAGACAACCCATGCAACGTTTGTAACATATTTGCGAGAAAATATGGTAGAGGATCTGAAGAAACTAGCTACCTCTACAATTGTTGTGCATATACATCCACAAAATCATCCTCATTTTGCTTATAGAAATAGCCTTGCACACATTTATGCGCTTGTTTACTTTTTTTTCTTTTTTTCTTTTTAAGGGAAGGGGGGGGTGCATTTCTGTATTACATTATTCAATGTATTAATTCATATACTCGCATTGCCAGGTTGAAAGTGTTTTAGTTGCAACCAATGCGTACTCGACCCCCTTTGAACCTGTATGTGCAAAATGCAACTCCCATGTTTCTACCGCCACTTTGATAAGTGACAATACAATTGATTGTCTACGATGCAGTGAAAAATTTCCATATATATATGGACATTGCATCAATGATGTTATCCGAACCATTGGCAACACAACTGTGCATCGTATGGTTAGGTATCCTTTGTTACAAAATGTGCTTCCTAAGTTGGTAGAGTTTTCGTATGAAACTTATTTATAGAAAAAGGCAAGCAGTCTGTACATGCTGCAGGAGATTCATATACATAGAAAATTCACCTTAAATGAGGACAATGCAATTTTGCATATCGGATGAAGAAAAAGGAAAATACCCCATGTGTCTCTGTGATATTTGATCAGCATTGAGATGAATGTTCATTGGACTTGGCTACTTGGGATTGCATGCGCATAAGATTAGCATGGAAGAAAACCCCATATATTCCATGGCCCCGATTATTTTCTACTAGCAACATATGCGAGATGCAAGAGAAAATGATTTCAACAACATCTTTTCTTTGAATATCAAATTGTTTGGTGCAAACGCCAATGGGTTCTGCTTTGTGGAACCTTCTGGGAACTTGCTTGCGGCATGTTTGAAGTTTAGTTGGTTTTTAGTTATGTGTTTTGTCTATCAATTTGTATACTGTGGAACTTCAACTGTTCTTTGGAGGACATGGCATAATATAATTGAATTTTTTAGCCAATTGGTCCGCAGATCCGCCTGATAGTTTCTATTCCATTGTCACGCAAATGTACTATGTGGCTTGTTTTACCATATTTCCTTCATCGATGAAACTGGTCAAATTCTTGTTCTGGAATAATTTGAAGTTAACGAATATATAGTGTGCCAAGTGCAATTGTACTATCATATCGACAAGAGGCCCTTCAAATTCAAATTGGTTGTTGTTTTTGCATTTTTGCTTTTTCGATAAACTCGATAAAATTGATGTCCTTGAATAATTTTAAATCAACGAATATATAATGTGCGGAGTGAAATTGTGATATCATATGAACAAGAGGCCCTTTAAATTGAAATTGGTCCTTGTTATGATTGCAGTGATATAATTTTAAAAAAACTTTATTTTCTTTCCTTCATTTTTTTAAAAATAAGTGATTTAACATCCTTTAATAAATTAATGTAATTCACTTGTACAAAATCCATATTTAATATTAATAATTTATTATTTGAAAATAATTTTTTTAGATAAAGTTAGATAGGATGACCATCCCTAAAGAATTCCAATCTTGAAGCTACCATTCGTGCAATCCTGTCGATTTCTATTTTGCGGAACTTTGAGTGTTGTTTGGAGGACACAGAGCAATAAAAGTGAAATGTTGAGTGAAGCAACCTGAAATTCCACCTCTTAATTTGTATATCGCGGAACTCTGGGTACTATTTGTAGGACACAGAACAAAAAGGCTCAATTTTCAGCCCGCCAGGCCGAGAACCCGCGATGCAAAATGTGCCTAAGTATGGAATGAGGGATCCACATATTCTCTATAAAATATCATGTCCATACTTTATAAAAGTACATGTTTTCTATGTATTTCCCATGTTTTCTTGTTTTACCAGATTTCCTTCATCGATGAAACTGGTCAAATTCTTGTTCTGGAATAATTTGAAATTAATGAATATATAGTGTGCCAAGTGCAATTGTACTATCATATCGACAAGAGGCCCTTCAAATTCAAATTGGTTGTTGTTTTTGCATTTTTGCTTATTCGATAAACTCGATAAAATTGATGTCCTTGAATAATTTGAAATCAACGAATATATACTGTGCGGAGTGAGATTGTGATATCATATGAACAAGAGGCCCTTTAAATTGAAATTGGTCCTTGTTATGATTGCAGTGATATAATTTTAAAAAAACTTTATTTTCTTTCCTTCATTTTTTTAAAAATAAGTGATTTAACATCCTTTAATAAATTAATGTAATTCACTTGTACAAAATCCATATTTAATATTAATAATTTATTATTTGAAAATAATTTTTTTAGATAAAGTTAGATAGGATGACCATCCCTAAAGAATTCCAATCTTGAAGCTACCATTCGTGCAATCCTGTCGATTTCTATTTTGTGGAACTTTGAGTGTTGTTTGGAGGACACAGAGCAATAAAAGTGAAATGTTGAGTGAAGCAACCTGAAATTCCACCTCTCAATTTGTATATCGCAGAACTCTGGGTACTATTTGTAGGACACAGAACAAAAAGGCTCGATTTTCAGCCCGCCAGGCCGAGAACCCGCGATGCAAAATGTGCCTAAGTATGGAATGAGGGATCCACATATTCTCTATAAAATATCATGTCCATACTTTATAAAAGTACATGTTTTCTATGTATTTCCCATTTTTCGGAATATTTTTATATCACTTGGTCAACCAGATTGTACAAACTTTCTTGTCTAATTAGATTCTACAATATCGATATTTAATATTATTAATTTACACCGAGTCCATCTGTCAATCTGTATATTGCAGAACTTCGAGTTCTATTTGGAGGACATGGAACAATAAAAGTGCAATGTTGATCAGCCAGCCCGTAGGTCAGAACAATTGAGGCCCAATTTTCAGCCTGAGAGCCCCCGATCCAAAAAAGTGTCTAAATATGGAATTAATCCAGAATCGCTATGGAGCAATAAAATTGCAATGTTGATCCAACCAACCCACAAGTATACCTATCAATGTTTATATCGCGGAATTCTGTGTGTTATTTGTCGGACACAGAACAACAAAGGTTCAATTTTCAGCCTGCCAGGCCGATAACTCGCGATCCAAAAAGTGCCCAAGTATGGAATGAGGGATCAACATATTCTGTATAAAATCTGATGTTGAGTCAAGCAGCCCGCAAGTCCACCTGCCAATTTTTATATCGCGGAAGTCTGGGTTCTATTTGTAGAACACGGAACAAAAAAGGCTCAAATTTCAGCCCGCCAAGCTGAGAACCCGCGATCCAAAAAATGCCTAAGTATAGAATGAGGGATCCACATATGTTCTATAAAATCTCATGTTGAGTCAAGAATCTCGCAAGTGCACCTGTCAATTTGTATATCGTGAAAGTCTAGGTGCTATTTGTAGAACACGAAACAAAAAAGGCTCAATTTTCAGCCTGCCAGGCCGAGAACCCGCGATCCAAAAAGTGCCTAAGTATGGAATGAAGGATCTACATATGCTCTATAAAATCTCATGTCCATACTTTGTAAAAGTACATGTTTACTATGTATTTCTCCTTTGTCAGAATACTTTTATATCACTCGCTCGACCATATTGTACAAACTTTCTCGTCTAATTAAATTTTTAATATCAATATTTATTAATAATTTACCTGGAGTCCATATGCCAATCTGTATATGGCGGAACCTTGAGTGCTATATGGAACACATAGAACAATGAAAGTGCAATTTTCAACAACCATCTCGCAGTTTCGGTTGTGAATTTGTATATCGCAGAATTGTGGGTGCTATTTGTAGAGCACGGAACAATAGAGGCCCAATTTTTAACCCGCCAGCCTGAGAGGCCCCAATCCAAAAAGTGACTAAATATGGAATTAATACATAATCTCTATGGGACAATAAAAGTTCAATGTTGGGCCAACCAACCCGCAAGTCCGCCTGTTAATTTGTGTATGACGGAAGTCTGGGTGCTATTTGTAGGACACAGAATAATAGAGGTTCAATTTTCATTTGTCAAGACCGAGAATCCACGATCCAAAAGGTGCCCAAGTATGGAATGAGGGATCCACATATGCTCTATAAAATTTCATGTCCATACTTTATAAAAGTACATGTTTACTATGTATTGCTCATTTGTCGAAAAACTTTATATCGCTTGCCCGACCAGCTTGTACAAATTGTCGTCTAATTAAATTGTGCAATATCAATATGTAATATTAATAATTTATTGTTCAAAATAATGTTTTTAGATATGTTAGATAGTTGATAAGGATTGACATCTGTTATCACTCCAGGAAACTCTCCTAGGCTGTAAGTCGGAGATGCCTGGTAACTAACTCTTTTGAAGCAATTTTCTAAATAAAAGTATGAATTTGGAACAAGTCGGAGGACTGGATCAATTTCCACTCAAATCATGCATAAACACATCAAGATGGACAAGGATTTCAACCACAGATATTCAGAGAGTTGACAAATAAGTGAAGGATGAAGAAATGACTATTATACCAGCAGAATCATATATAGACACATATGAAAGGCCAATTACAATAATCACAAAAATATTTGCAGAGTTAAACTTATGAATGCAGCGATAAGATGACAGTTATCTGGCATTAGACAAGCATAACAACATGAATATAATATCCAACTGCAAAAATAGAATAGACAGGAAGGTGAAATCTGAACAGGCTAAGGCAAAAGAAGCTTGTATTACTTCATATGGAAATGAGAAGTTCTGAGTTACATAGTCTGAACAAGTCTCCAAAGTCGAACCCTTGGTTCTTCTTCTATTCTAATATTTATAGAATTACAAAACAGTTCTTTGATCCTAAAAACATGGATCAAATTAACCAAAAATAGCAAGTCAAAATCGGTTGCAAAATAAGTGGGATGTTTCCTCAAAATAAGGTCAATCCTAGATCTCTTTGTCTGTTGATTGTTGGTGTAGTGTAGAACAGCCTCCCAAGGCTACATGATGACTTTCAAAAAGAGGTTAACTCGAATTTGCTGATGTGGCCAAGTGCCCTGCTTCCTGTCTTCATTAAAAATATCCATATCCTTTGAAATATCTTCTTCCCCCATAATATGCCAAAAATAACTATTGTTCTAGACTTGATCATTCATGTGACATTCATTGGAAAAGATCCCGGATCATTTCATGTCAAAAATCGCTGACCTGTGTAAAAACTCTTTCAATTCTGGACACACAGGCTTTCGGTTGTTATCTGGGAAGATTTCCGGGTGACTTATCCACCGAAAGTGCCTCTTTTCAGTGGTTAATGAGCGCACTATGGGCTCGCCTAAACCACCGAAAGTCAATTCTTTGAAGAGTTTCAAAATTGCAAAAATGTCTATCCTGAATCCCTTTTTAACATTCAAACTTTGTTAGCTGCTGTAGTTTTGATTCGTGCAGACCTACGAACCTTTGCTGACTGTGTAGGGGATTCAGTTACATCTATTATAGTTGTGGCTAAATTAGCCAACGTATCCAAACCAGTTCGTTTTTCTTCAGATACTTCATACTCCTTTAGCTTGAGCCTCAGAATCCTTAGTTGCCTGTATAATTTCATATTCTCTCTAATCAAATCTCTGTTTCTACCTTTGATTTCATTATGTTTTTCTTTGAGAGTTTGATTCTCTTTGAATAGCTCAGCATTTCTCTCTGTGAGGTCTGTGTTTGTTTTTTTAATTACCCTCTCCAGGACCTCCATCTCATAGATCTTTCTTAGCAGCATGTTGATTTTCTATGTCTTACCTTTCTTAGGCCTGCTTGAAGAAGCTTCGGCTTCTGATTTCCTGTGTGTTTTGGAAGGCTTTGATGGAGGTATATTTATCTTCAGTTTTTCATCCTGTTTGATCTGCAAGTTGTCCTGTGTTTTTTCCATCTCCTGCTCTGAATCGGAGTCACTATATGGTAAATTGAGAGGGTTTTCTCCTATGACAGGGTTTCTGTCTTCAAACTTTAATTTCCTCTTGGTTCCTCCCTGCTTACTGGGTGATGCTTTTATAGAATCCCTGGGCGTTGAAATCCCTTTCCTCCTCCTGTGACTACTCTTGGGAGTAGGATCATTCCTGCTTCTAGACCTCTTTTCTTTTATCTCTGGAGGTTTTTCTATCTGAAACTCATTCCAGAACAAGAAGAAACCCCATTCCATTTGCTTCCTTTGAAGAGCTTCTTTAACAAGGAGGGTAATCAACCCCTGATGAGATATTCTTCTTATAACCTTAGTGGGCTGAGCCTTTACCTATTTTTCCATCTTAATCAGAGTCTTATGAAAGAAATAAGGTATGTTTAAGTGTTCTCTGCCTGTGAAGTGGTTCAACAGTTTAAAATGGTAGTACATCACCTTGTTATAGCGCCCTTCACAGGTGATGTATACCAAAATCGCCTTCAGAAGGGTCTGTCACTTCGGTTCAAGAAAGGACATAGGAATATCCTTCTTCCAAGTCAAATTTTTATGCACTGGCAACAAATATGATCTAAATTCAACATTTGAGGGTGAAGAGGTTTTAAACCAGCAATTCCCTGTTCTGGACAACCCTGTGTATTCGGCAATAGATGCTTCATCTATAATGAACTCCCTGCCTATTTTAACCATCCTTCAATTGTATGAGAGGGCGAATGCTTCAACAACTTGTTGGTGAAAGGTTGTCAATTTTTCACAATATGTGAAAAATCCGACCTGTTTAAAACACTCTGTGACCTCTGGATGTTCTTCAAAATACCAGATACCATCCACTTCGGACCTCAAAGCAGGAATCACTTTTGACATGGCTCAATGTTAACTGTGTCTGAAACTGTGGGCAACAAGGTATTTGGGAAACAACGATTATGGGAACTAGAGATATGGTCAATCTCACTTATGAACAAATGGTGACATCGTTTGGCAGAGCATAAGATTGAAAAATTCACTAAAATCCTGACCCACATTCAGATGACAGTTTGACTGGGGAAAGCTGAAACTTCACATTTTCGGGGGGCAATTGAGTTGCTGAAACTTTGAAAGAGAACGGTTTCCGATCTTACCTGATACCTCGCCTAAGTTTCTTAACTCGAGATGCCTGCTGAACTTGGAGACACTTCGACAATCGCCAGAGAACGCGGGATTGGAATTTTGGAAATATGCTTTGTTGCTAAGATCGCGGACTTGTGATTATCTTCAGTGATATTCGGGATTGATTATAACACCTTGAGTTTTCAAATGAACGAATGACCTGGTAATGATGATTGATGTATCTGCCACTGAAAAAGGAGGGAAGCTTCGTGCAATCGTATCTGGCGATCACCGCTCTGCGTAGATTTGAAAATGATTAATGCAATGGATAATACGTAGGTGCTTCGAACCTTTCGGACGAACACCATGAATGAGCATCATCTCCCACAATGCGAGCTTTCGGCAGTTGTATTCCTCATCATTGCAACGATTTTTGACATCTGGCTCGTGCGAAAGCACGAGCTTTCTTTTTTCCCATTCAAACATTTTCGGCGGTTGCTTGCCTTTTGCCTCAACCCCTTATCTGCTGAAACTGAAAACTTTCGGTGGTTAATGAGCACGCTGGAGGCTCGCCAAAACCACCAAAACCTGATATTTTTCCAATTTCTTGACCGAACCAAAATCAACATTGCTTTTGAGCTTATTTTAGAATAACAGATTCTCTAACCTAGCCATAAAAATTTTGAAATCAAATTTAGAACTTAACCTATCAACTAAAAATCAAATAAAATCCACTGATTTATTTGAGGAGTTAACACTGGCTCCTATTGGGGATGAACACCTCCCTGTGAGGTTTCAAGAACCACATAATCAATGCCTTTCCTGGAAAAGAACCTAAAAAACTAAACTGTCTGCTACTGCTTCCATTGGGCATGGAGTTATTGAAAAATAAAAACTAAGACTATCATTACAATGTCTAGGCTCTACAGCCTTAGACGAAATAAAGCTTTAGAAATCGCCCGTTTACTGGGCCACTGAACACTTCCTCACCCTCCAGATTCTGCAGAATGAAAGTGTTATTGTTTTGAACCTGAGTAATCATAAAAGGGCCTGTCCACAAGAAATCGAACTTGCCATGCTTGTCTTTCTCCTGCCGAAGAGCATCCCACATTAGAACCCAGTCACTGATCTGAAAACTGTCCACCTTCACCTTTCTGTCGAATGTCTTTTTGATATTCATCTGATGTGCTTCTGATCTGTCCACTAACTGTTCATGAGCTTGCTGCAGTTCCACCAAATCCAGCATCCTTCTTACCATGTCATTTTTCTCAGTCTTCTCTTCCTGAAATAACTTAGCCACAGGCAACACTAACTGAACAGGAAAGATAGCATCAGTCCCATAAACCAACTTAAATGGGGAAGTTCCTATAGAATTTTTAATGGTTACTCTGTCTACCCACAGAGAAAATTTCAGTTTGGAATCCCAATTCTTTTTATTCTCTTCTAACAGCTTTCTTATGATTTTGATCAAGCTCTTATTTGACGATTCAGCCAAGCCATTACCTTGAGGATAGTAGGGAGTAGAGTGTACTAGCTGGATGCCCATTGACTCGCACATGTCTACCAATGCTTCTGATTTAAACACTACTTCATTATCTGCCACCAACCTCTTGGGGCATCCAAATCTACTCATAATATTTTCATAGAGGAACTTCATGACTACCTGGTGTGTAGCATTCCGGGTGGGGATTGCCTCTATCCACTTTGTGAAATAATCAGTGGCTACCAAAATCCACTTGTGCTGAGCACTGGATGAAGGATTTATTTCACCGATGAAATCTAAACCCCACTGCTGGAAAGGGCCATTTACCACAATAGGTCTCAGGGGTAAAGATTTCAACTGTTGTTTACCGGTAAATCTTTGGCATTTGTCACAAGATTTGACGAATGCACACACATCTGTGAAAAGGAAAGGCCAATAATATCCGGCCCTCAAGATCTTATGGGCAGTAGTCTTCCAATAATGATGACCACCACAACCGGCTGAATGAAACTGATGGGTCACTTTGACAGACTCTTCTTTATCTAAACACCTGAGAAGCAGACCAGCAGGGTCCCTCCAATACAACAGATTATTACAAATGCAGAATTTGATAGCTCTGAGCTTGAGAGCTCGAGCTTGAGTCAAGCTGAGTTCAAGAGGAAATTCAAGCTTTTGCAAAAAATGTATGATGCCACCATACCATTCACATGAATACAAGTGCTCTGCCACCTGCTGATTGTCATGCTGCTCTTCTGCTGCCAACTCTGACTGAGAATTTTCTGAATTTTCTGCTATGAAATTCATATCCAGCAGCTTATGATTTTCATCCGCTAAAAGCTTGGCAAGGCCCTAACCTTTAACCAATTTGGTAGGCTTTACTTCAATGTTGAAATCAATCATCTTTGCAATCCATCTCGCCCGCTTTCCGTCAATATCCAGCTGAGTCAAAACATCTTTTACAGAAGAAGAAGGAACATATGCGATGACCTTTGAATGAAGGATATAAATTCTAAATGATTTTAAATCTTTTATGAGAGCATAAGCTTGTTTCTCGATAGGGTCATACCTCAGCTAGCATCCCTGAGTGTCTTGCTGAAGAATGCCATGGGATGATCAAAATTTTCCTCGTCTTTCTGCAGTAGGACTGCTGCCACTGTGTCATAGGAGGAAAAAGAAAAGATATAGAAAGTCTTATTGTAATCTGGGCTGATCAGAATCAGAGACTCTATGATCGCTTGCTTGATATCCTGAAAAGAGTTTCTCGCGATGTCTGTCCATTTTACCTCAGCCCCCTTTTTCAGCATGCAAGTTATGTGTTTGACCAATTCTGCAAAATTGGGCACAAACCTTCTGACGAAATTTATCTTACCAAGCAGTGATTGAATGTCCTTCTTTGACCTTGGCAATGACAGCTTTTGAATTGCCTCTACTCGTTCTGGATCAATCATTACACCTTCGGCTGAGACGATATGACCCAAGAGCTTACCCTTTCTTAGAGCAAACTGGGATTTCTTGGGATTCAATGAGATCCCGAACTATCTGCATTTCAAGAATACTCTTTTCAGATGTTTCAGATGCTCCTCATGGCTGCTGGAGTATACTGTAATGTCGTCAAGGTATATGAGGACAAACTTGTCCTTTTCTCCCACAAATGCCATATCCATGGCCCTTTGTAATGTGGCCCCAACGTTCATTAATCCAAAGGGCATCTTGGAGTACATAAATGTTCCCCAAGGAGTAGTAAACGCAGTCTTCTCCTGATGATCAGGATGGACAACAACCTGATTGTAACCAGAAAAGCCATCAAGAAAGGACATGACCCTTGCCCCTGAAATCCTCTGTAACAAGTGTTCCATCTTAGGAAGAGGATAGTTGTCCTTTTTAGAGCATTTGTTCAAGTTTATGAAATCTACACACAATCTGACCTCACCATTCTTCTTTCTTACGATCACCAGATTGGCAATCCATTTGGAATATCTCAAAGGAACTATGATCTTGGCATCTAGGAGTTTTTTAATTTCTCTCTCAATCACTGGTAGTAGAAGGGGACTGATAGGCCTGAGTTTTTGCTGGAAAGGAATAGTGTATTTTTCCAGAGGTATCTTATGCTGAATAACATCGGGATCATAAGTCTTTAAATCACTATATTTCCAAGAAAACACATCGGAAAACTCCTTCAAAATGCTACAATAATTAGACTTCTCATCAGCAGTCAATTCAGAAGACAAATTAATAAACTTGGGCTGACTTTTACCTCCTATGTTATGCTCTTGAACAGTTGGATCTTTCTCCTTTTTGTCTAGCTGGTACGGGACATCATTCTAATAAACAACCTTTCCAGGGGTGCCAAACCTCGGGGTATATAATTGTTTGGTAACTGAATAATATCATGCTTGCCCGACTTCTTCTTTAGCTGAGGTTCCTGTGACTTTTCTTCGTTAAGATTCTGTTGATCAATGTACAAATTAGAAAACTCATCGACCACTTGGAGAAATCTGTTGAGTTCATCGTCATCCTCAAAGACTTTCCAATATTTGACATTATCAGGTAAGGAGGGTCGATATTTTACATGAATCTCATAGCTGAGCTTAGGGGGCATGGGAGGAATGAATGTGTTGGCTGAAACAACGAGAGAATCAGCGAGCTGATTCATATCCCTTGGTATGTATGAGATTTCAAAAACAGAAAAAGAATCATGCAGCTTCCATACCTCGTCTCTGTAAGCTTTTAATCTGACATGCTTAGCTTGAAATGTGTTGTTTACCTGCTGTACGATGAGGTCTGCATCTCCCAACACTTTCAAACCTTTTATCCCCATCTCCTTGGATAAATTTAATCCCAGCAGTAGAGCCTCATACTCTGCTATGTTGTTAGTGGTTCTGAAGTCAAGCTTGAAAGACAAAGATATGGTCTCCTTTGAAGGAGAGATCCGGACTACTCCAGCACCTGCTGAATCTTTAGTGTTGGCCCCATCGAAGTACATAGTTCAGACTGCAATGTTTTCACTTTCAACCTGTTGTTCAATAGGCTTCACTAGCTACATAGGAGTTGATTGACCATCATCGATCTGAAGTATGCATGAACCAAAATCCTTATCCACAGCATAGATAGGATGATTGACGGAATTCTTTCCGTCACTAATAATATAAGCAAGATGGTTTTCTCTGTAAAGTCTTTTCGTTTCCCCTCCAAACACTGGAATCGTGGCATAGGAAAAATCCATCTGCAGTGTACCTCCTAATCTTTTTCCCCATGAATGAGACAAAAGCAGCCCAAACTTCGGTGGAATATCAGCAACCACCACGTCCATGACCATGCTCCTCATTGGTAATTGAGCAAGGTTAATAACCATGTCTTTGATGAGGCTGAGACATCTGACCTTTCTTGAATCAAAGGAGAACAGATCTTGATATGGTTTGGTGACTTCAAGACCGAGCTCATCCATCACAGACTTTGGCATAAGGTTATGTGATGCCCCAGAATCAAGCAAGCAATTGTGGAGGATTTTGTCATGGACATTTAGTGATATGTAAAATGGTGGACAAGAATCGTCACGATCTTCTATCATGGGACCTATGGTCACTTTAGGCTGGTCATCTTGTAGGTTAACGAAGTCATCTGATGAAGAGGTCTTAGGCTCAAGAGATTTTAAGATGGCTGCTTTAAAGGCTGCATTCTTCATGAGTTCAGTTAAAGGCATTGGTATCTTAACTTTTGGAATTTCTGATTCAAAATTGAAAGAGAGAGATGATTTGTCTGAAGTCTTTACCTCATTGGGAGGAGCTTTGAGGCTGACCTGTTCCTTGGCTGGGAGCTGAATTTGTTTCTTTTGTTGTTTTGCTGGAGGGGGGTTTTGTTTTTCAGGAGAGGAATGCTGCTTGGCAACAACCTCATTTTTCTTCACAGGAGCAGTGTCTTCCTTATCCTTCACAGGAGCAGCAATGGGTTTTTTTGGACCAGCCTTCTTGGATCTTAAGTTGTATCCTTTCTGATCGTCTGTCAGGTAAACAACCCCTTCCACACTTGCTTCCTGGATTTGTTGATCCATCAGGGCATCCTCATAGTCTACATGTGTCAGAAATGAAGACTCATTCTCGTCACCAAAACAGTTTATTTCATCTGCATCTTCAATTTCATCAGGAGGTGGTTGTTTCTCTTCATCTAACACTGCATTTTGAAAAGGTGGTCTGACCCTCTGATCATCAACTGGATTTCTATCTCTTTGGAGTATCTGAACTTGTGGATTATTCCTTCTGTAGGGAAAAGCATTTGGATTTCTCGGGGCAAAAGTATTGGGCTCTTTTGCCTTTGCTGGTTGCTGATTTTGGATTTTCAATTTGGACATTTCGGATGTTAGACTTTCCAGCATATTAGACATCTTTTCCATTTTACTATTTGAAGAGGAGGAGGACTCAACAACAAACTTCTTCTTCTCAGCCCAATTTTTTCCTTTAAGCTTTTGTGATGCTGTGATGTTAGACTCAACCTCGAGAGCGACATCTTGTATTAAAGCAAGCATGGCTGATCATCTTTCTCTAAGGATAAGACAAAAATCTGCATCAAAGGCAACAGAGAACGTGATCTTTGCCGATGCATCGCTTGGTTTGATCTCTGCAGGGATCTTACCAAACATTTTATTGAATCTCTTAATAAAGTCCGAGACCGATTCTCCATCTCCTCTCTTCAAATTTCCAAATTCAGAGATGTAGTACAACAGATCTCTTCTTTCTCCCCAATGTTTCAAAAATACTTCGTCTAATTGTTCGATGCCAGTGATTGAATTTGCTGGTAGCTCTTTGAACCATTTTCTGGCTTGGCCATCCAAACTCTGCACAAAAACTCTGGTCCACACGTCTTCTTCTGAGATATTTATGTTTTCTGCATAAGCATAAAATGCTTCAATGTGTTCTTCAGCTGTATACTCCCCTGCTCCTGTAAACTTTGGCATGTATTTCTGGTAATCACCCGCTGGCATGGCAGACAGGGGGTTTGGCAAGACAAGTAGGGCATATCTGTTTGCCAAGATCTGTTCCATCCTGGTCAAAGGGGTAGCCATGGCAGTCTTGGTGGTTGATAAAGACGAGGAACTTGTAGGAGATAATGGAGGGGATGAGGGACTCATAGGAGATGATGGAGGAGATGAATTTCCTGAGTTAGAAATGAATGACTGTCTCACTTCACCCTGAACAACAGTTTCATAGGTCGGTGGGAAATAAGAAGATTTATAAAACTAGCTGAGCAACAAAGCTAGGTTTTCTTCACCCTTAGAGGACAGATCATGGAGAATTTCCTCAAGGACAGGCAAATTTGTGTAAGTGTGTAAAACACCTTTCGAAAGTTTGATAGGTGATGAATCAAAAGAAGATGAAGATGAGTTTTCTTTCGGTTTGGAGGATTCTGTATCTAATTCTTTTGGATGTGATGAAATGTCAATCTCAAGGACATAATCAGTAATATTAGAAGAGAAAGATGGTTCTTCTACCTTAGAAACTTGAGATGAACTTTTTATTTCTTGGGAATTTTGAATTTCAGCAGTGGATTCAACCAAAGACTTTTCAGATATGAAAGGATGAGTATCAGCTTGAATACATGAATCAATAACGCTTGCAGATCTAGAAGCCTGTCTTTGTAAAGATTTTCCCTTGGTGATGATATTTTCTGGATCAGAAATTGATGTCAATGGGCCTTCTGGGTTTTCCCTGGTGTGAGCTCTTTTAGGAGCCACTTCGTTTCAATGGAGTCGCCAGATAGAAAATGTACAACCTGATAGTGTCTATTTCTTGTCTATCATCAAGAACTAGATCTATGTCATCTCCCAGAGAAGCTGAGCTTCGATCTCCTCTCCCCGACAACGACACCAATTGTTATCACTCCAGGAAACTCTCCTAGGCTGTAAGTCGGAGATGCCTGGTAACTAACTCTTTTGAAGCAATTTTATAAATAAAAGTATGAATTTGGAACAAGTCGGAGGACTGGATCAATTTCCACTCAAATCATGCATAAACACATCAAGATGGACAAGGCTTTCAACCACAGATGTTCAGAGAGTTGAAAAATAAGTGAAGGATGAAGAAATGACTATTATACCAGCAAAATCATATATAGACACATATGAAAGGCCAATTACAATAATCAAAAAAATATTTGCAGAGTTAAACTTATGAATGCAGCGATAAGATGACAGCTATCTGGCATTAGACAAGCATAACAACATGAATATAATATCCAAGTGCAAATATAGAATAGACAGGAAGGTGAAATCTGAACAGGCTAAGGCAAAAGAAGCTTGTATTACTTCATATGGAAATGAGAAGTTCTGAGTTACATAGTTTGAACAAGTCTCCAAAGTCGAACCCTTGGTTCTTCTTCTATTCTAATATTTATAGCATTACAAAACAGTTCTTTGATCCTAAAAACATGGATCAAATTAACCAAAAATAGCAAGTCAAAATTGGTTGCAAAATAAGTGGGATGTTTCCTCAAAATGAGGTCAATCCTAGATCGCTTTGTCTGTTGATTGTTGGTGTAGTGTAGAACAACCTTCCAAGGCTACATGATGACTTTCAAAAAGAGGTTAAGTCAAATTTGTTGATGTGGCCAAGTGCCCTGCTTCCTGTCTTCATTAAAAATATCCATATCCTTTGAAATATCTTCTTTCCCCATAATATGCCAAAAATAACTGTTGTGCTAGACTTGATAATTCATGTGACATTCATTGGAAAAGATCTCGGATCATTTCATGTCAAAAATCGCTGACCTGTGTAAAAACTCTTTCAATTCTGGACACACAGGCTTTCGGTGGTTATCTGGGAAGATTTCTGGGTGACTTATCCACCGAAAGCGCCTCTTTTCAGTGGTTAATGAGCGCACTGTGGGCTCGCCTAAACCACTGAAAGTCAATTCTTTGAAGAGTTTCAAAATTGCAAAAATGTCTATCCTGGATCCCTTTTTAACATTCAAACTTTGTTAGTTGTTGTAGTTTTGATTCGTGCAGACCTACGAACCTTTGCTAACTGTGTAGGGGATTCGGTTACATCTATTATAGTTGTGGATAAATTAACCAACGTATCCAAACCAGTTCGTTTTTCTTCAGATACTTCATACTCCTTTAGCTTGAGCCTCAAAATCCTTAGTTGCCTGTATAATTTCATATTCTCTCTAATCAACTCTTTGTTTCTACCTTTGATTTCATTATGTTTTTCTTTGAGAGTTTGATTCTCTTTGAATAGCTCAACATTTCTCTTTTTGAGGTCTGTGTTTTCTTTTTTAATTACCCTCTCCAGGACCTCCATCTCATAGATCTCTCTTAGCAACATGTTGATTTTCTTTGTCTTACCTTTCTTAGGCCTGCTTGAAGAAGCTTCGACTTCTGATTGCCTGTGTGTTTTGGAAGGCTTTGATGGAGGTATATTTATCTTCAGTTTTGCATCCTGTTTGATCTGCAAGTTGTCCTGTGTTTTTTCCATCTCCCGCTCTGAATCGGAGTCACTATATGGTAAATTGAGAGGGTTTTCTCCTATGACAGGGTTTATGTCTTCAAACTTTAATTTCCTCTTGGTTCCTCCCTGCTTACTGGGTGATGCTTTTATAGAATCCCTGGGCATTGAAATCCCTTTCCTCCTCCTATGACTACTCTTAGGAGTAGGATCATTCCTGCTTCTAGACCTCTTTGCTTTTATCTCTGGAGGTTTTTCTGTCTGAAACTCATTCTAGAACAAGAAGAAACCCCATTCCATTTGCTTCCTTTGAAGAGCTTCCTTAACAAGGAGGGTAATCAACCCCTGATGATATATTCTGCTTATAACCTTAGTGGGCTGAGCCTTTACCTGTTTTTCCATCTTAATCAGATTCTTATGAAAGAAATAAGGTATGTTTAAGTGTTCTCTGCCTGTGAAGTGGTTCAACAGTTTAAAATGGTAGTACATCACCCTGTTATAATGCCCTTCACAGGTGATGTATACCAAAATCGCCTTCAGAAGGGTCTGCCACTTCGGTTCAAGAAAGGACATAGGAATATCCTTCTTCCAAGTCAAAGTTTTATGCACTGGCAACAAATATGATCTAAATTCAACATTTGAGGGTGAAGAGGTTTTAAACCAGCAATTCCCTGTTCTGGACAACCCTGTGTATTCGGCAATAGATGCTTCATCTATAATGAACTCCTCCCTGCCTATTTTAGCCATCCTTCCATTGTATGAGAGGGTGAATGCTTCAACAAATTGTTGGTGAAAGGTTATCAATTTTTCACAATATGTGAAAACTCTGACCTGTTTAAAACACTCTGCGACCTCTGGATGTTCTTCAAAATACCATATACCATCCACTTCGGACCTCAAAGAAGGACTCACTTTTGACATGGCTCAATGTTAACTGTGTCTGAAATTGTGGGCAACAAGGTATTTGGGAAACAACGGTTTTGGGAACTAGAGATATGGTCGATCTCACTTATGAACAAATGGTGAAATCGTTTGACAGAGCATAAGATTAAAAATTCACTAAAATCCCAACCCACATTCGGATGACAGTCTGACTGGGGAAAGCCGAAACTTCACATTTTCGGGGGGCAATTGAGTTGCGAAAACTTTGAAAGAGAACGGTTTCCGATGTTACCTAATACCTCTCCTAGGTTTCTTTAACTTGGGATGCCTGCTGAACTTGGAGACACTTCGACAATCGCCAGAGAACGCGGGATCAGAATTTTGGAAATATGCTTTGCTGCTAAGATCGCGGACTTGTGATTATCTTCAGTGATATTCGGGATTGATTATAACACCTTGAGTTTTCAAATGAACGAATGACCTGGTAATGATGATTGATGTATCTGCCACTGAAAAGGAGGGAAGCTCTGTGCAATTGTATCTGGCGATCACCGCTCTGCGTAGATTTGAAAATGATTAATGCAATGGATAATACGCAGGTGCTTCGAACCTTTCGGACGAACACCACGAATGAGCATCATCTCCCACAATGCGAGATTTCGGCGGTTGTATTCCTCATCATTGCAATGATTTTTGACATCTGGCTCATGCAAAAGCACGAGCTTTCTTTTTGCCCATTCAAACATTTTCGGCGGTTGCTTGCCTTTTGCCTCGACCCCTTATCTGCCGGAACTGAAAACTTTTGGTGGTTAATGAGCACGCTAAAGGCTCGCCAAAACCACAGAAACATGATATTTTGCCAATTTCTTGACCGAACCAAAATCAACATTGCTTTTGAGCTTAATTTAGAATAACAGATTCTCTAACCTATCCATAAAATTTTTGAAATCAAATTTAGAACTTAACCTATCAACTAAAAATCAAATAAAATCCACTGATTTATTTGAGGAGTTAACAACATCCATAAAAAATGGAAAACTTGAACCTGATAGCCCTGCAGTCCATCTGTCAATCTGTATATCGTGGAACTCTGAGTGTTATTTGGAGAACACAAAACAATGAAATTGCAACGTTGAGCCAAGCAACTCGTAGGTCTTCTTGTCAATTTGTATATTGCATAATTGTGGGTGCTATTTGTAGAGCGTGGAACAATAGAGGCCCAATTTTCAGCCTGCTAGCCTGAGAGCCCCTAATCCAAAAAAGTGGCTAAATATGGAATGGTGGATCTATACATGATCTATAAAAATTTCATGTCCATAGTTTATAAGAGTACATAGTTAGTATGTATTACTTGTTTTTCGGAAAACTTGTAGGTGCTAAAGCTGGTGGATTCATGACTTCAGATTTCACTTACTTGTATATCACTAGGCTGACTGACCACTTTGCTATTTGATATTGTAATAAACGAATATAAACTGGCCCAAGTCCAATTGTGCTACGACATTAATACAAGTCCCTTAAAATTCAAATAGCTAGAAAGTATGTTGATCAATTTGTATATCGCGGAAATGCGAGTGCTATTTGTAGGACACGAAACAACAGAGGGCCAATTTTGGACCCGCTAGCTCGAGAACTCACCATCCAAATAATGGCTAAGTATCGAATGAGGTATCCGTACATGCTCTATAAAATGTCATGTCCATAGTTTTGAGAAGCACATATTTACTATGTACTACTTGTTTCATCTGAATCCTGCTTAGAAGATAGGGAACAATAGAACTGTAATGTTGAGTGACCTAGTCCACAGCTTCGGCAGTGAATTTGTATATCGCGGGATTCTGGGTGCTATTTGTAGGATACGTATCAATAGAGACCCAACTTTGAGCCCGATAGATTGAGAACCCGCAATGGAAAAAGTGGCAAAGTACAAAATGCGGGATTCATACAAACTCTAAAAGAACCTCGTGTCCAGACCTTGTAAGAGTTCATACTTAGGGATTCACGAATTGAATTTCAACTATGCCATTCCATCAACATGAGGCCCTTAAAATTGAAATAGTGTGAAAATGGGCTTGTCAATTTGGATATCGCAGAACTGTGGGTGCTATTTGTAGGACAGGGAACAATGAAGTCCCACTTCCGTGATTTAAAATTTTGTAGTTTTTAATAACACTCTGCAATATTTTAATGTTAAAAAAAAAAAAAAGAGTTTCCAGGGATTAATTATATGTATATGTAAATATAATTTTTAAATATGATGTTTTTATTTTTATCATATACTTTCTCTTTCTATTTATCTATCACTGAGATGCAATATGACCATCGACCCTTCACGTCTCCTGGGTATATCTTCTACTAATTTTCTTTTGTAACCCGCCCATCTGCTTTCCATACTTACGTATTTGTTGGAATCAATTTTTCCATCACCGCTGCCTTTGTACTGGTTTCCACATGTGCAATAATTAATTTTTAATGGTAGTAGTCATCTTGCAGGAACCGTTAATATTGTCATTAATGTCCGAAAATCCAGAGAATATTTTTCATTACTATGAATTAAACTAAGATATGCGCACAAGTATGTTATGCTTTGCAAGTATTCATTTCGAAGACATTGCAATATTTTTTTTAATCTCTCTTTGTTGTCACCGCCACCATCACACTTTTTCCTAATTGTGCAATTAGTGATCTATGATGGTGACATCTCATTCCACATGAACCCTCGAGGTTGTCATTGATCAGCGAAACACTCGAGGAGATATTCCATTCATAAGCATTAAACCATAATTTGTTGAGGGTTATATTATACCTCCTCGATTTTCATTTCAAACATTGTCTCTAGCAAATGAAAATTCTTAATAACTTGTCATAACATTTCTATCCAGACATAGTAAACAAATTGGGCCATAATGTCCAAAGGTTCCACTATTCTAGTACATATTCTTACTATTCATCTCCCTCCACCCAGAAGAAAAAAAGGAGATGGTCCCTTGGTACACCGAGAGATATATTTCAAGCCAAAAAATTCCAAGGCAACACTACCTGCTCACAGAACCTGGCCACTTACATTCATGACTATCGAATAAGTTGATGTCATGAATTCTAAATCGGAAGAAGATGATCTAATGGGCGATGATATGACAATGCATGATGCCAATGCATAGAATCTTCCCACTCCTACCCCCAAATTGAAATCAACCATAACGGACGAAAATTCATAGCTCGATGATGGCGATCCTAACAACACCAAAAGAATTTTTATAAAAGAAACCAACACTAAATGCAGTAGCCACTTTGCAACACGAAAGTAGGAATTCCAGAGTTCAAAATTAGTTCGTTCTGTGCGGAAGACTTTCACTGTGAAGAAATGATTTGTTGATGCTCCTAGAGATATATTTCAAGCCAAAAAATTATTGATTGATATCTTTAGGAATCAGGTCCAAAACTCTCGCTGTTGTAAGGCATTTTTCTACTAGTCATCTCCTTCCACCCAGAATGGACTAATTTGGCCCTATGGAATTGCACGTGCAACCTGTGCTCCTGAATTTTTTTGGACTTTGCAGAGGCGGTATTAGCTAAGGGCTATTCCATTTTCCCTGCAACATTTTTCGTCTTCTTCCTCACCAAAAGCTTCTAAAAACTATCAATTTCAACACAGGATGATTCTTTGAGGAGAAAACTGCAAATATCTTGCATACTGCGGATCCTGCGCGTGTGTTTGTCGCAGATACGTTCAATGTTTTGGCCCAAATAACTGGGTCCAATTTCTAAGGATAGATGTACAATACCCAGTGTTTTTTTTTTTTTTTTAATGGATTTGGTATTAAGAAATATTTTCCTTTGACTCTTCATTGTTGTTTCTTTTCTGGATTTAACACATGTTCTCATTGGCATGGTTTGGTGCTCTTGTACTTATTCGATAATGTGTTTTCTCGGGTTATTTTTTTCTAAAATGGAGCATCTAAAAATTATATGACAATGCACTGTGTCAATCCACCAGCCTTTTATGCAAAAAAAAAATGGATTGCACAGTTTGAAACCAACGTTCAATTACATTCACAATGCAAATAGAACATAACAATACCAATGCACAATGTTGCAGCGAAATCGTTATTCTTGTTTCTAGACATGCAATTATTAAGTTTTAATGCTAACAAACGATAATGCAAGAAGTTTAATAGTTGAGTTAATATGTTGCACTCATGGAAGAATGTATCAAGAACATAATTACACCCACACGTTCTAATAAATTCTAATCTTTAACAAAGCATTTGCTAGCAATTAGTAGAAAATGAATTTTAGTAGTTAACTTAATATTTTACAGTCATGGAAGAATGTGTGAAGAACATATTTACATGCACACGTTGGAATAAAATCTAATATTCAACAATGCATTTGCTGACAATTAGTACAAAATGATGGTTTTTCAACAATGGGGCTCCTTTGAATCCAACTCGCACTTACGAAAACTGCCTCCCAGTTTTTTATTTTCCCAATCTTTTATTCCCTCTAGTTTCTCTTCCTGGTTACTTAATCATTTTTTTCCCGAAAATACCTTGTTGTGCAGATTGGAGGATTGGCATGTTTCCAACGACTGCGTCCCCTTTCTTTAAGTTGACCCTCTATTGTTCTATGTCCTACAACTAGCACCTAGAGTTTCGCGATATACAAATTGAAAGGTGGAATTTCCCATTGGGTAAGTCAAAATTTCACTTCTACTTTTCTGTGACCTCCAAACAACATTCGGAGCTCCGTGATATACAAATTGAAAGACAGTCTCCAGGGCTGACAAGCTCATGATTTCCTTTATTTACCAATGGAAAAGTGATAAAACGGGCCATACCACATTTGTGGCACAGAAGCTATATTAAAGGGAAAAGTATTTCCTCTATACATACATGTCCAACAAACACCACCCATAGTTCTGCACTATACAAACTGAAAGCCAGACTTGCCCTCTTCCGTGTTATAATTTTTCACTGAAAAACTTCTGAGAAATACAATTTAACCATCAGGTCTTTGCATATTTTGTGGAACTATTGTCACCCCATTTTGAAGCCCGTCTGTCCGCTTTCCATACTTCGCCATTTGTTAAAATTTCTTTGCCGGATCGTTGATTTGGAAGTTTGAAGAAATATTTAGTTCGTAGTCATTGTTTCCTGTGCCCGCGCCCCTTTGCAATTATCAGTTTCCAATTATATATAAGATCTTATTGCTATGCATGCAATTAGCAATTTTCCTATTCCATACATAGCCAATTTGCCGGAATTCCGCAAATATACAAACCGAACACTAGACTGCCCCATCATGATCTCTTTCATTTTACACATTTTTCACTCAAAAATTTTGATATAGGAAATTTGACCGTGCAAAACTTGGTTGTCCTGACTATCCTCGTAATCCTTTTTTGAATTCCGTCCGACTGCTTTTCAGAGCTTTCCATTCTTTCCTTGCTCTCTTCCCTCTTTGTCACCTTCACACTTGTCTATAATAAAATAAATTTGTTTATATATATATATATACATATCTTGTTTCTAAATATGGAATTGTTGGCATTTAATTCTAATAGGTCATCATGTAGAAACCGTATAAATTGTCATTGATGGGTGAAAGGCTCAAGGAGATCTCGTATTGATGTGCATTAAATCAAAATTTGTGGGGGGATTATACTATCCCTTACGAGTGTGGATTTCAAAATCATGAAATCATGTTTACACGTCGTGGCCTTCACACGTTCACGAAACCTCCAATCCTTAATTTCTCTTCGTCATACCCGTCACCTTCACATTTATAAATATGCAATAAATAGTCTTTATTGCTAACGGTTCATCATGCACCACCCATACAGATTGTCATTACTCAGCGAAATGTTCAAGGAGCTTTCCCATTCATAAGAATTTAACTAATATTTAATGAAGAGTTACATTATCCACTCTAACTGTTCATTTAAACCATCATCTGCAACAAACCAACGTTCTCATAACGCTATGGCATCATCTCGACATCAGTTTTGTGGAGATACACTCAACATATTCGAGCGAGAGGACAAGAACTTTCAGTGGTCTAGGGAATATTCTTATTACTCAACCTCTACTGCAAAGAACCAAGTAATTTGGACCTCAAGGATTGCTCGTGCAGGCAGAGTCCCTGAGGTTTTTGACTGTAAGGACCTGGTCTCTTGGTGCGTCGATAAATTTATTTTAGAGAAAATAATTATTCCATTGAGGGACCGCTCTTTTGTTTCTTTGTCACCTCAGGTCTTCCGTCAGATGCTAAAATTGTCAGAGCCAACATTGACGTTCAGAGGAGAAGATTGCAAATAGTTCCTAGCAAAGAATAATAATGGATTGGACCTCTCGCCCCATTTTTTGGAAAACCCACTTCTAGTTCTTGAAGATATTACAAGCAATTAGGTTAGTTCCTTTAGAAATCCATTTCGCGAAATTGCTTGGTTGTTTACAAGAATAACTGGACAAGAGTCCACAACAACTGTTTCCTGCATGGCGCTTTATATTTTCTATTTCACAATCAATGAACAAGCAATTTTTTATTGGGGAAGGTTAATTTCCCATGAAATCTATTCCCAATTGTCAAGCTACAAAAGGGAAAATAAATTGTATATGTCGTCCTATTTAGTTTTTTCAATAGTGCATTCCTGTCAGTTTCTGCAACTATCTTTGTCAAAGAATGTCAACTGCGAATTGCACCCAGTAACGTTCTAGTACCGGGCCTTTTGGAAGCATTAGGATTCCCACTATTCTTATGAGATTTTTAATGGCTTCCTGTCTATTTTCAAATTTTTGTTGTTAGGAGAAGATACTCCTTGCATATCTGAACATGCAACTTTCTTTTTGGACAAGAAGGGGACACTCAAACTTTTAGATAGTTACACTGTGATAAGAATTTTTGGCCCCCTGAAACAACCTGCTCTCCTTCCATGTCACATTACGGGCATAATGTTTTTTGCAGAAGTAACACACCAATATAGCTATTGGTTCAATCTGTTCCAAAAGAAGAAAAAAAACCATTTCATTCCTCTTCCTTCGAAATTAGGGGAGTTCGTGTTGAAAAACGTCAACAAAATAGATGATTTCGTGGTAGATTCTAGCATCTCCAACTTGAGATATGTTGAAATCATAAGAGGGTTCGACCCCTATAATATTTTTCGGAAAAATTTACAAACACTTAACCTTGGTGATTGTTTTTTAAATAAACACAGTGGCGACAACGGTCCTGCCTCTGATGCCAACGATGCGGAAACAGTGAAAAGATGCACTAAATTATACACGCAACAGGGGAAAGGCCCCAGTGAGAAGAGTGTTCAATCCACAAATACCACTCCAAAAAGTATGACATCCCAAAGAATGGCTCCAACGGCCCACCACAACAACAAACAAACTCAAAGTTCTTCAAACTTTGGAGAAGATAACGACACTCCTCATTCTAAAATTGATAGTTCTCACAATATTCCACTAGAGAAGAAGAGAAAAAAAAATTGGGACAGACAGAAGAGCCGGAAATTCAGAGTGAGAACATGGAACTTGACACTGATCTGGATAGCATGATCTGGTTCCTTGATCATCATGGAGACACCATCCACCATAGCCATCCAATGGACATATTTGTCACCAAAAATTTTGACGAAGATGAATACTTTGTGTTCGAGAGCGTTGTTTTTGATAGCCAGTCCAAAAAATTGATAATTGAGAAAAAATATGTTAAAAATAAGAAAGACAAATCTTGTTCAGAGGTTCACGTTGCCAATATGCGGTCATCCCAAATCTGTCAACCTCACACCACCAGTAGAGAAGCACTTCATTATTTCATTGGAATCATGGAGACTGAGAATGCAAGACTGAAGAACAGGGTCAAGTAATTGGAATACAGTTTCATTCCTATGTCATTACTTGTCAATCCTTTGGCAATAGTCATACTTGGCACCCCTGCACCCTATGTAAAATAATCCTCCACCCTCCTCGCATCCTGTAAAGGATATGTGGAGGATAATATCAAAAAAATAACGGAACTGGTTACCGAGGTGTGGAAAAGATCACAAACCATCAGTTCCCTTGGAACTAGGGCACATAGTTTGCTCGAGATTTTGCAAGATGAGTTAAAAGATGAAGAAAAATTCTTTTTAAAAAAGGTCATTCATTTTGGCAAGATTGTCAACAATAGGACAGAAACAAAAAGAAGAGAAGAAGATCGTCCATCCAAAAACCGGATCAGTCAATTGACTGCATGTTGGAAAGAACAAGTGAAGAACCTGCATCTCATTGTTGAGTCATGTGAACAATCCATATCGAAGAAAGATAAATTATTCATTAGGATATCAAATATAGACTTAGCCGTGAAAACCAATGACTTCCAAGACCATGACTTAATGGAAAACTCATTTCCCTTAACCATGAAAGAGTTCGATGAACAGGTTTCTATGTTTAAGGCCTTGTCTCTGGAAAAGTTTTACAACATCCCTCAATTTGATCAAACTCACGTCCATGACTTTCTAGTCAAATATGCAGTACATAATGAGGAAATTCATCAGGCTCTCTGTAATCTTTATATCAACTTCCGGGAATTAGAAAACGATCTTTTCAACATAAAAGTTTGGAATAAGATCAATGTCACCCCAATGAGAAGCTACATTGAAGAATGGCTTGAAAGGCAATTGAAACAGGCCACCGACAAAAGGCAACAACTAGTTGCCAACATTCCAATACTCGTCGACGACATCAATGAAATGACAACCACAACCACAACCAAATAGCCAAAGGGCTTAGATGTACCCTCATTGTAAGTTTACTGATTGCATCCTGCTTTGTTTATCAACCCACTTACTCCAGTTTCTTAAATAGAGATGTATAGGCAAACACTTATACCTTTCCATTTCTTTTTTTTTTCCACGTATTGCACTCTATCTTCTTTCCACAATATTGTTTCTTGTATATATTTTTGTAATGGTCCGCAGGAGCTGCAATCCTAGTCCACATGACAAACGCATTGAAATTCCGGTTTATATGTAACAGATTTTCATTTCTTTGTATATTTCAAAATTTCCACTAATATGTAACAAACTTTTATTTTTGGACATATTTCAAATAAAAATACAATTAAATTATTATATGTTACAAAATTTATTCTTATCTTACACCAGCCTGTATCACAAATATATTTAATTTTTAATATGTTACATATTTTTATTTTTATCTTTCACCACTCTGTATGACAATTACATTTAATTTTTTATATGTTACAAACTCTTGTTTTTTAATATATTTCAAAATAAATGGTGCTCTACGATGCAAGCGTCATTTACTTATACCCCATGTTCAAAAATGCATTTAAATTTTTATATTTCTTCTCCTTTTAATTTTATGTCTTCAGATATTTTTATCTTTTAGCAGTTCATATGGAAAATGCATTTAAATTTCTAAATTTATTCTTCCACTGTCAACAACTTTGTAGTTTGTTATATACTTTCAAAAAATATATGTTTGCTATATACTTTCAAAATATATATGGCGCTTTCCCTGCCAAGTGTCATTTATTTTTTCCCCATGTTCCTTCATATACATGTTGCACACAACATTTCCATGATATAAATTTTGCACCGAACACTTCGTTTCATTTACATTTTGACCCCATTTTCCACATTTTGCCTTCTAACCTCGTTTGTTGGGACTGCACTACCACACAGGCTTGTTTAACCAATTTTGTTGATTTAAAAATAATTATATTAGTAATAATAAGTAAGAAAGTGATTTTTTTTTATGCTAATGACTAATATTTTATATCAAAAAAGAGGTTGAGACAGAATATCATAGCTTTGAGTTATAAAAATAGAACTTGATGGCACACAAAATCATGTCGTTTATCCAAAATGTACCTAACCATATATTTCCTACTCTATCTTCTCAAAATGTGTCACCTATATTACCTTATAAATTAGTTGACTAGATAAATAATATGACAAAAAATTAAAGAAACATGCAAAGATAACTAAAAACCTACTCTAAACAAGATCTCTTCAAGAAGATCTTCTTGTGGATCCACTCCATATATCCCTACTTGCTCTTCAGTCTCATGTTTGATGAGAGTGATCCGGAATATATTTTCATAATCAAATGAATACAAATTATTAACATAAGATGCTTAACATAGAATAACAAATATACAGTAAAATTGGTTTCTATTCAATAAGGAAATAAGTTGAAATTGTAAAATGCAGTGGAAACAAGCTTGCTAGAATGGTGGCGGCTTATCTATGAGAAGAGATACGACGGTTGTGCTCATTCGCAAGAATATGATTATAATGAGGCTCTGAAGAACTTTTTACAATAAACATTAATGACAAAAACCCTAGACATTCAGAAAACCTAACGTTAGGAGATGAAGTGCCAAAAGTCATGTGGGCCTTGTTTGGGTAAGTTAGTACATCAACTTCTCGAGGTCGTAACTTTTTCATATGATCATTTTAGGCACACGATAGCCCATTGGAAAGGTCTACCCAAGGACCCGTTTGAAAGGTCTAATCTAATTGTGGCGAGCCCAAAAAAACATTGTTTAGGGCCTCAAAACGGCCTCGCAAGTCAGGGACTCAAAAACTAGGGAAAAACTGCCAAAGTGGAAAACTACCAAAATGAGCTAGTACAAATAGGTGGGAGGCCACCAACATCCATTTGGATCAGTCCTCCCCCCTTATGAATAAATGGCCTCCATTGCATTGAGTTCCCCCATCATATGAGGAAATTTATGTTGAATTTGGCCTTAAGTGAGCCACTTGCCTTGGTGCAGGAGTTGCTTTGCTTTGACAACTTGATAAGGATGGATCCTTTGTTGGCGAGTTCCCTTGATATGTTTTTCCACAATATGATCATTGGATGCATGTTGTATGCAGTCATGTTTGAGCTCTGTTTGTGTCAGTTGTTCTATTATCTATGAGGTGTCCAATAACGGTGGGAAATACAGTCGAAGGATATCCACGTTGAACACTAGGTGCAAGACAAGGAAAGGAGGAATGTTGATCTTGAAAGAATTATCACCCACAACCTTGGTGATGGTTTATGACCCATAAAGGAGTGGGTGAAGCTTCTGATGGGGTCATGTAAGGCGCTCTTTCTCCAAGTGAAACCAAACTTTGTCGCCCACATGAAACTTATGTGGTAGCCGATGTTGATCATGGCGCTGCTTATACTTGTCATTGGACTTCTGAAGGATATCCTGAACCTATTGGCGGTGTATGTGTTGGATCTGCTCAATGAACTGGGTGGCTTTGTCAACTTTAGTTGGAGTAGGATATGAATCAACCGAGGTGACCGCAAGGGGTAGTGCAACATCTATAGGACCCAATGGCTAGAATCCCAACCCCACCTGAAAGGGGTTATGGCCAGTTGAGTTATGAAGGACTTGGTTATATCTATGTTTAACATAGGGGATACTCTCATCCCATGTGCGAGGGTGCTTAGAATTATACATGCACAAGATATGCATAATCACTCGATTTACGACCTTGGTTTGGCCATCTGTCTAGGGATGGAAGGTCGTGGATTTGGTGAGCTTGGTGTCCAGTAGTGACCAGAGGCTTGACCAGAACATATTGAGAAATAAATTGTCTCGATATGAGACAATGGTTCGTGGGATTCCAAAAGGGAACCCAGACTCGTTCAAAGAAGAGCTTGGAAGTGGCCTCTACTATGATGCTCATTTTGTAGGCGGTCATAATCGCCATATTAGAAAAACGATCCACAACCAAAAAAACAAAGTCATTGCCCCACTTGGTGGATGAGAGGCCCAACATGTAGTCCATTGAGATGGATTCCCATGGCATGTCAGTAGTAGGCAGAGGGGTGTACATGCTTTGTTTCTTAGTGGCAGGTTTGGCAATCACACAGGTAGTGTAGGACCTGATATACTTGTTGACCTCCTATCGAAGTTTAGACCAGTATAAATGTTTTTGCATCATTGCCACTATCTTTTCGATGATGATGTGTCCTACCACCCGACTGTAGTGGGCTTCTCAAATCAGCTTCACTCGCTCTCTTAATGGAACACAAATATGGCCCAGACGACACAACAACCCGTCCTGAGGATTCTATCTCATAGAGTTGGGGCCATCTAGAGGTCTCATGGCCATAAGAGTCTAGCACCGTGGTGAGTGTCGCAACTGGCGGTATAATGAGGCAATCGACGACGTGGTTGGTGCTTCCCATTTTATACTTGATGTTGAGGTGTTTATTTTTGAAAGTACGTGGACCACTTCTGATGGCATTGATTCTAAAATTTTCCTTGTGTATGCATGAACTAAAGTGTCTTATGATCAGTGTGGATGAATGTCTCCTTCCCAAGAATGTAATGTATCCACTGGCGGTAGGCTTTCACAATGGACTACATTTATTTGTCATAAGTAGGGCACTTACGAACAACATTTGATAGTGTCTCACTATGATAGGCCATGGGGTAATCGTGCTGAGTGATAACGACACCCACAACATAGTATGAATCATATGTCTCGATCTCAAAGGGCTGGTGCGGGTTTTGTAGTGAAAGTACTTGGGCTGAGCACAAGTGTTCCTTCAAATCATCTAACACTTGTTGTTGGGACTGGCCCCACACAAATTTTGCCTCACCACCACCCTGTTTACTTGGATGAGGGCCCATACAATATGTGAGAATCCCAAGACGAACCTGTAGTAGAAATTGGAAAGGCCCAAGAATATTCGAAGCTCAATGAGTGTGGTTGGGGTTGGCCAGTCGTGCATGACTTGGATTTTGGCTAGATTCACATATACGCCATGTTGATCAACGATGTGGCCTAGGTAATGAACCCTGTCCATGCCGACATAACATTTTTCCAAGTTGGCATAGAGATGGTGCTGAAGCAGGGTGTGCAGAACCTGCTAAATATGCTGCAAGCATTCTACCCAAGTCTTGTTGTAAATGACGATGTCATCCAGATACACCACTATAAAATTATTGGTGAATGGTTGCAGGATATCGTCCATCATCCTCATGAAATTAGTTGGAGAACTTGTCAAACCAAAGGGCATGACCAACCATTCAAAAAGACCTTCCTTTGACTTGAAGGTGGTCTTCCATACATCTGTTTGTTCGATCAGGACCTGGTGGTAGCCAAAGTTCAGATCAATGTTATTGAAGTATTTGGCCCTCATGAGTTGATCAAGGAGGTTGTTGATTCAGGGAATCGGGTATCGTTTTCTGACTGTGATTTTATTCAAGGCCCGATAATCAATACAGAGTCATCAAGTTCCATCTTTCTTATGTACCAGCACGATTGGGCTCCCGCAAGGTGATGAGCTAGGAAAAATGTGCTCCTTGTGGAGCAGTTCTTGGATCTGTCTCTTGATCTCCTCATTCTCTAACAAAGAGCGGTAGTAGACTGGCCCATTGGGCAGCAGTGCGTTGGGGGTCAGATCGATGGGGTGCTTGACCTGACAGTGTAGAGGTACCTTAGTAGGTGAGGAGAAGATATATGAGTATTCTTCCATGACCTTATCCAGTTTCTTTTTCTGTGTGGAGAGGTCTTCCATGGAGACCCTGGATGTGGCTGCGATATTTTGCTCATTCTTAGAGAGAATTACGAAGAAGACAAACTTCCCTGTTTGACAGATGACCTTTATGCATTGCTTGGTAGAGATCAAGTAAATAACACTCGGTGGGACTGCCTCGGGTATCTTGTACAATTTCTTTTTCAAAGTAATAATAACACTGCAAGGCCTAGATTCATATACAACATGACGTTTCCATAAATATGGTTGTCCCAAACAAAATTACAAAATTCGAGAGGGGAAACATCACACAATACCTCGTCTTTGAAGGGCTTGATGTCGTATGACATGCGACATTGTTGGCCGACACGAATGTCGCTTGCTTGGTGGAGCCATCCGATGGTGCAGGGCTGTGGGTGTGTCTCTTTCGGCAGGACGAGCAGCTTGACAACCTCTGGTGACATGAGGTTCTTATGGATATCACTATCAATGATGAAGTGCAATGCGGTAAACTTCACCCACATCTGTGAATGAAAAATGTCCTCGCCTTCCTCTATCTCGTCTGGTTCACTGGGCTGGAGCTTGGTGGTAGCAACGGTACCACAGGGTTCTGCGTCAATGATCTGTCTCCCCCTTTTTGGTTTTGAATTAAAGTCGGAACCCACATCTGATTCAGAGGCTTTCACCTCATCCACCATCGAATGCTTCGAGCAACAATCAACAGTGTTATGCTAGGGGCTCTTATGGAAGTCACACTACTTCCTGATATGTTTCTTTGTCTTTCTGGTGTCCTTGTTTTCTTGCGGCCTGGACGGGTTGTCCTAAGGCTGTTCATATTTTCTCTATCCTTTTTTTTGTGGGTTAGAGCCGTCCTTTCCTGGCTTTTTCTTTGAGGGGTTCTCGGGCCCAAATTGCAACGTCTTTTATTTGAGCTTCTGCTTGATTTTGACGGCATATCGGTAGGTTGTGCCCAAAGATAAGATGTACAGAAACTCCATTTCATCCTGGATGTATATACACATACTACCACGATACTTGAGCACCAGATGTCTCTCAAAATAATTGATACCCAGCTTGGTACGTAATGTGTGAAAGATATTTGTGAACTTGATCACCGCTTGGTCTCTTTCCTACCACAACGTGGTCCATTTTGTCTACAGGTTGTCATAACTTCCAACAAGGTAGTATTTTTCCTTAATAACATCCCTGAAGGATTCCAAGGTGACTGCGACTGTAAATAATGAGGTTTCCTCTATTTCCTTTTTCTCACAGAATGTTTCCCACCAATATTTGACATGGGGGATGATTTGAGGATCGCAAAAGTAGTATTTTCTCTATTCGAGAAGTTATGGACAAAGAAATACCCTTCTAGTAGATTCAACCATTTTTCTACCGCATCTGCGTCTATCTGAATTTCAAATATAGGAATATCGAAGTTGATTTGTACCTTTAAGGGGGCGGCGCCTCCGTTTGAGGAAGATGCATCACATGTTGGTAGTCGATGAAGGATTTGCGCAAAACTATCCATCATCTCATTCCTCTATTGCGTGAGGGATTTCTCGAGCAACATTTTGAAGTGATCTCTTGTCCCATGGTCATTCTTTTCTTTTTCCATGAGAGGTCGTTTGAGCATGCGAGAGATTTTTTCCTCAAGAGAAACAAGCTCGAGACCCAATTCTTTGTAACCTAACCTCATTGGGGACTTGCATTAAGAACAACAAGGAGCAAACCGCTCTGATACCACTGATCTAGAATATATTTGCAGAACAAAATGAATATAGATTATTATCAAAAGATGCCTAAAACAAAATAACAGATATACATTAAAATTGGTTTCTATTCAATAATGAAATAAGCTGAAACTGTAAAATGCAGCAGAAACAAGCTTGCTAGAATGGTGGTGACTTATCTCTGAGAAGATATGTGACAGTTGCGCTCATGCGTAAGAATATGATTACAATGAGGCTCTGAAAGACTTTTTACAATAAACAAGAATGTCAAAAACCCTAGACATCCAAAAAACCTAACCCTAGGAGATGAAGTGCCAAAAATCATGTTGGCCCTGTTTGGGTAAGTTAGTACACCAACTTCTCGGGGTCATAACTTTTGCATACGATCTCCATTTTAGGTGCACAATATCCCTTTGGAAAGGTCTATCCGATGACTACACAATAGCTCGTTGGAAAGCTCATTGTAATTGTGGCGAGCCCTAAAAAACGTTGTTTAGGGCCTCAAAACGACCCCACAAGTCAGGGACCTGAAAACTAGGGAAAAAATTGCCAAACTAGAAAATTGCAAGAATGAGCTAGTTGGAATAGGTGGGAGGCCACCGACATCCATACGGGTCAGAGAGTGTAGACCACTATTCTACTATGATCCAGTTATGGTACATGATGTTACAACATGTCTTCATTTTTTTCCAAGATCAATTAGCCAATCAAGGGTAAGGTTTGAGATCCACCATAATTTATAAAAAATAGGGAATTAATAACTTCAAAAAGAATGTTAAGATGAGTGACAATTCTTCTTACTATTTGCTTGAGAAAATTAATTTTACCAGTATGATTTAAAATGTTTGGGTTTCTCATTTAAGTATGGCTAGCGTGTACTTAGAAATATCCATTACACACTTATCCTACATATTGTTATTCCAAAATATTTTTATTAACTCTTTATCAAAATGAAAATTACATAACTCAAACCAACCCAACCATTTGTTTAACTCCATAAACTATCTAAACCCAATTGTGTGGGCCTCTATTCTAATAATCAAAAGAAATAGAAATAACCAATGTTGGATCACACTAACCACACCAAACCTTAACAAGGAACTAAAGCACTCCCAACCCACATTCTCACTAGGGTAGCTTCACTCTCTTAAGAGGGAAGCGGACATTCTAGATATCAAGAATCAAATAAATCCATATCCCTATCACGTTAAAACCATCATATCTTCACTAATTTCATCCCAAGCATGATCAAAAAGGCGTTAAGGTAGGGATGCTAAAAAGGGCCTAGAGATTTAATTCACCACGCCATTATAATTTTTGTTTTTGTGAATGAATCACCATAACTACGATACAGGTCATAGGAAAGGGATGTTGACGATCCCCCATTTATATGTACCATCCCCCTCCGATCTTACAAACATTAGTTGCTTGTTCAACGAGAGAGCGACCCGCCCAACAGAAATAACAAATTACTTTGAGAAAATTAACACGAAAATTATAATAATAAATATGGATAATTCTTAAAAGTTAATTATAAAAAAAAATAAAAATATGTTAATTTTTAAATATATAATAAATTTTAAAACATAAGGAAAATATTACATACTTTTTAGATAGTAAGAAATTAAATATATTGATAAAAAATATATATAATAAATTTTAAAACATAAGGAAAATATTACATACTTTTTAGATAGTAAGAAATTAAATATATTGATAAAAATAAATACACAATGAAGTTTAATAACAAATTATTTGTTCATTTAGGTTTTTGTGGTGAGAGATTTGTTTAGAATTTGTCGGAAGAACGGATCCACAACAGGATCCATCTTCAGGACAAAAAAGCCTAAGGAAAAATAAGAGAGCCCTTAATAAATAATGATGAGGCGGGTGAAAAAACTAAGGTCGGCTAAGTGAAACCCTAGTTTTGAGGAGATTTTTCCAAAAAAATAATAAATAGTGGTTTAATTAATGAATTAAGTGGTTTTAAAAATTAAGTTTTTATGTTAAATGTAGGCTAGATTTAGGGTTAACCATACGGTGTTAGTATTATAAATATTAATTTTATGTTAATTATAGGTTATATTAAGGTTAATTTAATGAGGTAAACCCTAGGTTTGAGGAAGTTAATATTATTAATAATAATCTTAAGTTAATTTGACTAAGCATTGTCAAATAGAGACAATGGCCTAGAGATTAGTGAAAGTTGGATCCCGCTCATTCGGGAAAGAAAACATTATTAACCTTACACTCAGAACTCTAGTACTTACACCCTCACTTTTTCCGTACCTTAACTTAACCTAATCTAAACCAACCTTATACCTTAAAAATCTCTTTGTCATACATTAATAACAATATCATTATTACCTTTTAACCTAACTTAACCTTAACCAACATAATACCAATTAAAAATTAAATCCATTCAAAGACCAACTTAAGTGATTCCAACTTATAATCTTCTACCACTAATATGATATTAATAAAACCTATAATTAACACAAGACTAATATTAATAATAGTATTAATGCCACCTCTTTTTATTAACCTTAATTTAACCTATAATTAACATAAAATTATTATTAATATTATTAACACCATATAGTTAACCCTAAATTTAGCCTATATTGAAGATGAAATTTAATATTAATAATATGAATCTAGATTAGTCAAATTAACTTAAGATTCATATTAATAATATTAACTTCCTCAAACCTAGGGTTTACCTCATTAAATTAACCTTAATATAACCTATAATTAACATAAAATTAATATTTATAATACTAACACCATATGGTTAACCCTAAATCTAGCCTACATTTAACATAAAAACTTAATTTTTAATACCACTTAATTCATTAATTAAACCACTATTTATTATTTGTTTGGAAAAATTTCCTCAAAACTAGGGTTTCACTTAGCCGACTTTAGTTTTTTCACCGGCCTCGTCATTATTTATTAAGGGTTCCCCTCTTATTTTTCCTCGAGCTTTTTTGTCCTGAAGATAGATCCTGTTGTGGATCCAAAACTTAGACCACAAACTATCAATTGCACTGTGATTCTTCTCACAAATTCTAAACAAATTATTTACTATTGAAAAGAAAAATAAAGTTTAATAACAAAATTATAAATGAAACCATATTCTCTTGTTCATCGATAGGGCGACTCGACTCACCCCAACGGAAATAACAAAGTCGAATTTAACCTTAAAAAATAATATTAATTAAAAAAATAAAATAAAAATTAACTTAATAATAAATATAGATAATTCTTAAAAATAAATTATAAAGAAAAAAATTTAAAATAATATATTTTTAAAATATATAACCAATTGTAAAACATATGAAAAATATGACATACCCTTTTAGCTAGTAGAGAACTAACTACATTGATAGAAAAAATAAACAATGAAAATTAATAAAATGTTTAGAAAATTCAATCAAAAGGTCAAAAATAAATTAAAAACAACATAATTATTAAAAAATAAATAATAACGCCTATGGATTGCTATAGGTTTTAGATTGTGAAAAGCTATAATATGTCGAATTGTGCGCAAATGGAGCTCCTACGCTTTGCGACAGCGGCTAGGGGTTTGCCCTACCGCCCGCCGAAGATTTGTCGCCCTCACGTTTTTCCAGACATTCATATGCTATCAAATGGCGCCGGAGGGGTCTTTGATTCCCTCTGCTCGCATTCCGAGCAACGGGTTTGCTTCACTCCACCCCTGGTGCGCAGCCCGCAAGCGGCCACAAAGATGGTGTCTGCTGTCCTTTAAGCGGCCATTCTTCCAAGGATGCGGTGATGAAAGAGATTTCTGCTCGCCCTCCTTCCCTATCTTTTTTTCTTGTGCAGGAAGCCCTTACTTTAACGATTCCAATGGGGTTGACTGCAGGTGAATGCAGATTTCTTCAGCTGTCACAGTTTCGTTTCTCGTTTTAATGCGTTTTGGTCTCGGTTAGTCCAGCTTGTGCCATGGATCAACAATTCATGGTTACTTATGATTAAACAAAAATCCTTCATTTAGAAGGGTTTCTTCATTATTGAGTTCGATATTGCTTGATACACATATTTAATTCTAATTCTTAATTCAGGTCCCTAGTTTTGGTGAAACATAGGAATGTGCATGAATCCTTTCTATCTCTCCTTCAATCCTTTGAAGGATATTATATCTTCTGCTCAGATTTGGGTTCTGTTTATGTTTGGGATGTTTGGGTTTGGGTGAGACTCCCAAATTTGTTCTTGCATTTTTTTGGGTTTACACTCTTTTCAAATTATTGGTTATATGTTCAGATTTCTGTAAGTTTCATTTTGGTGCCGTGAAAGAGAGCGGTTTAGCATTTCATCATATACCCGAATATGCATTAAAATGGATTTGAATTAAGGGTTTTCAACCAAAAATAAACTAATTTGACCATCAAAAACTGTTCCTCCATTTGAAAGTTGGAATATGAGAGTTTCTTTAACATATAATCCTCCTTTTAAAAAAGATACAAAACAACACAATGCCCTAAAGAACCTAGGAAGAATATGAAAAGCAGCACAATGCCCTAAAGGATAGAAAGAATATGAAACTTGTAGGTCTGTTCTATGGAAAATCATTATTTAGTTTCGCACTCTGCAAATCCTTTAATCCAACTGAATGCGGTAACTCAAAAAACACAACAAGAAATGGTGGCTCTCTTGATTGGGAAATGGAAACTCGGAATCAGAATCAGTGTGAAGAAGCTGAATCACTAGAATAAATACAAGCACCAAATCAAGAGATTTTTCGACTCATATGAACTATACAAATTCCAAGAAATGAAAAAATAATTGTGAATGAAGGTAGGAAGGAAGAACAAATCTCCATTAACATTCCAACCAGTAGTGACAAAAAGTGGTACTAGTAATCCACTATAAGTATACATTTTTTTTTTACTATAAGTATACATTTTTTTTTATGTTATATAAACAATTTGTACAAATATACTGAATCAAAAATTTTGGTGTATCTCTCTTATAGAGAAAGCTAATAATTTTTAAGCTGTGATTGTTAAGACTCAGCTTGAGAACATGGAAATATCTTTTATCTTTTTTGTGGAAGGCTAAAGAAATCAACCCGACATGGGCTTTGATAGAGTTTCTTAAATTCTATTTTGATGCAACACCAACTACTTAAAAATAATACACATGATTTTAACCCTCAAAATCTAATCATATTGATGGGAAAAAAACATAGCCACAACTTGTATTTATTATTTTTTTATCTTATAAATATATATTTTTACTATGCATGTAAAGTGTATCCAAAATAATATATATGGTTTTAATTTGCAAAAAGTTAATCACATTGATAGAACAGAGAAATATAAGTTAATACAATCTATATTTATATTTTTAATTTCATATATTAAAAATAATAAATATAGATTAAAGAGGGATTCATTGTCCCACAAACAAGGGAGTATCATACACCAATTTGGTATAGCTTAGCTGTGATCTTAAAAATAGATTATTATTATTATTATATTTTATATATTTAAGTAAATGATAATAACAATTAATTGAAAATTTGTTTTTTTTTAATATTTTTTTTAATTTTTTTATTTTCAAATTACAATGAGATTATTGATATTTTACCAATTTAAATTAATAATTAATTTACATATCATAAATAAGATTTGAAAATGAATATAAAAATTATTTATTTTTTATATTATGTAAATTAGAAACAATTAATTATTATTATTAATATTATAATATTTAAATTAAACTTAATTAATCATCATTATTATTTGGTTTTAGAATTACTTATAAGTTTATGTTTGTGTTGGAAAAACATTAAGATAAATAATAAAAATAATAATAATCTATTTTTAAGGTCACAGCCAAGCCACACCAAATTGGTGTATGAGACCCCCTTGTTTGTGGGATAAGGGAGCCCCTCCACCCAGCGATTTGACTGGTAAAGTCTACGGAGGTATACATACCCTACCCCCCTCTGGATTTGAACTTGTAACCTCTCAAGAGGAAACACATGTTCTTAACCATTAGGCCCACTCAGGCTCCAAGATCATCATAGTTTTGTTGAGTAAAAATCTTTGGAAATCTAGATCTACTCTCGGTATATGCTTGATACTCTAAGAGGGTATATGCTTGATACTTTAAGAGAAACTGCTTTTCATTTTCAACCCTCTTAGTGTCACAATGGTGATAGAGTCTTTTTGGAATTGACCAACACCCTATTTCACTAGGAAAATCATGGCAATATGTTCTTATTTGGAATACTTATGATTTTCTAGATTAGGATTAATCACCTCCTTACAATATTTTAATTTCCTTTCCCTCTCTAACACTTTATCATACCACAATTCATCATACCATAATTCATCCTTAAATTTTTATGTAATATTATTTTTAATATTATCCTTATTTTACAATATAAAAATTTCCTTTATTTCCGAAGTATTTGATAAAAATTATACATTGATATCTCATTCATGATTGAATTTTTCATTGTTTTGACAAATTATTATACTAATTTGTAATTATCTCTTTTTCCAAACCAATAACAAAACAATATACAATAATTAAACAACGTCATTGTTTTGTTCCCACTCTTCCTCCGACCCCATGATTTTTTTGGTCTCACTCTTCCTCCCACCCCACTCTTTCTTGCACCCCATCTAATCTGTAATGACTTAAGCTCTGGATTTGAAATAGATGATATCATAATAGAATATTGGGATGTTGAAACGGATAAACAAGTGCCAAGTTTTCGAAAATTTTGTGTCACTCTTCCTCCCACACCTCATCTAATCTCTAATGAATGAATCTCTCGATATGAAATACATGATATCATAATATAATGTTGGGATGTTAAGACAAATAAATATGTCTCAAGTTTTGAAAAGTTAATTTTAAGTGTGTAAGTAAAAAAAATTGCAATATGATTTAAAAATAAAGAGTAAAACACAATACAATGATCAATATGTTCATTTTTTAAAATGATATTGTAAATTTAATTATAAAATAATAAAAAATATAAATATTATTTTAAAGTTGTTTTTTATTTCAAATTTAATAAAAAAGTGAAATGAATTAATTTAAGAATTTCGTATCATTAAAATTGATTTTTATGTTTAGAAAATATTATAATGAGCTTAATTATTCATGCAAGGAATATACACTTGTAGTTTAATTGTTCTAAGTTTTTATAATAATAATAATAATAATCTATTTTTAAGGTCAAGTTCATTGAGTTTATGGAGGTATACATATCGTACCCCACTCTGGATTTGAACTTGTGCCCTGTTAAGAGGAAACACGTGTTCTTAACCATTAGGTCCACTCAGGCTGTAATTTATTAATTAAGGTGAGGGTGAAAAATTTATTATGAGTTAAAAAATAATTATAAATTAGTAGAACTTTGGCTATGGGTGGCAATGGGATAAGAAAATGTTCATATTCCACACTTTTGTCACTCTTGTTATCTCATATGGATGTGAAATTTGGGGATGTATTTCTCAAGAATCCTAGAGAAAGATAGAGAAGATATAAAATAATTTTATAACTTATAATATCAAAATTAAAGGAAATACACCCTATCATATCCTCCTCATAGAAGGGATCATTCCCCCCATTGAGAAAACAACTATGATTAGGTACTTAATGTACAATAAAAATCTAAACGACATGGAAGACAAGAGGATCCCAAAATTTGCTTCAAAATCTAGCCAAAATCACCGGTGGTTCAAGCGGAGATGGTATAATGATGCCAAGTCTTGGATAAATAATTGCAGAATAAAAGAAGAATTTATTCTAAAGAATACAAATGATATTAACATTATTGTAGAAGATAAATTTAAGGATAATATATTGTATGATAAGGAATTAGAGGATAAAAGAAAATAAAGATATTATAAGGAAGGTGGTTAACCTTAATCTTAAAGATACAAAATATCTCTTTGTTTTGAATGGCGTAAAGAAGAGAATTGATATTGCTAAAATAATAACTAATTTTCTCATGAGCTCATTGGCATTGAGAACTATGAAAAGCACCATGGGAGGACCCGATTTAAAAATATTTATCTCAATACAGACCTTCCTACCCTTCTAAGTCATCAAAACTTTAGTGATCTTGGAAGGTTTCTATTAATGCTTTTTAATAATCGAAATAATGTTTTAAAGAAATCTAAGTAATCTCTTTCTTTTCTTAAGGTCTTATAGACCAATTTTGATCTTAGTGGATGTTAACCATCATCATAATCATAAAATATAAACATAAATATAAATTTGAATTTAAATTAATCAATGTTAATTTCAAGTAATATCGATTGATATTGATATTCCCTTATCTCTCTCTCTCTCTCTCTCTCTCTCTCTCTCTCCAAAGAGTTCTACAAAGGATGAAGTGTTTTCTATAGAATAATTAAGTTTGGGGTTAAGTGGCTCTCAAAAGGAAAATCTAAGGACATTGAACGCTACCAAGATGAAATATTGAAAATTGGAGGACCTATCATGATCCCTCACATACATAATCTCTTGAGAAAGGATTCTCAAAACCTAGAACTCCAAGTCTCATTGTACCTATTTGTAAATGTGGGGATAAAAACAATCCCTCTAATTATAGCACCATTATAATTATCCCCATAACCCCCCCTAGCCTAGGGGTAACTACAGAGATGATTTCTTAAGGCCCGCATGTGACAGACATGGAATGTCGAGAGCTAGATGGATAACATAACCCACAAATCCCCTCTTATTCACCATGCTTCACCAATATCATCAATAAGAAAGAAACACCAACCACACTAGCTTGGTACATAGAGGGCGATAGGTATTTCTTCATCGGGTAATTAGTGAATTCTCACGGTGAGTATCATTTTAATATTTGGGGCATTTCGATAATTTTTAGAGGATCTTTTCTGATTATGAAACATTTTATTGGAAGTTATTATTTTTACCATTTTTTACCTTGGTGGTTAACTTGGGGTTGTAAGTTGGCCACCCCCGGGGAAAAGGTTTCTACTGGGGGGGTCTTCTTGATGTTCTATCGTACCTCATTCTCTTATGGGAAGAGGGGATAAAGGCCCAGGTCTTGTTGCAACTAGCATAAATAAAAAAATAAAAAGGGAAGAGAAGACACAATCAAAATGCACTGAATGAGATACAAAAGGACAGAAAATTGATCATCCAAACCTTAAGCTCTACCATTCTAGGTGCCCACCCTATGTCCTAAGTGTGAATGAATGCCTCACCTATTTGAAAAGGACTTATAAATTTACCGCTTGAAAAGAAACACATTTAATTCATAAAATCAAAAAACCTTGTTAAGGAACTTGGAAATTATCTAAATAAAATAAATAAAAAGGAAATTATATGGCTTGGAAAAATGTTGTGCCCCAGACGGAAGTTAACTCAAGGATGTAGCAAACCCTTCACAAGGGTTAATGAGACCATATGAGACCCTTGCACGTAATGACCCCATTCCTAAAATTTTGTCCCCCATCCACATCACATTCATTAAATTGCCTAGAGAGGGTTCACCTAGGAAACACTCCTCCACTTGGGTAGTTGAATTACCTAATAGGACTCTTTGATAACCCTCGCATATGTAAATTTGGTAAATTGCCTAAATTCTTTGAGCATATGTTTAATTTGAAGGGGTAATTTGATGTTCTTGTTTAGGTGGCTCTTGTATTAGGATTGATTTACTTGACTAGATTCATAAGAAATATGGACCCCTGAGGGTGTACCTTATTTTTCTTTGCATGATATTTCTTTGTGACATATTTCATGGAGGTACTAAGTCATTTGGACCTTCATATTCACGTATAATCCCATAGGTTAGATGTTTATCCCCACAAAAGGGAGGATATATATGATGAATGTTGCATACTTGTTTATGTCATTGGGCCATGAAAGAGGCCTCGAATGATGAAACGTTGATGACATCACCCTCACATACTATAACGTTTCAATTTTGGAGCATGAAGTCAAGATTAAAGAGCTTGATTCGGCATGGTTTTTGCACTTGGTGGAGTTGTGGGATAGTTTCCCAACATTTTGTGGACTAGTTGGATGATTTGGCACCATTGAGAAGTGACGTGTTAGCCTTTGAAAGATATCTCACCCAACAAATTCCCTTGAATAAGAAGTTGGAGGCTTGTTTCATAATATTTCATCATTTTTGGTCATTATTTAGCATACGTGCACAAAATTCGAATCGATTTTTCTAAATTCAATGTAAAAACATGTTTTTGGACCTAAATTAGTGGATCTAATTATATGTTTGAATTAAATTGAGTTTGGGTTTCCTCTATAAATAGAGGCAAGCATCACTTCATTTGGATAATAATCGTAACTTGAGACTTATCTCTCTCTATAAAAAATATTTCAACCCTTTTTTTCTTATGCAATGGATTGGTGAGACTTGTCTATTGGAGATTATTGCTCATGCACTCTTTCTAGGAGGTGAATTTGTCTCTTTGGCGAATTGGTTTTTGACATAGGATTTCTTTTGGTGATTGATCTTTGTAGGTTTTCCTTGGTATAAGGGTATGTTTTTTTCAATTTTCTTTGATTATCCTGTTTGGACAAACCCTAAGAGGGTTAGGAGTGTCTATCCCTTCCTTCAATCTAATTTTATAGTTCAAGAGAACTTATTCAAGGGACGATTTAGGGTTAGGAGGGTATATCCCCTTGAAAACATTATTTCTTATGGTTTTCAAAATAGGGGTTAGGATGGTCTATCCCCCTAGGGATTAAAAACTAGTTTCCCATTAATTTTTTGAGCTCGGTGAGTTGGAAAAGGTGACAGATTGGGCTCATAAGGGTTTGGGTTCAAGGTCAAAATTTATTTTCCTTTTCCATGATAACTTACTTATTAATGTTGTGACACCAATTTCCCAATAGATAAGGAACTAGTGCAATGAAAAACATGTTATTTTCTCTCTTGAAGTCATTTGGGTGTTTGAGGAATTATTCATCCTCTAAGTTATCATTTCATGATAATAAGTATTGACTTCTTGAAGGGTTTCTTACTATTGTAATAAATTTTAATTTACATCTATTAGGGTTGTAACAATTCTATGTCTTACTCTTGTTTACAAATTTATTCACCGTAACATTTTGTTCTTGAATATTGAAAAGTGATCTACTAATGAAGGGATACAAACTCACATTATTATTTTCTTATTTTGTGGTTGTTGGAACGGGGGAAGAACCAGGGTTAAACGCTACAAAAACGCACCAACAAAACCCTAACTATTGCCCCTTTCAGCAACACCTGTGAAGCAGATGAAGTCCCACCCGAGGTAGAGGCAGGGGTGGTTGTAGGACTCCAGTGTCTGCCACCTTAGCTGGGACACAGATATGTGATTGTAGCACCTTAACAGAGCACTTAGCAATTTTGATTTATCAATATTCAATCTTAGTTTACAGTGCAACTAAACCCTAACAAAAGATCAACGCAATATTCACACATATCCAATAGATTCAATCACTAAGCATACCAATAGATATCATATCTAATATTCATTCACATTATTTAGCGCTAATCTCTCATTCCAGATTCATATATCATCTAGCATTGCACTAAGTATTGAATCACATAAACAAAAGAGAATCCAAAAAGCACAAAGAATTCACAACACGGGATATACGTGGTTCACCCCCACCCTAGGGATACATCCACCAACTGTTCATCTTCTTTATTATATTCGATCAATCTTCTTACATGCACAAAGCCTCAAAATCAACTCCGCAGAGGATAGGAGATATGCGCACCTCGCTAGATCCTCCTTCCTTGAGTAGATCTAGGCACAGAGCCTTCCACAGTCTGTTCACAAAGCACTACAAACAACTTGCACTTAGCTCTGCAAGCATCACACAATATGCACAAATCAATTACCACTTAGCACTTATCACTCTGGCCCTTAGCACTTAGCGCACTTGCCACTGAATAGTCACTACTGGTCACTATTCACTACTTCTTACATCGCTTAGACTTCTATTTATACAAAAATAGGCCTAAGCATGGGTAAACCCATGGGCTGACATCCCCATACCCATTACATAATCCCAAAACCAAAAAAGGACCTAAAAAGGGGCCGAGATCCCGCAATCTCCGCTTCGTCTTGCGCTCTGCCTTCAATAGCCTGTCGAAGTCCCAAAAATAGGTCAAACATGACAAAGGATCCTCAAAACTTGGTCAAGAGCCAACAAGCCCCAAAAAATCACCTGTGACTCGTCCCGAGTCACTCTGATCCGGGTAATTCTACCTCAAAAGCCTCGAGCTTGGCTCGAGCTTCTTCAACCTGTTGTTGTGCCATGGCCTCCTGCTCAACGAACTCTTGGATAACAACTTCGTTGGCAGGTCCCTCTAAGCGTTGTTCAGATGTAGTGACGAATTCATCCATTTCTTCTCCTCGACCGTCGATATCTAAGAATAGTTAGCAAGCCTCATCCTGTATAGGTTGGAGTCTTTGAGTCACTTTCATGAGTTTTCCCTAAAAAGTATGGACCTATTATTGGGAAGTGCGCTACTCTTGGGATTGCTTCATCCTTTCAATAGCTGATAGGGGCTTCAACTATGCCTGTATTGTTTCTTCTTGCTACTTCTCCTCCTGGAGCTGTGACTCCAGTGCCTTCAATTCTGGATTCTCAGTGAGTTGCTCATAAGTTTAGGCACTGCGATCACTTAGTTGTTTACATTCCATGGCAAGGGCCTTTATTCTCTCAACTGCACTTCGAGCAGTTGCTTCTCTTTGATCCCTCACATCCTACAGCGTGTTGGGTACTATGCAAAGCTCTAAGTCTGTTATTCTTTGTTGTAGCTATGGGATAGCTTATGCGAGCTGCTCTACTTGATTCTCGACTCAATATTCTGCCTTTGGCTCTAAGACTGTCACCAACAAAGTGCTCTATTGACTGCTTATTTCACTTCGAGTTGTTCTGCGAGCAATTTTCCTTTTTCTTGATGAATCCATTCTTTCTCCTCTTCAAAATTTTTCTGGAGAGAAACCTTCTCCTACTCTACAACTCGGCATTATTCTACGACTAATTCTTGCACTTGCTTCAAGGCCTGAGTGGCTTCGGTCACATCAGCTAGACGACGGAGTTGGGTTGGCTCATCTCCCAACTCTGGTTCTTCCAACGGAAGTGGCGCAGTGGACTCTGCGCGACTAGACTGAAGGTCCTGTTGTACCCCTCAAAGCTCAACCTAAATTCTGTTGTACATATCCTCCTTCTTGGCTTCATGTTTCTATAAGATGTCCTACGAAGCATCTGTGACAACTACTATGATAAATTCAAAGTCATCGACCGTGAACATAGTTTGCATCATGGTTTTTATAGCTCTGGAATTCTTTCATGAGGTAGGTTTCCTAGGGGAAACCTTTCTTTTCTTCAAGGGATCTGTCTCATCAACAGGATCCCTAGGCGGTGTTACTTCACCTTGCTTTTGTTGATATTATTTTCCATTGGTATCTTCTACTTCGTCATCACCTCCAAATCTAGGTGATTTCGAAGCAGTCTCAAATGATGTACTGGTAAGATGTTGGACTTCTTCTATCTTCTTCCTTCTACTTGTTCCAGGCGTGTCATGCTCTTTGTGAGTGGCCTCCAAGCTGTCAAGTTCGGGGTCATACATCTCTACAGGATTAGCGGGGATAAGGAGGTCTACTAAGCAGTCCTTAGTTATCTCCTCAAGGTCCTCTTATGTGAGCTTGCAGTATGAAGGAAGCTCCTCGTTATGCTCATCTGCTCGCGCAGTGATATAGATGAAGTGTCGATCTACACAAAAATTCATGAGGGGTCAGAACTACTGTAGGGTGTTTGGCATCATATGAGGTTTGAATTTCATAGCCCTCTTCAGTTGGAGATAATATGTGTGACAGACTGCGTCTGATTGCCACTGTTTTCCCATATCGTTCGAGTGCCAAAGCATGGTGAACTTCGTACCAAGTGGCTCAAACGACTCAATATCCCGGAAGGTCGCACCATTCATCATCTCCCAAGCAATAAACGTGATGAGGATCAGGAGGCAGCTAAAGTGGAACTTGTAGCCCTGATCCAAAGCTTCGCAACAATCTAATTCTACCTGATTAATATGTACTTCACCCAGTTCATCTATAGGCCTTCCACTCATTTCCTTGCGAGGTCAATGAAAAACCCTATGACCTACGTGGGTCTGTTCTTCCTTACTAGATTTCTTGCAATTAATTGGCATGCTAGGTGCACTGTGTCATTCTTGATGGAAGCTACCTTGTAGCCTCATGTCCCCTTCTCAACATCGCAGTAGGTATCCTTGATCTTTTGTGTTAATGCGTGATCTATGGCTTTCCCTAGATATAATTCCTTTGGGTTGGGTCCTTGCATACTTAATCTAATGATCCTATGGATCAATTTCAGATCAATTGTGATACATCGGTCTAGCCATAAGTAGCCGCCATGGTAACATGAGAGTAGGATATTAACACAGGCGTTAACCTCCTGGTGCCTTCCAAAGTGTGGGATTTTCATTAAATTCAACAGGCCGGACTACACAAGGTTCATCGTCCATGGTTGGGGGATTATTTTCGAGTTCTTCCCCTTCATCTTGGTCAAGTATTTATACGCGGCGAGCATACTATGGTTATTTTGGTCTCCTAGTTTGAAGTCATTGAACTTCAACATTGATTTCTTGTCATGCTGTGCTTAAACTCCATGTATCCCCTTTGGGAGGTACGCAATAACCATGGTGTAATCAAAATCTCTCGGCACACTATCACGACTCATTGCACCGACCAGAGGCAGGATGTAGTTGGGTAAGATGGTTGGGATTATCTTCGCATTTGCTAGGTCATCTATGTGCTTGCTTCTATTTTCTGTGATGACTCGGGATGGTCCAGATCCACGAGCGGTCGACGGAGAGGCTTACACTCCTCTCATCGATGATGCTTGTACACCTACAGACATTACCCTTTCAGAAATTACTCTTTCAATGATGAGGTCGATGAGTACCTCCTTCACAAACTCTTCGACTGTGCTAATTTCTTCGTACATACACACTTGTGGTTGAATATATTGAGTTTGAAGAGTAACTACTCAATGAAACAGTATGGATGGCAATAGCTCGATGATCATTGTACGGAATCAACTAATCTACGATCTCAGATAATCATGTTTGGAAAAAGTTTTCTCGGTGCATGGCTTGACAGAATAAGTAGATAACTAGCCAATGGATCTCTCCAATGGGTGAGAAGCCTTCATTAATTCAGTTATGTCTGTCACGACGTGGTCCCAACGGTCTTATGGTGAGATTTCTGACCATAAATGTTTTTCTGATCATTTGGGGCGATGGTCTAATGGTTATATTGTTCCCAACGACTATATTTCTTCGCCATGGCAAAGTTCCATGTGGCATTGTTCTACTATCCCGGCAAAGTTCCATTTTTTCAAATTTTCCTTCTGCGAAGTTCCCTCTGGAACCTTCTGTAACTTTTCGATATTTGATCTCTTCTTACTTAGTTTTCTAGCCTTCTTTCCAGTGAGCTTCGTCTCGGTATTCCTCTTTCCATTCTGATTCTTATATCCTCTTGTCATAGTAACTTCAAGCTGTTGAGATTCTTTCTTAGGATTCAAGGGAAATACTTCTTCTCTACCTGGGGTAGGTGCTTCAATCTTCTATGAGTCTTCTTCTATTATTTAAACTTCGACATCCAAGTTTCTGGTTCTAAATAGCTTTGATTTGTTCTCCTGTTCTTTGAATGACTGTGCAATCCTCCTAGTCATGAAATCATTTAATTCTTTCTTCTTTTGCTCTAAGACTTCCTCTTCGTTTCTTCTGGCCCGATCCCTTTCAATCCAAGGTTTTCCTAGTAATATAAAAAATGGGGCACTATTCTCAATAAATTTAACAATCTCAAACTCTTCCTCTTTCGAAGATCCATGAGCACTCATAGATATCTCGGTAAGTCTTCCACATAGGGTTATCATCTGTCCTGTAAATAATCATAGTCCTCCCAATGAAGGAATCATAACAGGATTTCCTAAAATTTCCCAAGTTCTTTCTGTCATGATATTCACCTATGTTTCCTCATCCACAATGTAGTTAATGTCGAAGTCTCCTATTCTTGCTTCTATGCATTCTTTTTCTTTGAAGATCTCTGGTAAGTTGATGCTTCTGTGATATTTCAGGGTTTCTTTCATTTGTAGCAATACATGCTCTGATTGTTTCTGGGGTTTTGCCATGGTCTTTGTGTCTTGACCTTTCTCATGGTCTTCTTGTCTCATATTCATTCTTTCAAGTTTAGAAATCATTCTAGGAAATACAAAACTTCATGATCCATAGCTTTACAACAAAGACAACTAGTTCTTCTATCAGGACATTCCTTAGCAAGATGTCTTGTTCTTCTGTAATTGTAACAAAGAGTTAATCCTCTCTTTCTCTTAAATGATCCCCATCATTTCTTGTATTGTGCACTAGGATCATGGTAGCTAACCTGCAAAAAATTCTTTCTAGGATCCTGCATCCATTTGTTAGTCCAAACATTCTTTCAATGAATAGGAATAACATATCTTTCACTATTCTTATCAGATATAGTCATATAATATCTTCTTTCATCTAGTTGTGCCCTAGTTTTCAGGCTAGGACAAAATTTATCAAACGTACCTAGATCCATATTCTTGAAACAAAATTTTTCACTTATCTTACTTTCATAGAGCACAAAGCTTCCAGATATAAAACTATTCACTATTCTTACCTCTTTTAGAGAACAAAGTGTTTAGATCTTACCTTTTTTCTTCATATCAGACTTATCTTCTTAGCACAGAGCTTCACAATCCAAGTAGAGTATTGCGCACCAGGGCAACAGATCTACGCATAGAGATTTCACAATTTTTGGGTAAGATCTTCGCATAGAGCTTCTTCTTCCTCAGTTCCAAGCAATCATAGTTTCAAGTCACGTCAACATAACCATTTGTTGGCACAAGGGAAGACCCAAGGTTCAACGCTACAATATCACACCAACAAAAACCTAACTACTGACCCTTTCAGCAACACCTACGAAGCCGATGAAGTCTCACCCGAGGTAGAGGCATGGGTGGTTGTAGGAATCTAATGTCTGCATCCTTAGTTGGGACACAGATCTTTGATTGTATCACCTTAACATAGCACTTAGCAATTATGATTTATCAATATTCAGTCTTAGTTTACAGTGCAACTAAACCCTAACAACAGATAAACGCAGTATTCACATAGATCCAATAGATTCAAGCACTAAGAATACCAATAGAGATGATATCTAGCATTTATTCACATTATTCAACACTAAGATATCATATGAGATTCATCTATCATCTAGCATTGCACTAATCATTTAATCACATAAACAAAAGAACATCCAAAAAGCACAAAGCATTCAAAACACAAGATATACGTGGTTCACCCCAACCCTGGGGCTATGTCCACCAACTCTTTGTCTTCTTTATTATATTCGATCAATCTTATTACATCCACAAAGACTCAAAATCAACTCTGTAGAGGACATGAGATATGCACACCTTGCTAGATCCTCCTTCCTCGAGTAGATCTAGGCACATAGCCATCCACAGTCTGAGCAAAAAGCACTACAAACGACTTGCACTTAGCTCTCCAAGCCTCACATAGTATGCACAAAGCAATTACCACTTAACACTTAGCACTCTGGCCCTTAGTACTTAGCACACTTGCCACTGAATAGTCACTACTAGTCACTATTCACTATTTAGTACTTCTTATGTTGCTTAGACTTCTATTTATACAAAAATAAGCCTAAGAATGGGTAAACCCATGGGCTGGCATGCCCATACCCATTACATAATCCTGAAACCCAAAGAGGACCTAAAAAGGGGCCAAGATCTCAGGATCTCCGCTTCATCTTGCGCTTTGCCTTCGATAGCCTGTCGAAGTCCCAAAAATAGGTCAAACATGACCAAGGATCCTCAAAACTTGGTCAAGGGCCAACAATGGTGAATTCCTGCTATTGTATAATTTTTTTACTACAACCATCTATGGTTGATTATGTTTTTTTTATAATTTTTAATTACATCCCATTTCAACTGTCAAAGTTGTGGTTTAAATATTGGAATATTGTCTAGTTTTCATAATCTTTCATTTTCTATTATTTTTTCGTTATTTTGAGAGTAATTTCTTGTAACTGTTATCAGTTTCTCTTGTTAAGATAATATTCAATCTGCTACAATTTTGGGGATAGAAATATTTATTGTTGTTTCCCCTATTGTTCCAAGCCTATTGTACATGATATTTTATCTTGGGATAGGTGTTCTAACATTGGTTTTGGAGATACTTTTCAAACTCAGCTGATATATTTTCCCAAGGAACTCTTCGTCAAGCCCTAGACCTCTTCATATAGTGAGGGAAACATAGATCTTTGAAAACCCCTTCACATTCATTTTCTATTCCCTTGAGGTCACCCAAGAAGCCTCCCTTTTGTTGGAATAATCCTTCACTAAAGCAAGGGGAATAACTGCTAAGGTGACAATGGTTCTTACTTGCAGTTGTGTCATAGTAATGAGCCTTGTGGTTGGATTTTCCCAAGTGATAGTTCATTTGATAAAAAAATTGGTGTCATTGTCAGGGAGGATTTTGAATCCTTTACAATCCCAAAATGACATTTGGAAACCCTATCTCAAATCCTTTATCATAATATTTCTCAGCAAATCCATTGAGGAAGATTCCCTCATATCCATTAACGTACTTTATATAAAGTTTATCTAGCGACTCCACATGGTCTATAACCACATAAAGAAGTAACCTAGTCCTCCTCCCATGTTCCCCCCTCCTGTGACGAATATGTATACAACTCTTTGATGGAAGGATTCTACAAACCCTTGGATGTGAAAAAAATTTCAAGGTCTCCTCATAGGGTTCCAAATGGTTTCAAAGAATGACTTCCCAATTTTTCAAATGATAATACTATATCATCCCGAGATCACTTGGATATTGTTTTTGAAAGTTTTAATTTTCTATTCACCTCGTGACCAATATGAATATGTGTTTATGAAACTCTTCTCCCTTTCTCTCACTAAGAAGGCTAAATAATGGTATAGCAATATCCCTTCCAAAACAATTATGACTTGGAAAATGTTTCAAAATATTTTCATCAAAATATTTGTAAAAATGAAGATTATGTTTCCCTTTCTGAGCAACTTTATCATTTCAAAATAAGGTCCAATGAGAGCATTGATGGTTTTAATGATAGGTTCAATTGCTTTGTTATAGTTTTCCTCAATATTTTAAACCCTCTAAAGATGCCACTTTCCACTGCTATGTGTTAACCATGAACAACCCATATGGGTTTTTGCTGGACAGTAATTACTCAACATCTTTGATCAAATCCCAAGAAAGAGCATGTGAAATAGAAGAACATATGGTCTCTTCATATTCTCAAGACATAAGTGGCCCTAAATAATGTGTCGTTCTCTATGAACTACCATATCACAAAGATACATTTGCAGATGAAAAAAAAAAGGTGCCACTAAATCCACTAGTCGTATGGTAAATCTTATAAAAGATGAAAATATCCCAAATCCAACTCCAAGAGAATTGTTATGTCCCACTCCCTATAAATGAGTTTTATCTAGTATGAAACAAAGGGTAAACTTAGAAAAATATATTGTAGCTAAAGAAGCTAGAGATGGGATGCTAGAGTGCATCAGGGAAGGGTCTCCTAAAATCCAACCAAGGGAAGATCAATTTTCTCCTCATTTAAGTCAAACAGAAACCGTCATAGGAACTGACAGTGTCTCTATTGACTAAGATTCATAAGAAAATGATCCACCCATAATTATCCATACGAGAAAATATGACACCAAAGTTTGAGATAATCCACCCTTCTTTATCACATTAGTGATAAATGACATATATATCCATAATTTCATGTTAGACTCTTGAGCCTCCAAAAATATCACGACATTGAAGATTATGAAAAAACTTGGATTAGAGATTATGTGAACTTATAGGAATGTCTACAATATTGCCTCAAGAGTTATCCTAGTTCATCGAATTATTAAGGATTTGAAGGTGAGTTTAAAGCAATTCCAAAACATATCACTCCTAATGGAAGTTGTAGTAATTGATATACTTGATGTTGGGGGATGTTGTTATCAATAGAATGAGCGACAATTTTCGGAGGAAGTATTCATATGGATCTCTCTTATTCCACCAATCCAACCTGAGATGGGGATTTTTTCATCCTCCATCATGACCCAACTATTATGGAACAAGTCAAATACCAAAATGATCTATTACATGAAGTCCTTATTGTGGAAGTGGAAATTGGTAGCACTCATATTTTTCCCAATCCCATTTTCCAAAAGGAGGAAACAAAGGATATAGTTTGGACTTTGGAGTTTTATGGGGCCCATTAAATATTAGGATTATGTGCTAGAATAGTTTTGATAGCAACTAATAAAGAAGATACCTTTTTCTCATATAGGATTCAGTTTGACTGCAACAACAACAATGACTAGTACAAGGCTCTTAATTTAGGGTTATGTGTTTCCATTGATATGAAGATAAAATGCTTACATGCAAGAGGAGATTCATATTTAATTATTTATTAGGTTAGAAATAATTTTTCATCCAAGAATCTAAGGTTGAGGTAATACAAGAATGTTGTCAGGGACACCATTGAATACTTTAATGAAAGTTTTATTGAAGGCATTCCTAGAGAAAATAATTACATAGAAAATGCCTTGTCTATTTATTCCTCTGCATTACAACTTTGTGAAGGGGTTGTGCTTTTCCTCCACAAATGGAAGTCAACTTTAGGTCCTCTATCCCTGATAATCTAGAGAACTTGCATAATTTTTATGATGAAAATCATATTTTACATTTCGTCCAAAATATGAGTGAATTTTCATAGACTCAGATAAACCTTCTTATCGAGGAAAAAAATATTAAACTCACATATTTACTAAATGATTATTTACCAAAAGGGTTGGTCCCTTTGGAACAAATGTTTGATCAAAAGGAAATGTATAAGGGGAAGAGAACAACTGATAAATATGATGAAGTTATAGAGTTTGATATTGGCAGTAACAAAACCCCTGGGATGGTTAAACTGGGAAAGGAAACTACCCGTACTAAAAGGGAGGAGTTGTAGGCCCTTATCAGAGAATTTAAAGATTTATTAACTTGGTCATAAGAATACGTCAAATATCACAGGGAAGATGTCATACAACATGATATTATTCCCAAAGAATGTGATAAACCATTCTGACATAAACTAAGGAAAATCAACCCAAAGATGACACCTCAGGTCGAGAAAGAATTGTAGAAGATGGTAGAATAAGGGATAATTGAACCTAACATATATTCATATTGGATGTTCAACCCCATAATTGTCTAGAAGACAACCGGTGAGATCATATTATGGATTCATTTTAGAAACTTGAATCAGGCATCACTTAAGGAAAATTATTCTTGGTCAATATTGAACACTGATTACAAAAGATCACCAGAGAATAAATTATGTCCATGATTGATTGTTTTCATGATACAATCAAGTGATTTTAAAGAGCTATGATCAAGTCAAGGATTCTTTCACAACTCCCTAGGGAACTTTTAAGTATTTAAGGATGCCTTTCGGACCGACGAATGTTGGGTGTACCTTCCAATGCGCCATGGATTATGCTTTAAGATATTTGATTAGGAAGATCATAGAAATATATAAATATTATTTAACAACCATTTCCAAGAAAAGAATCCATCATGTTCAATAATTACATATGATATTTGAGATATGTACAAAATATGGAATTTCCTTCAATCCCAAGAAATTGATTTTTGGCATGGAGAAAGGAAAGTTGCTTGGGAACATTGTTTCCAAGGATGAAATCTCATTTGACCCTTCTTGGATAGAATATATTAAGAATATTCCTCCCTCAAAGGAAAAAAGGGTGTTGCAATCCTTCTACAACAAGATTAATTTCATCAAAATGTTTATCCTAAATTTCACCGAGATTGCTAAACGAATGAAAAATATGTTAAAAAATGACACTTTGTTCCAATGGGATGATTGCAGTAGGGAGGATTTTGGATGAATTAAATACGATATCATGATAGCTCTAGTTATTGTTAGCCTTGATTTTACTAAGGATTTCATCATTTTTTCCTTCACTTCAAAGGATACCATTGTCCGGGTACTTCTGCAAAAGAACAACAAAGGTGATGAGAAAACAATTGATTTCATGAGAAAAGTTCCTAGAAATGAAAATTTTAATTACACGACCACCAAAAAAAAAGCTTGTTCCCTCATTAAGTCCCTCAAACATTTCAAGACATATGTCAGGTACAAAAAAATCAAAGGTTTTTCTCCTTATCATGTGGTTAAAAATGTTTTATCTCAATAGGAAAATGTGTTTCATAGATACAATAATATGATATAGAAATAAATACCACCAAAATAATCAATTACCAAGGTATAGCTAATATTTTGACTGAGAGTAATGAAAAATCCATTGAAATGGGAAGAAGGGATTAGGTAAATGTTGTTTTAAGTGAGCTTGAACATGATGAATGGTATTTTGATATTATTTTTTACTTGAAGAATATTGCATTCCCTAGTTACCTTGTATATAATAAAATTAAGGCCATGAGACTTAAAGATATGAAGTACTGACATGGGTGGAAAAATCTTAATGGAGTGATTCTCATGTGCATCAATAAAGATAAATCAAATAAGTTGGTCAAGGATATCCATCCACTGTATTTTGGAGGTCACTTTGCTTCCCATACCACAACACATAATATTTTGAGAGCATTTTATTATTGTCCCACCTTCTTTGTATATATGCATCGATATGTTAGGTCTTTCAACCTTACTAATTATTTTCAAGAAAACAACGATTACCTGCTCTTCCATTGAATCTAGTAGTAGTTGAAGAACCTTTCTAGTAATGGGAATTATATTTTATTGGTGAATTTAAGGACAAATCCATTAATGGGTACCAGTGGGTCTTAACCACCACAAATTATTTCACTCGATGGGTGGAGACCATCCCAACGAAAAAGGAAAAAAAGGAAGTGGTGATGAACTTCCTTGAAGAAAAAATAATCACTAGATTTAGTGTTCCTGTTAATATCACTAGAGATAATGCCAAAGCCTTTAGTTCTATTTCATTGATTGAATTTTGTCTCAAGTATGGTATTTTTTTATCACACTCTTCAATCTTCTATCCTCAAGGAAATGGACTTGCAAAATACAACAATGAAAACATCATGAATATTGTTAAGAAAATTGTTGGAGATAATAATAAGGGTTGGGATAGTAATATTAAATATTATGTATTGGATGATAGCACAGCCACCAAAACTTCCACTAGGAAAACCCCTTTGATCTAGTGTATGGGGTGGAAGCAAAGTTGTCAGTCAACCTGCATACTCTAGCCTTGCAATTAACATAATATTTTTCCACTGATACTGAAGCATTGCAAGGGAGAATTGATAAACTTCTTGACATGGATGCATATGGAAGGTTTTATTTCAATCAAATGACAAGAAATGAAAATACGTTCAAGGGAACCTTTGATGATAAGACAAGACAAATAGATTTCCATGAAGGATATTTTTTCTTGATGTTGGAAGAAATAAAGGATAAACTTGGAATGCATTAGAAGTTTGATAGTTTGCGGCTTGGTTCTTACCAAATCAAAAGGAAATATGGATTTAATTCTTTTTACTTGGCCATTACTGAAGGAAGGAGGATTCCATTACCAGTCAATAGGTCTATACCTAAACCCTACTTTTCAAATGGGACTTCAAATTTATAGGTTTTAGGCCCTAGGTAAGTTGATAGGTCATTTGCATCTTTGCATTTCACGTGTATCATAGTTGCATATGCATGCCATGGTAGTATAGGTGTATAGGTGAATTTGTTTTTTTTTACATATATATGCCTAATTTAAATAATGTTATTCTTGTTTCCTTGCATGTTGTTGTGTTACATTTTTTTTATTTTCATACTTTTATTGATATGTTTGAACAAAAATGTTAGAAAGTTTTTTCTTTTCAAGTCTTTCTTAATATTTTGTAGTTGCAAATTTTTTCATATGAATAAATGGGTGAGTTACACCACCCCTGGATATTTTATGATCTTTCTTGAGTGTGTGTAGGAATAGGTCATACCAGGATATGTTGATGTTATCATGCACTCTATCATGAGTACATGTCCCCATGTAGGAGCCATATGTTACCCCATAAGCCTAGGGGTAACTAAGGAGATGATGTCTCAAGGCATACAAGTAGCATACATGGAGTGTCAAGAGATAGATGGACAACACAACCCATAGAGCCCCTCTTCTTCACAATGCTTCACCATCATCATCAGGAGCAGAGAAACATCCATCACAATCGCTTAGTCCATAGAGAGCGATGAACCTTGCTTCATGAGATAACTATTCAAGACAGATGGTGAGTATCGTTTTAATATTTGAGGTATTTAGATAAGTTTTTGAGGGTCCTCTTTAATTATTAAACATTTTCTTAGAAGTTATGATTTTTACCATTTTTTAACTTGGTTGTTAACCTGGGGTTTCTAGTAAGTTGGCCACCCCCAGGTTTATCATTCCATTCTTGATAATATTTTATCACTTTACATATTCTTTCTCTTTCGTATCCTTATATTTTGGGTCTTCTGGTTATATATACCCCAAAAGGGGGATTGTACCTCATTCTCTTATGGGAAAAGGGACTAAAGGACTACAGGTTGTTTCATATAGAGTCAATAAACAAATAAAATTTAAAGATAAACTACGATCAAAATACAATGGTAGGGATACACAAGGACACAAAAATCATCATCCCAAACTAGAGCTCTACCTTCCCACATGCCTGCCCTAAGTCTTGAGTGTTAATGAACACCTCACCTATTTTAAAAGGACTTTTAAATATGTTGCTTGAAAGGAAATGCATTGAATGCATAAAATCAAGAAACCTTGTAAAAGGGACTTGCAAGTTATCTAAATAAAATAAATAAAAAGGAAAGTACAGATCTTGGAAAAAATATGCACCCTAGATGAAAGATAACTCAAGAATGTAGTGCTCCCTCCACAAAGACACCGATGGAAATGAGACCATATGAGATCATTGCCTGTAATGTCTCCATTCCTAAAATTGTCTCCCACATACACCTCACATGCATTACATGGCCTAGAGAGGGTTCACCCAGGAAACACTCCTCTACTTGGAGAATTGGTTGTCCCATTTGGACTCTTTGATAACCCTCCCATATCTAAATTTGGTAAATTTTATAAATTATTTGATCATATGTTCTTGTTTAGGTGGATCTTGTTTTAATATTTATTTACTTGGCATGATTAATATGACTTGTAGAACTTTGCGGGGTGTACATTTTTTTTCTTTGCAGGATCTTTCTTGGTGACATATTTCATGTAGGTACTAATTCATTTGGACATTCATAATGGAGTAAAATCTCATAGGTTGGATGTTGACCCCACAAAAGGGAGGATAGAGATGATGAACATTTCACACTTGGTGATGTCATTGTCCCATGGAGGGTTAGGATGATGAAACTTTTATGATTTCACACTCACACACTACAATGTTACATTTTTGGAGAATGACATCAAGCTTAAAGAGCTCTATTTGGCATGGTTTTTGCAGTTGGTGGAGTTTTGGGATATTTACCCAACATTTTGTGGACTAGTTGGATTATGTGGTCCCATAGAGAAGTGAAATCTTATCCTTTGGAGGCTATCTCACCAAATACAACCCTTGAAAAATAATTTGGAGCCTTTTTTTCAGAGTAAAATCACAAACTTGGGTAATACTTTTGTGAGAACGAGGTTGTGGAAAATTGCTAATGGCAATTTTTTCATTTGAACCTTCAATGTTTTTGGTTAAAGAATATTTCAGTCGAAAATTTTTTTCTGTTGAAATTTAAATATAATGGTCTTTTCGAATGCCTCTACAACAAGTGCCACTAGACAAATTTTTTTTCTAGCAAGAAATTTTTCATCTCAAAAACTATTTCCATCGAAATATGTTTCGTCTAAAATATTTTTCATCTGAAATAGTTTTGGGAATAAACTATTTCAGCCGGAAGTTTGTTTATACATATCGTTCGCAGTTTTGTTGATACAATTTGGCTTCAATTTTTTAGTCCAATGTTGTTCCCCATCGTGTATTATCCTTTCATTTAGTTATCTATGTTTTTCCTTTATGTCCCAAATATGGTAGTGTTGGTGTACATATATTTTTGGATATTATTTGGCTATTATTTGTAAGGTTTCATTAATAGTTTCTAGATTCATTGTTTCCCTTTTGTTCTTAATTGAACACTTACTATCTCATTCGAATTGGTCTCACTTAACCTCTAATTATGAAATAAAATTTTGATAATGTAGAATCGTTATTGTATTTTTAGTTAGAGAGTTGTATTTAGTTGCATCCTTTTCTAGTTAGAAATGTGGTCAGGAAGTTTTCTACTGCAATAATATTTGTATAAGGGTATATTTCTCCCAAAATAGAATATTAGGGTGGAGGTTGTTAAACCATCCTTAATCCATGATGTAATGTTGAATCATTGAAGTATCTTTTTATTTCATTTTTGTTGTTTAAATAACTTTTTCTTGTATTATTTATTTATTGGTTATACATTATTGTTGGTTGTGATAGTGCATCATATTCAAGAACTCTCACTTCATTATCTCATTTCATATTATGAAAATATATTTTGAACTCATAATGGAATACATATATGGATTACATCTTTTATCTTATACTCAAACCTTCTTGTTATAAATCTTCTTTAACTTCATAGTTCAATTGGATAGACACTAGCCTAGGTAAATCCCATCATTCATATTATTATAAAAACTACCAAAAATATTTCTTCTCTAGAGTTTTACCCCTCATGTTTAAAAAGAGCCAACCTAAAGTTCATGTCTAAAAAAAGCCAACCTAAAATGAGAGGAAGTATTGTTACGGTGACAATGGACAATCCTAGAGTTGCACTTTCTTAAAGGAATAATGTGTAGCATTTGAAGTAAAAGTTTGGGTAGTCATAATATGGATTTGAAGGATACATTTACTAAATAAATTATTAATGGTGTATTTTGTATGGACAAAATTAAAAGTTTTGTCTAGTTTGATAAAGAAAACTTATTTGTAACTTTAACAATTTCTTCTATAGGTTGAATAAATATCTTAAATATTAGCATTGTTACATGATTAAATACTTTATTTCCCATGAATTATTAAATGTGAATAAGATAATTCATTATATAGTAAAAATAATGTCAATAAATTAATTTATTTTCAATATATGTAGATGATATATTAATGATTGATATTATTTATGCTTGCAATATCAACTATTTGAAAAGGAAAATTCATAAATCTTTTGATACGTCTAATATAGTACTTTGGAATTACTACCAGGCATGGAAATATGGTAAAAGAAAACATTAATATTATCTCATACTATGAAAATAATGTACATAGCTTGTTAAAAAACTCTCATATGTAAATTCCAAATCCATCAATAATATGGAAGTTTGTGGAAGTTGGTGTGAAGATTGTTGGGAATACTTATGGTAAACCTATTGATCACACAATCTATGAAAATAACTGGAGTAATAATTTATTTTCTATTACTATGCATAATATAATTTAGATTATTGGTATTATGTCATATTTTATGAATGGCTCATAATTTGTCATTGGATATGTGAAGGAAAATCTAAGTTTAAAAATTTGGGTTACATATTCATAGATTGAACTAGCGACGCTAATGATATGAAGGATATATCATAATTTGCATTCACTTGTGATATTCCTTGTTGTAATAAGAAACAAGCTACTATATCATTTTCATCCATGAAGTAGTATATAGGGTAGTGTCACGGACCAAAGAGTCATACCCAAGTACAATCTTGGCATCTCATGAACATGCAACACCATGATGGTTCTGTTTTGGAATATTGGATAAACAAAGGATACTTCACCTAGACTATGCCTCTTCATCTAGAGCATACCCATACTTTGTTCTACGCTACAGACGAGTCATATCCTTACTCTATGAAACTTAATTGTATACATAAACATTTTTTAACTTTTTTTAACACTTGGCCAATTTGGAATAAAATAGAAAACATGTTGAGAACAAGAGATAAATATAATGTGGCAAATACTAACAATGACTAATACCTGACTTCATTTATTTATATTGTCAAACACAAAGAAATATTTACAAATAGGGTTCAACTACTATCCTAGTTACATATATGCGCAGAGTATCATGACTCTACCTTAATACATCATAAATGTGTACACATGCATTCCTATCACAGCAAGTGATCAAAGTGGATATTGGTTTCCACCCACCTATTCCATTAGCTCAAAACACAATTTTCCACCTTGGCATTTTTTCTACGGTGTTTCGGGTCCTAAACTTTTGGGCTGGTTTTGAGGCACTAAATGACATTTTTTTGACGTTTTGGGGCCCAAACAAGAAATATAGATTGGGCTGAGTTAAAATGCATTCTTATTGGCTAGAAATATTCAATGAGCTCGTGTGTGCCCAAAACAGATATTGTATGCAAAAGTTATGCCCTCGAGAAGTTGATGTATGAACTACCCCCATCAGGGCCCAAAAAACTTTTGGCGTTTCATCTTTCGAGGTTAGGGTTTTCTCATTGATTCTTTATGTTAAAAAGAAATTTGGAGCCTCATTGTAAACATCATCATTTTTCAAATGAACGTAGCCATCACATATCTTCTCAAAGATAAGATTCCACCATTCTATAGAGTTCACTCACTCTATATTTTTATAGTTTTGTACATTTCTTTCATCAATAGAAAATTGTATTATTGTAGCTCTGTGTTTCTTGCAATATCTCTGTGTATTTACTTATTATACCTTTACCTTCATTTCGTTCTCAAAATAATATGGATCACTGGTATCAGAGAAGACTGCTCCTTATGGTTTCTTAGTGCATGTCCCTAAAGAGGTAAAGGTATAAAGAGTTTGTTCTAGAGATAGTTTCTCTTTAGGAAAACCACTCTCGCTAGCCCAAGCAACCTACCATGGAAGAAGAAAAGAGATATTAGGAAGCGAGAGATTTTGCTAATTTGTTGCTCGAGGAATCTCTCACAGGACAAAGGGATGAAATGATGGAGAAATTTTCATGAATCCTTCGACAAATACCAACAATAACATATGTGTATTCATCAAGAAGATACTTTAGAGGCACCATCCCTTTCAAGGTACAAGTTGGTTTTGATATTCCTATGTTTGAAGGTCACATTGATGGAGATGATTTGGAAAAGTAGTTAAATATGCTAGAAGGTAATTTCTCTATCCACAATTTTATTGATAAGGAAAACATCATGTTCACGCTCCTTAAGGTTTCCCCCCATGTCAAAAATTGGTGGGAGACTTACCATGAGAAATGTTCCATAGAGGAGTTTGAAATGTTTGAGGTCGAACCCACTTGGGAATATTTTATGGATGTTGTCAAAGAACAATATTACGTTGTTGGAAACTATGATGACTAGTACATGAGATAGACCACACTACGTCAAGAGATGGACCAAAAAATGTCAAAGTTCTTAAATACCTTCCATGCCTTTTGCACCCAGTTGTATATAAAATACGCCGAGTAGAATCTAGTTCTAAAATACCATGGGTGTCTACACAAGTTCATCGAAAAAAATATGGAGTTTTTGGACATCTCGTCACTGGGAGCCGCTTGTCGATATGCTATAAAAAAAGAGTAGAAATTAATAAGAAGAATACGTGAGAGTTCATGTATGAAAATATGCAGCAACCAAGGTAGTGTAAATGAGTCCCTAACTCGTAAAATATCCAACCTGAAGAGAACCAATCCAAAAAACCAGAAAATAAGGGTAACATGAAGACAATGAAGGACACTAGGAAGTGTTGCGAATTCTAGAAAATACCTTGTCACAACAATGATAATTTTTTCTCAAAACAGTCATTGTTGGCAAAGATCAAAGAAGCAAAGTTGATCCCTGACTCAGAATTTGATTCAAAAAATAATAAATGGAAACAAATCATTGATGTAGAACTCACTGCTACCATTGTGACCAGAACAATCCAACAAGAAAAAATCTAGGACTATGAGGATGAGGAGTTCCTCTTCCATTCACATATGCGGGTGAAGGGGACCCCGTTGCATTTCATTTTTCATAGTAGAAGCCAAAACAACCTAATATCAACAAAGATAGTCAAGAAGTTGGATTTGTCGAAAACACAATGCTTGCATTCTTACAACATCAGGAAACTTTGTCAGGGCTGATATCTTTGCATCATCCAACAATGTCACATGTCCTACAACATCAATCCCATCACGGATTAGGTATTGTGTGATGTTTCCCCACTGGAAGTGTGTGATGTTCTATTATGCCAACCATATATGTGGAAGTGTCATGTTGTCTATGTGTCTTGACCTCATAGTGTCATTGTTACTCTAGGGGCTCAACTCCAAAGGATACCATAAGTAGTTATGAATACTTTCATGGACAAATAATGTCGTAAAGTAGTCTCTCTTACAAAAAAGTTTATCTTCTTCACAATCCGATTAAAAGGTGAACAAAAGGACACTGCGACCATTATAGCCTCCCCCAAATACATTTCTATCCAATAGAAGCAAGGCGGCAAGATTGTAGAAAAACTCAAAGGTATTCATTCTTCACTTATGGCGGTGCCTCCACACTTCCCATTCAATCTAAGTTATAAAATAACCATTCATAACTTTATTGGCCACAACTCTTTTCAGGTGTGCTTAGGTTTCCAACCATTAGCCCCCATTGATATAGATATTTATGTTGCATATTCACTGACATATTACTCCCACACTCAGGAATATCATGCAGCTATATTGGTTGAACGGATCCAAACCCTTCAACAACAAGTTCATGATAGCCTTCAAGAAGCTAACCAGGACAACTTCTTTAGCAAAGAAAGTAACTCACTGAGTTTCAGATTCAACAAAATCTTCTCCATATCCCATGGTACCTTGAAGCAATGGGGGAGGAATGATTCAAGTAGGTATCGGTGGCAACCCACCTATTCCACTAGCTCAATTTTGTTTTTTCGACCTTGGTATTTTTTCTATGTTTGTTTGGGTCCTAAACTTCCAGGGGCATTTTGAGGCCCTAAACAACATTTTTTTTTACTTTTGGAGGCCCAAGCCCAATTAGAATGTGTTCTTATCAATTATACCTTTCCAACAATCTCTCATGTGCCCATGTCCCAAAAAGAGATCGTATGAAAAATTTACACACTTGGGAAGTTGACATATCAACTACCCCCATCTGGGCCCACAAACCTTTTGGTGTTTCATCTTTTGGGGTTAGAGTTTTGTATGTTTAGGGTTTTATCATTGATTATTTATGTTAAAAAGAGATTTTGAGCCTCATTAAACATCATATTCTTGTCAATTAGCGTAGCCATCAAATCTCTTCTCATAGATAAGCTACCACCATTCTACCAAGTTCACTCACTTAGTATTTTTATAGTTTCTGTACATTTATTTCATTAATAGAAATTGTGTATTACTATATATCTCTTTTTTTATTACAATATCTATGTGTATTTACTTATTATATCGCCACCTTCAATTCATTCTAAAAATAATATGGATCACTAAGACTTCCACTTGTCTTTTCTCTTTTGCTCTACTTGAGGCGCACCTCACTAGTGCATCGAGCCTTAGAGCTCCATGTCTCTTTCCTTCATGTTTTATTCATTTTATTATTTGGTTGTGCATACTTTCCCTTATATGGAATCTAAGTGACACTTGCGTGGAACATTATGTCTATTAGGTGTTTTTCACCCCTTCTCGAACCATCACACTAATCGATGATCGAGCCCCTTTGTGGACCCAATGCTCCCATCTAAACCTGCACAACCATCAATTTTTTTTCTTTTGGACCAACGTGCCCCATAGTTAGGTGAAAGTCTCTTTCATTTTAGCATTACCTTGTGTTTATCATTTCAACTCTCCATGGGTGTGTCAATGGGCTCCTCTGACCTCTCTGACGTGCCCATGCTACCATGCGTAGAAAGATCCACTCCTTGGGTGTGCTCCAAAGTTCCCTCACCTTTTCCCAAATATAAATCAAGCATTATTTGTCCATGTAAAGGGAAGAAAGGTTTGTTCCCCTTGGGATCACATGTCACAAGAGTTCTCCAAGGTTCTCCTACTCACACAAAAATGTCTTTTTTTTCCACACTGATTGTTTCCTCCTTATGCTCTTCATCTATTTCATCGTTGAATCCTCCAAAGGAGCACAAACAATATTTGTGTGTCCTCGAAGGAATGAAATCCTCCCCCACTAAACATTTTGGAATCCAGTCAACTTCAATACCACTTGTGATCCATAGTAACCTTTTTCAAACTCACAAATCATGTCCTCATACTTCCACACGGTCTCCTATATCTCCCAACTATTCAATTCGTCGGGTTTTTTCTTCCAATGGAAAAATTACCCATGCAATTGGACTCTTCCTTAGCCAAAGATTTCATGTTCCAATATATTCTCTACCTATAACTATGACTTATATACAATCATGTTTGGTGCTCTGGATGGTTCAACTCAACTTGGGTCATCTGGGTCCCTCTTGCATGACTTAAATTAGATAATATGGAAGACAAGATGAATGTTTCACATGTGGAATCACAACTCCAATCTATTGGTGATGTTTCCAATCTTATCATAAAATTTGAAAGGTCCCTTATACCTCAACATGGGATATGGATCCATCTCTTTCGGTCGTGAGAACTAATCTCTTCTCAACTTGAGTAAAACCAATTCTCATGCTTGGAATTCTATGTCATTCATGCTACGATTTTCCCACTGCTTCATTCTTTATTCTACGTTAGTCATGTGTGTGCAATCTATCTCCAACCGACCCTACCAACTCTTCATGAAACCCGTGACTGATGGATTCATTGAATAATAAACCTTATGTTACAAAATGGGAAGTTCCAAGATTTTGTTTGTTCATCAAATCAAAAGGATTGTAGCCCACCACTGAACTCTTTTATAATTTGTAGATAAACTGGGAAACATCCAACAAGTTCAACCAAATCATATGATTCACTTGTACATATTGATGTGAGTAGTCCTCCAGAAGTGCATTAATTCATTCAGTATTCCCATCTGTCTATGTGGATGATTGGAAGAAATCTTTAACAACTTCATCCTCACAATATTGGATAATGTTTTCCAAAACTTACTCGTGAACCTTGCATCCTTGTCCGACACAATGTTTAGTGGAATACCCTAATAATTCACTATGTGCTTGAAAAACAACTTCGAAACTTCTTCGATGTTGGATTGAATATTCATCGCAACAAATATGACATACTTGGAGAATAAATCCACCATAACAAAAATCCCATTGTGTATTTGCACCATCAAAAGTTGTGTGATGAATTCCATTAAGACACTTTTTCATGGTCTCTCCAGAATCGATAAAGTTACCAACAACCATTCTCTCATTCAGGTGTATGTCTTATGCTTAGAATACAAGGAAAGTGTGGACATAATCTTCCACATCATACTTCACCCACTCCCAAAATTATCCTCGCTCCAACAACACCATCATTCTTCATTGTTGTGGGTATCTAGTCCAAGGAAACCTATCGCATTCCTTCACGATTTCCCTTCTGAGGTTGGATGACTTATGGACATAGATTTGGTCCCAAAAGTACAACAATCCATCGTGTTTCCAAAAAAAATACTTTTTTCCCTCCTTCACCTACTTCATGATGTCCTTTGGTGTGTGATCATTCTCTAACCCATACTTGATGTGATCATGCAAATCTTCCAAGATAAGAATCTGACTACCCCCATGATTTAGGAAACTCGTATTCCTCCTCTAGGAAAGTGATTTTTTCCTTTATTCTTAAGGAATCTATGAAAACATTCATCCTTCCCAATCTATAGTAAATGGTCATGTCAAGCTCTACAAGGAAGTCTTTCCACCTTGCTTGCTTTCACTAGTAGAAAACAATAATAAATGACTAAAAAAACTACTGCAAATTTCATATAAATGACTAAGTTTGGTCACATGACCATTAGTAGTTTATTTGGTCATTTATAACGCGACCAAATTTGTGACTAAATCAATTTTCACCATTTATTGGTTGTTTTGATTGATCGATTTGGTCGTATATTTAATCGTTTATTTAGTCATTAATTGTTGTTAACTGGTCATGTATTTAGTCATGGTAGTCATTTATTTAGTCATTGTGATCACTAATTGTCATCAATTAGTAGTATATTTAATCAATTTTATTCATTTATTTTGTCCATTGGTATCATATTTTGTCATTTTTATTAATTGATTTATGTCCTTTGGTAGTATATTTAGTCATTTTAATCATTATTTTGTTGTCAAATGGTCATATATTTAGTCATATTTCATTGTTTTGTTGTGGTGGTACTTCTAACATCCCACAAATATAATTTGAACTCATGCACCCACTATTCACTTATCCTTAATACATCATTATTGTCTAGACCTGCGGTCCTATCACACCAATACTTCCCCTTGTCATTTCTCCTTGCTGTAGCCTAACCTGTGCTCCACTAATTCACCTAGAATCAAAGCTCCCCATCTCTTTCCTTCACTTCTTCTTCATGCTATCCTTTGATTGTGCACCCTTTCCCTTATATCGACTATAAGAGACACTTGTGTGAAACATTGCATCTCTTTGGTGTGTTTTTCCCCTTCAAAAATTATCACACTCAATCGAACATAGCCCCACTCCTTGGACCCACTCAACTCATCTAAGATTGTGCACCCCACTTCCTATCAACCATTTGTCTCTTGTGTCGATCCACCCCATCCTCAGGAGTGCACCACTTTCCTTGTGTTATTTCATTGTGTCGATCATTAAGACTCTCCATGGGTGTGTCAATTGGGTCGTCCAACCTCTTGAAAATGCCCATGCTTCTAAGAGTAGATGGGTCCACTCCTTGAGCATGCTCCCAAGTTGCCCCACCTTTGCAAAATGCATCCCAATTCTTCATCATTCATTGCTAGGGTATAAGGGTGTGTGCCCCTTTGGGTTTTCACATCAACATTGTTCCCCAAGGTTCTCCTTCCAACACCCAAATGTCTTTGTTTTCCCCACCAATTTATTTCTCCTTGTGCTCGTCTTCCGTTCTATAACCGACTCTTCCCAAGGAGTGTGCATCCTCGATGGGTGTCCACCCTACAGGTAGTTATTATATGTGCATAAAGGCATGTTATATAGAAATTAGATCTTCATTTACTGCATATTAGTTTGCAACTGACCGATCTTATATGAATATTATAACCAAAGTTTCAAAAATAAATTTTATTTCAAAATATTGATAAATGATTTTTTGGATTATGATTAGTGGTGGTATTTGAAGTCTTATTGTAGGAGTGGTGGTTAAATTGTTGGAATCATAACCATAGGATTCAATACAATATCAGCATATGGTTATGTGGGAAAATAAAATACAACATAAATGATTAACCTAATGTAATTTCCACTATCCTCTCTTTGTAGTTGTTTATATGGATTACACACTTACAGTTGTGCGAAGCTTGCAAATGCCACAATGTTCTTACACAACATCATGATGTTAGTTTCCACGCATCCTATAATTGCACATTTCATTTCTACATGTGAGCCACTTCTTTTTACAACATCTTTTGTATTTGCACTATTCTCACTCCATCGCTTATTTGGGTCTAGATTCCTGTTAATAGTTTTTAGCATTCAAAGTCCTTATTCTTGGAGGGTACAATAAATAAATAAAAGGAAGTTATATTTCTACTTGACAATAGTTCGGTTTATTTTTCCGAGTGAACTACACCCAGCTAAGTGTCTGCATAGAAGAGACTATGTTCTTTACTCCCGCTGGTTTTATTGCTAATGATCTCGGCTCTTAAACATGATATCATTCTATCTTTCTAATTGACATTTTAATGGGATCTACCTTTGCCTACACTTAATTTTATTATGTTGGTGGAACTATAATTGGGCTACTAGAGGTGATGGTTTGACCTCCACTACTTGATTTATATTAATAAATGTGCATAGCAAGGATATTGACTTTCTCAAAATTTGGATCTGCTTCAAGGAAGAATGCGAGACTTTTTGTTATTAATGGTGAGATACCTTGGTGACCACGTCTTTAATATAACTATAGTTTCTACAACAAATAGGAAAACATGTACAAAATTAACAATGGTGTGGATATTAGTGGTTGTCCCAAGAGACAACGTTTTTCCAACAAATACTCAAACATCCATAACTTGAAGAATAAAATGGATATTAGTTTTTCTCCCAAGAGACTATGCAATGCTAACAACTATGTCGATTGATGTTTGGATCAATATTGTCAGCATATGAAAATTCAAGATTCATGTTCTTATTCATAATCAAAAAGGTAAGAATATACCTCTCTATCTTCGGAATCTCTCTTGTTTGTCCATCAACTGCCTTCTTGATCACTCAATTTCAATCCATTCCTCAAGCGCTTTATATAGTTGAATAACATGCACCTCCAAGAGTATGTCTAGATAGCATTGGGTTAGGGATTTATATACAAGTTTGATTAGATGGACGTGGAAATGAGAACCTTCGACCATGCGTCTTCGTAGATACATATTTTTCCAAAACCCCTTATCTAATAAATATCCCTTTTGATGGAATCCATCCACCATCACGTATTTGAGGGATATTATATGTGGGATCCCTCAACCTCGAAAATGGTTGAGTGCATAAATGCCCGACTTGCATATGATCTTGCTGGTGGGATTCTCAAGGTTAGGAATGGTTATTAAGATTTAGAACCAATAATTCAACAATGAAAAATATAAATACTTACGACTCGATGAAAAAGATGACTAAGTTAATTTTGGTTAAAAACAATCCCTATGAGAATATTCAGCTATTTTTCCTCCTGCCTACTCATTGAGTGTACAAATAGTGTCATAAAATTGAGGATCTCATCCTTGATTTATACACAACATTATATCTTATACTTCATTCCTTATCAATATTTGGTTTGCGCTTACAAAATTTAAGAAGAGAATGATAATGTTTTTTTAGGATGTTGACTCATTTCCTGGACTCTTCAAAAAATACACAAGTCCAACTACCGGAACTAAAGGACAACACAACTAATGTGTAAGGAAATCAAGCAATGGCTTGTTTGAAATATTGTATTATCCTTCACTAAAGTTAATTTTTAGTTATATGTGCTTTATAGAAAACATTTTTCATCCTCTAAGATAGTTCCTAGAAGAATGGCCATATGTTAATTGATATATAAAGTAACATGTTTAAACTAAAATTTTCATTACTATTCCGCACATGCATATCAGTTGTTCCAAATTTCATTGCTTTTCCCTGTGTCCATATAACCTAGGCTTCAACATGTTTTCCAATGATTGTAGGGAGCTTTGACCAGATAACCTTGTTATAATATTTCCAAACTATTTCAGACTATTTCGACATGTATAAATTCTATTGCATAGACTTGTTTAGTGTAACATCCATCTCTACTATGTACACCATTACTGAGTTATTATTTGAGGGCTCTTGCTTGGAAGTGATCTACCTATGACAGATTGTGATTTCATTCAGATTTTGGGTTATATATGATGATATTGAGGGTTATTGTCTTATTGATTTTATTGATGTATAAATATATATATATTGACAGAAGCTTTTGATGAGTCGTACTGAGTGTGAATGACACATGACATGTTAGGGATGTTGATGGCATCGATGGATCCCTTGGAATATGGATTGAGCCGGGGAGTGGATTTTATTTATTGAGTATTTAAATTCACGCAAATATGATGTATGATTTATTACAATATGATGCATGTATATAAAATTATGGACAATGTTTTTTTAGTGGATGCAGGCTTGACGATGCTTGCTAATATGAGTCACATAAGGAGTAGAGGGGCCATGCACAGAAACTAGACATTTGAGGGAGAGGTGTGACAGTGTCCCTGTCATAGCCTACTAGCACTCCCACCGTGGTCTCAACTGTAGGTTAATGATTACCTAGTTCGATATGTCCACGATGTCATGCGGGAAGATTGAGAGAGTTTCTCACGAGGATTTCTAAGTGGTGCGTAATAAGGTAGAGTCCTTATTACTTGGAATCCTTATTCTCTCACAAGGTCGACTAAGTGGAGTGTTGATTCCAAGGGTCGGAGAATTTCCAAAACAGGTCTAAGGAGAGTGACACCCTTGGAGCCCAGAAGTGCATCTTGAAGGGCATGCCACATAATTAAACTTGTGTTAACAAATCTAGGTGGCATAGAAAACATTGAGTTATGTAGACATCGTTGAATTAACTAATTAATTAAATGATAGATTCTAGTTGATAAGTCTAACAAAAGTCAGAGCCTAAGTATAAGAATTGGCCTAAGTTAAATTTTGATTTTGGAACTATCTTAAATATTCAAAATTGAGATAAGTGTAATACTAGGAAAAGGTTGGTAAGATCTAGAGACCAGATAAAAGGCAGATGTGTGTGCATGCGTTTAATAAAAAGGAATTTTAAAATAGAGATAAATAATAACTAGAGAGGTTGGTTGTACATAGAATATAATCTAGAATCCAACCACTCTAGTCTAACTAGAAGGAGACTCATTTTTAAAATCTAAATAATATCTAGTTAGGAACACTCCTTAAATGAGAATCCGGGGAATAAACAGACACCTAGGAGTAAAAATAGGAACACATTGAGGAATGTGAGGCAATTTGACATTTTCAATTAAAATAAAATTTGTAATTACTGGTGTAACTTGGGGAGAATGTGACAAGTGTGTGAGTGAGTAATCCAAAATTAAATTAACTAAAAATTTAATTATTTGTGTATGTAGACATGTGTCATGGAATAAAAAGATGTAAAAGCAGTTTATGAAGAAGGGAAATGGATCTGATTTTTCTGAGCATTGTTATGCTTCCAAATTTTGATTAGACTGTTTTTACTTGTGAGAGTTGGGATTACTAGACTTTTAAGACAGTGGAAGCTCTTCCTTGCAAGGGAAATTCTTGGAGCTAGATTGTTGGTTTTTCTATGTGTGGCCCCTTTGTGGCTCAGGAGGATAAGGGGGAAGAAGACTACCCCTAGCGTTGGTTGGGAGGTACCAGTGAATTCTCTATGATTAGAAAGCGAAGGAAAGGAAGGAGCGCAATATTCTGAAGACATCTTCCTTACACAACATTTGTTGGTTCTAGTATTTTACATTCTCAATTTCATTTGTATTTCAATGTATTACTATAATATATTGTTAAGGATCCTATGAAATTCACTAGATTTACTTAATGACAATTGTTAAGTTTTGTTGATCAAGGAATAACAGTAACAATGCTATTTAAAATCTTTGATGGACATTTCAGACATTTTAAGAACTCTGTATGAGTGGCTTGATCCTAATATTATAGTTAATTGTTATATTCCATAATGCTTATGTTAAGTGTGTATTTCAATCCTTACCTGAATATGATGATCAGAGTGACAGTTGAGTTATTTTAGGAAATTTTAACAACGCATATTTCTCTGGTAAACTAAGGATTGTTCCGATGTTATGTTTTGATTCTCTATTGAACTTAATTAATTATTAAATGAATTTTATGATGGGATATATGTCATTGTATTTCAGATAAGAAAATTGTGCCCCACTTCTTTTTAAGCCTATGATAAATCAACTATGTCGAATGGTGTAATTTCGTGAAATTGTTAAACCCTCGGTTATTGTTTTTCTCATATTAGATTTCTTTTTACCCAAAGTCTCTAGGGGCATGCATTTCTGTAAAACATTTGTTACTTAAATACATTTAACTCGGGATTTGTGGGATGCCCATTCTTGGGTTTTTGGGAATATTTTTACTTACTTCCAATAAGAGTGTTATCCCTTTTCCTAAACCAAGTTATGCATGTGACTGGGAGAGAAAACCTGCTGCTAGACCTAAGGGGCACTATTCAGGACTCCGGAACTCCGATGTTCTAGAGGTTTCTTCAAATCATCACTCCTTCTCTCTCGAATTGCTAATCGATTGAATTAGGTCATAGCTGAGCTGACTGACAATTGTAGGTTACCATACCCTACAACCTTCCTTTGTAAATTTTGGCATCAAATCTAATGGTTGGGGATGATTTTCCTCTTACGAGTTCTACGGTGGATATCCACTACGGAACATCTGGAATTTGGGGTTTTTCGCCAGTACAACTTGAAACTGTCCCATACGAGTAACCAAACCACTATAAATCTCGGATATATGATGATTTACTCTTTAGCTTAGTTAACAATTGTAGTCCACTCCGGAGTTCGGAACTCTGGGGATCTCTTTTTACTCAGCAACTCATTTTCACTGGAGCGCCGAATTGTCGACTCTCCGAAGGACTTAGAATTGAAGATCTAATGGTCCTTGTTGTTTACTAGATCTATGGATCTCCTTTACTCTGGAAATTCGAAACTTCGAGATATTCGTAACCGTTAACCTTTACCTCTTAACTCAACCAGATAACCGAATCATGTTTAACTCAGAGATCAACGATCCCTTTATATTGCTATGATCTACGACTAGAATTGGTTTCAGAGATACGGCCCTTCAGAGAACTAGGTTTACTTTGGGTTCAAATATCTCGGAGTGACGTGGAATCCATGATGTCGGTTCAATGATGTGTCACAAGATGAGAGTGACACGGGTCACTTTATTTAGCACAGATGACGTAACCCAATGTACCCAAAATGAGTTTCATGTGTCACCTGGAATAAGTGACAGGTGGCATTTGACACGTTAGCAGTCAAGAGCTCTCAGAAGGGGCTCCAACACTCCAGTAATTCAAGGCTCCGGGCTTCCGAATATTTGTCTTTGCAACTATGGTTTTCCTATGAAGTAATGAAGTTCGAACCCTCACATCTGACGGTCCTTGATTATCCATTGGCAGTGGTCAGGATTAACTTCAGACTTTAGGAGTCTTCGACCATTCCCACCTTCAAAACTTCAACACACCTCCCGAATGGACGAAATTCGAATGGTCGAATATATAGACACGTGTACCCAACATTCGGCAGTACTGATGTACTCCAGACTCCAAGACTCCGAGAGTCCCTTAACCTTAACACCATGACTCATTTTCCCAATTACCAAACCTTTGAATATGAAGGATCATAGATATAATGACCCTTGTTCGATCAACAGATCTACAACTATTCTCCACTCTGGGACTTCGAAGATTCGGGGTTTCCTTCACCCTTTACCTTTTTGAACCTTTTAAGCCGATTGTCCAAACCCTTGGGGATCCAATGGGTAGTATTCTTTCACCGATCTATGGTGTATATAATCTTGTGACTTTAGGCATCATGGCTCTATTAAAACAGGTGACTTGTATTTGCCGAAGTGGTGAAGCCTGAAGGTTTTAAGGCTTTTAACAAGTGTGCATCTTTTGTCTGATCTGACAGTTGTGGGCATTCTGATTTCCTCATGATCAAATCATGTCCACTAGTTGCCTTGTTCTTTTGCACGTTTCCTTCTTCATATTGCTTGGTTTTATAAATCCACTTGACACTTATTACATCCTTATCTTTAGGTACATCTACCAATTTCCATGTCTAATTGTTCGTTGTGCATCTAGTTTCTTCATCCATGGCTTGTTCCCATACTTCATCTTTGATTGTTTCTTCAAAAGTTAATGGATCATCTATTTCTGAAAAGAAGGCAAAAATTGAAAATGAATTTGTTGCGTCTTCATTATATACATTGTGCATACTTCTTGTCTTCCTTGGTAACAAACTTGCTAGTGTTGGATTTGGAGATGTAGAACTAATTGAACTGTTTGCTAATGTTTGTTGTGCTCTAGGTGTAGACTGCGCACCTACTTTTCTTACTGGAGTATTTTGTGTTTTGATTTGCATCGCAGTGCTAGATATAGAAGGAATTGTGCACTGACTTGTACATGGTGTTTAGACCTCCTCTTCTTCTATATCATCATGCATAATAGCATTAATTATCTTAAATGTCTTCTCTACACTCCCATCCCATTCTTCATTTTCCACGAACTGAACATCTTGGTTGATTATGACTTTTCTTGTGACAGGGTCATACAACTTGTATTCTTTTGTGTCTTTAGAATACTCAACAAATATAAATTTATGTTCTTTTTTGTCCAACTTCTTTCTCATCTCATCTAGAACATGTGTGTATGCGCCACAACCAAAAACTTTTAATTGTGCCACATTATGCTTTAATCTTGTACAGGCTTCTTGAGGAACTTTGTTCCTCACACTCTTTCTTGAACATCTGTTCAAGATGTATATTGCATTTGCTGCTACCTCAGCCCAATATTGATTTAACAATTTTTTGGCTGCCAACATATTGCATGCCATTTTTCCATGATGGTTTTGTTCTTTCTCTCTGGTACACCATTCTGTTGCGGTGTATATCACATGGAAAATTGCTTGTAGATTCCATGGAATTTACAAAAGTTCTGAAATTCTCTTGACATATATTCTCCTCCTCTACAGGTTATTAGAAAATTGATGTAATAGCCACTATGCTTCTCCATAAGTGACTTAAACTGCTGAAAACAATCCAATGCATCAAATTTCACTTTAGACAATAAATCCATGTCTTTCCTGAGAAATCATGAATAAATGTTAAAAAGTAAGTACTTCCTCCTATATATGGATTTTTCATTGGTTCACAAATATCTGAATGTACAACTTACAGTGGAGATTTTTCTCTGTAAGACATTCCAACTGGAAATTATTCTCTATGTTACTTGCCAAATACGCAACCTTCACATATCCTTTCTAGTTTTTCAATTAATGGTAGACCTTTTCCCATATCCTTTGTGTGTAGTAGATTTAGACCTCCAAAGTTCAAGTGTCCAAATATGAAATTCCATAACCAGGAATCATCATGTACTTCACATTTGAATGTTGCCTTCATTTTTGCGTCGTTTTCTCCTTTGTTGGAATTGTGCACACTATTTTCTTCATTGAAACTACACATACTTTCTGTTGAACATGTAGTGTCTAACTGTGCATATTTTTCTTTACCAACAACTAGCATTGTATTCTTCTTCTTGGATGGCTTCACTGTCAATGGGAACATTTTGTTACTTGTCATTTGGATTCTTGCAATAAGTTGATTGCTTGGGAATTTATCCATTATCACACTGTCATTATCTTCCATGTAGATTATGTATCCTTTATATAACAATTGTTATGTTCTCATCAGATTATGCTTCAAACCATAAACATAATATACATCAGGCATAACTTTTTGTTCTCCTTTCTTATTTAAAATGTTTATACTGCCTTTTCTTAAGTTAGTGACTTGGATATATGTTCCAAGTGTAACATTGCTTTGGACTGTTCCAAGTGTAACCTTGCTTTGGACTGACTCATCCAAAGTAGAAAAAAATTCTATGTTTCCTGTCATGTGGTTACTGTAGCCTAAATATAAATACCATATGTCACATGGGATTTCTTGAGAAACATTGCATTCAACTAGGGATACTATAGGAATTTCCTAAGCGCGCACCATAAACATACGATTGGTTTTTTTATTTGCGTTATTTGACTAAACCTGACCTTGCTTGTTCTAATTATATTGTATCTTTTTACAGTCATGTGCACAATGTCCATACTTTTTACAGTAATGGCACTGAATGTTTGATTTGTCAGTTCTTTGCCCACTTGGCTAACTCGTATTTGGGTTTTGACCTCTTCTACTAGTATTTCAAGACTGCTACTGCATCCACCTCTGACATAACTTCTTCCTCTGGTTCTAGAGTTAGCTCCCTCCCTTACTTTTCCATGACTTATAGACGACTACGTGAAAAATGCATTATCTAATAGCATAAGTCAATTATTTGTTAGAGAAAATTCAATTCAAGAAAACCCATATATCATGGAGAAGAAGTAGGATAAAGAATCCTAACTCAATTTGAATTATGAGGTAAAAAAAATGATTGGCTATAGATAAAGTGAAGAGAGCTAGTAAATAGTTAATACACGTAAATACTATGCAACACAAAAGTATGAATGTTGAAGAAGATTTAGGAAACACCTCGGAAGAAATTTAGGAATCAAGGAAAAGTAAACCAATAAAACTAATTTATTTATAATTTGTAAATGATAAATGCATATGTGCACTTGTACATGTGACTAACACATGCAAATTTAAGAATTTAGATAATTAGAAACTTGCAATTTTTCATCGGTAGTACACGTGGCATAAGTCTCCAATACCATAAAAAGAGGGTCCAAAATGATGGATGTTTTTTTATGAGATGAAGGAAAGGATTTTATGGACCAAAATGATGGATGTTTTTTTAAATGATAATGTAACTAGTGATTGATATGAGAGTTTGAAAATTGAAAGTGGTCAAGAAGTGTGGATATTGTAAAGCTTTCATCTTAAATCCTTTTTTAAAAAATATTCACCATACATCCCATTGTAGCTCGCTCCTCGGAGAAGAGAAGTGCCCATAGGAGTTTGTAAGGAAGTCAACCAGTGGGTCAATCAATCATCCAAAAACACTTCGTAGAAGTTGACGCAACAATTTCGGCAAATTTGACATAGGAGTTTCAGAAAATTTGACACAAGCTTGACTCACATTCAAATTGGCATCGATTAGTTGACACATTAAATTTTTCTGTGTGAAATTGTATATGATTTTGGGAATTAGAATTAATATTAATTTGATACTCATTGTTTCTTTATATGATTTTTAGATATTCAAATTATATTTACAATTGATGTTACATGAAGAAATCAGATCTATATTTATATTTTTGCAATGATATTTCTGCAAAATATTTAATTGTTTTAGCAACAAACTGGTAACATTATTATATGTGTAGCTAGAATCAATTTCAACCACATCTATCAATTACATCTTGAATAGGTTTTGATAGCTTGAAATTTTCATCAGGCATATTGTAAAGGTTGCCTAAAACATAGGCTACAGAGTTTCACCATAACAGGATTGAATAGATGCAATGATATATTAGTCTTTTATTGTGCATACGGAGTTCCTTATGTGAAAATGAGAAAATATTAGAAAATTTTATTAGGTATGTAGCTTAAATAAAACTCACTTGTACAGGTATTTGTCTTTCGTTTTATTAAATTGTGGATGCGTATTCACATATTCTTTTTATTTTCATATAAACTATATTTCGGTAGTTCTTCCTTTCTATTTTTCTAAACAACCATTGAGCAATCTTTGCATTGATAGACACAACATCTCTGTAGCAAAAATGTTCTAATCGCCTTCTGTAAGCTTAACGGAAGCAAAGTCTTCCATCTTTGCCATATGTTCATCATCTGAATTTAGGGAACACCTCCATTTCTTTAATGTCCTTTATTCTTGCGAGGGTTTCTTTCATAGATGTTTTTAGGATATAAATTTAGGGAATATCTTCATTTTTCTAAAGTCTTTTATTTTTGAAGGGGTTTTTGTCATAGATGATTTTAGGGGTTAAATTTGGTAGATGGATTAATTTTCCATGTTTTTCCCTCAAAAAATTAATCAATTTCCATTACCTCAAATTCTATAGCATAATTTTTTTTTATATTTAAAATAGCCCAAATTTTATAGAAACTATATAAAATCATTAGAAATTTAAATATTTTTACAAATATATATCATAGTTGACATATTAAGGACTAGTAAGATTAGCCAATATTTCTTAATTTTGAGATAAATTTCCAACCTTAAAATCATCCTTGATTTTTGTTTATTCAAATCAAATAAATAATTAAAACTACAATTTCTATCCTTAAAATCATTATTCAAATCAAATAAATAATTAAAATTACAAAGGAAGGGTTTGTTTCCTTTTCCTATCCATCATAGTTGAAGTGGTATAACGTGGATATTAACCCTGTGGTCATGGGTTCGATTCTCAAAAAACCGACAAGGCGTCTTATTGTGAAGATTTTGGTCTCTTGTTTCCTTACAGTGACACACACAAGTAGACGTATGTAATGTATTAAAAAGATGAGGGCCATTGAGATGTATTCAAAAGTATGTTTGTTAAAGTCTCCGAGGAATGAAACATCATTACGCTTTACAATGTAAGAAGAAATGGCATGTCTGCATGAAGGCCATGAACAATTGGGCACACCAATTACGGGATGAATAGCATAATTCTATATATTTGAGCTGCAACAATATTTTCGTGAATGGCAACAATACCTTTCACGAAGATTGGGGATCTGGGTCTCGTTGTTATTGTGGGAAATGATTATGTTGTAAACATTATTATTGGTACATTAGAATTATACGAAGAGGATTATAATTAGTTTATTTATGCTGGCACGTGTTTGCTAGACAGTTCAAGTATAAGGATGATATTATTGGAAAAGATAATACATATAACATGCACGTTATATGTAATACATACTAGTAACAACCACTTTTATGTAAAAAGTGGTTGATATATGTAGGTGTCATTTTTCATCTTTTTGAATTAATGGGATCGGCTTATATCAACCACTTTTTACATAAAAGTGGTTGTTGCTAGTTGAGAAGTAACATACCTGAAATAACATTAATGTATTAAATACATTAATATATTAATGCATTAATTCATTAAATAAAATGTATTAAATACATTAATACTTTAATCCTACATCAATGTATTAAATACATTAATACAATATTTATACAATAATAAAGTAATACATTAATTAATAAAGTAATGATACATTAATAAAATAACCATACATCAATACTTTAATAATATATCACCCAAATTAATATATTATAATAATGTATTAACTCATTATTATAATGTTAAAATATTTTATAAATAACATATTTATAGATTATTAATTAATGTATTAATAAAGCACTAACAAATACATTAAGTAATAAATTATAATAATATATTCGGTTATTATTATTGTGTTTAAATATATTATACTTAATATATTTATATATTCTTAATTAATAAATTAATGTATTAATAAAATATTTATACATTATGAAATAATACATTAATAAAGTATTGTTAATTAATACACTAATAAAGCATTAAAACATCAAAAAAATATTTAATTTATAATAGTACATTAATATATTGAAGTAATAAAGTACAAATACATTAATAATACATTATTACATAAATAGAAAACATTGACCATGACCATGCCCATCACCATGACGATCACCATGATAATGACGATGGTTCACAGTGATAGCCTATGCTTCAGCATCACAATAGTTAACTCCATTTGATGTACGATATATATATATATATATATATATATATATATATATATATATTGGTGCATTGCGACAACCGTAAATGTTTATGACAATGGAAAATTATATTGAGAGTTGTTCATCACAATCTGACGTTGGAGAATGCTCGTGACATTGGGAAATGGTCGTCACATTGCGACGTTGAGAAATGTTCGTCAGAATGAGGCGTAGGAAAATGTTCATCATAATGCAATGTTAGTCACAATGCAATGGAAATGTTCATCATAATGCAATGTTAGTCACAATGAGATGTATGGAATCATGTTTTACTTTTCAGACAATGATTTATATTTTTCCTAAGGACATTAATAACAAAAGAGAAATGTTCGTCACATTGTGACGATGAGAAATGTCACAATACGACATTGAGAAATGGTCGTCACATTGCGATGTTGGAAAATGTTCGTTAGAATGCGACGTAGGAAAATGTTCATCATAATGCAATTTTAGTCATAATGCAATGGAAATGTTCATCATCAGACAATGATTTATATTTTTCCTAAGGACATTGATAACAAAAGGGAAATGTTCGTCACATTATGACGATGGGAAATGTCACAATGTGACATTGGGAAATGGTCGTCACAATGCGACATTGGGAAATGTTCATCATAATGCAATTTTAGTTACAATGCAACGGAAATGTTAGTCACAATGAGATGTATGGAATGATGTTTTACATTCTAGACAATGATTTATATTTTTCCTAAGGACATTGATAACAAAAGGGGAATGTTCGTGAGATTGTGACGATGGGAAACATTCGTCGCAATGTAACATTGGGAAATGGTCATCACATTGTGACATTGGGAAATGTTTGTCACAATGCGACGTAGGGAAATGTTCATCGTAATGCAATGTTTGGAAACACTTGACACAATGTAGAATCATTTTTTACTTTTGTGACGTTGGGAAAATGGTCGTTAGAATGTGGCATCAAGAATTTTTTGTCACATTGCGACGTTCGAAAATGTTTATCACATCACGACATTGGGAAATGTTCGTCAGAATGAAACGTTTGGAAATGTTAGTCACAATGAGATGTATGGAATCATGATTTACTTTTTAGACAATGATTTATATTTTTCTGAAGGACATTGATAACAAAAGGGAATTTTTTGTCACATTGGGACGATGGGAAATGTTCATCAAAATGCGAAATTGGGAAATGGTTTTCACATTGCGACATTGAGAAATGTTCGCCACAATGTGACATAGGGAAGTGTTTATCATAATGCAATGTTAGTCATAATGCAATGGAAATATTCATCATAATGCAATGAAAATGTTAGTCACAATCAGATGTATGGAATCATGTTTTACTTTTTAGACAATGATTTATATTTTTCCTAAGGACATTGATAAGAAAAGGGAAATGTTCATCACATTGTGACAACGAAAAACGTTCATCACAATGCAACATTAGGAAACGATCGTCACATTGTGACGTTGGGAAATGTGCATCACAATGCGACGTAGAGAAATGTTCATCATAATGCAATGTTTGGAAACACTTGACATAGTGTAAAATCATCTTTTACTTTTGCGAAAATTGGAAAATGGTTGTTATAATGTGGCGTCAATAATTTTTTGTCACATTGCGATGTTCAAAAGAGTTTGTCACATGGCGACATTGAGAAATGTTCGTCACAGTGCGACGTTGGGAAATGTTAGTCACAATGAAATGTATGGAATCATCTTTTAATTTGTATAAAATGATTTATACTTTTCCAAAAAATGTATGGTAAAAATACAAATTAGTAAAAAACAATTTCAAATACATAATTTCCATATTATGACACTATGACGAACCTTTCATACACATATAAAACATAAAAATTTACATAGTATTATTAAAACTTTAACCACTATTTAAATAAATATAAAACTTCAAACAACCTTTATACACTATTTCATTATCAATATAAATAATTTAATATATCATTAAAAACTTGAAACTTTAAATAATTAAAACTTGAAAAGATGATTGCTCGATTCATAAATCACATCTCCCCATTAAAGACTACATAATATTATTAACACCCTGAGTGAGACATAATCGACAATACATGCTTTACAACCTTATATAAAATAGATGCATAATTAATTTTAATTTATTATTAATAAATTTGAAAAAATAAATCTATATAATATAATAGAAGTGGGGAAATAAAAATTATTTAGGCATTAAAAATTTATCTTGAAATTCTAAATCTATCTTAATCTATTTATTTTTTAAATTGTTTTGGCTACCTCATAAATTAAAAAATATATCAATACATTACACTATTAATTGAATCAATTTCACTATTAATATATTAATTGAACCAATTGAATTATTAATATATTAATTCAACTATTAATACTTTACACTATTAATATATATTAATTTATTGAACCAATTTCAAATTTGAAAAAATAAATCTATATAATATAATAGAAATGGGGGAAATAAAAATTACTTAAACATTATAAATTTATCTTAGAATTATAAATCTATCTTAATCTATTTATTTTTTAAATTATTTTAACTACTTAATAAATTTAAAAATATATTTTGGCTACTTAATAAATTTAAAAATAAATATATAATTGTTTTATATGGCATAATCCTATTTCATGCCACTAAACATGAACATGTCTCGACTGGAACATACTACTCGATACACTCTAACATGAAACTTTTAAAATAATTACCCTAATTGAAGAGATTGATAAAGTTTATTAAAAACACCCTATGCTAATAGATAACAACATACTTTAATTTCAAAAAAAAAATATTTATAACAAATAATAATAATAATGGATATTAGTTTTATAACATGGTGGGACAAAGATATTTCTCAATAAATAATATAAGTATTATATATCATGATAATTATTTGCATCCATTATATAATGATAATTATTTGCATCCATATATGATGATAATTATTTGCATTCATTAATCTATAATGTAATATATTATTATATTGAATAAATAATAAATAAAAATTTATTAATTGATCATTAAAAATTTTGTTAATTAATTAATAAAATGAGCAGAAAAGATAATGAAAGTATTATATTAATTTGAAAAAATAAGAATACAGAAAAAATACTTATTAAATAAAATATGTATTAAGTATAAAACATTAATCTGTTAACTATGAAATGTATGAAATTATGAAATGATTATGGCCATTTAAACATTAATCATTTATGTAATGTATTATTGTTTTAAATAATTAAAAAATTATATTAATGTATTGAAATATTAACTAATTAAAAAATAAATATTTATGGAGTAATTTAAATATTAGAATTTTTTTATTTTTTATTTTAAAGTTTTCTATTTGAAGAATAAAAAATTGATAGAATTGTAAATATTAGTTATTGAATTGTTGAGATTTCATATTTTTTTTTTTTTTGGATTATGATGGATTGGAGTTTTTGTAATATATATATTCAAAATTTGCATCCTATAAAAATTGATACATTAAAAAATTCACATCCTATAATTAATATATTAAAAAAATTAATACATTAATATATTAAAAAAAAATTGCATCCTATAAAAATTAATACATTAAAAAATTTACATCCTATAATTGCAAAACAAATTTACATCGTATAAAAATTTACATCCGAGGAGGAAGTACAATTAATCTGGTGTACCAAAAATCATTAATATTGCAATTTTAATTGTTCAGGTGATAATTTGAACAATTTAGTTCTACTCAAGTTGGACAGAAAACTTTGCACCAAATTACCAATTTTTTTTGCAAGTTAAATTTTTAATCACTGTAATATTAAATTATTTTTAATCAGTGATAATTTAAATTTATAATAATACTACAATACACTGATTATAATTATAGTACAATACTATAATACAATGATTAAAAATGTTAATTTTTTTTTCAATGTTAAAACCAAATTTTATTTGGACAATAATATTTGGACAGTAATATTATCTAATAAGTAATTAAAAATATTATTATCTAATAAGCAATTACAGTGATTAAAAAATGTTATTTTTTTTTAAAATGTTAAAACCTTTCACTTTCACATAATTCAGACTATCTCATATGGATCCAATCCTTAACGGAGATAGTAAAAGAAAAAGTAAAGTGCTAGACCAAAATCACATAATTCTCATTAATCATGGAAAATAATAATAATAAAATAAGGTTTTGAAATTCATAACTCTGAAACCCTAAAAAACCACGTAAAACTTTAATCCCAGCAACCTTACAAACCCAAGAACCCTATTACTATCCAATGAAAATATTACTGTCCAAATAAATGTTAAATATTATTTTCTAAATAAATAAGTATCAGTGATGGTATAAATAAGTAGCTATTTTCTTTCGGCCTTGCTTAATAATCCGTTTTCTTTGTAGTGTGCTAAATTGTTTGTTTGAACTGTGAAGATTTCAATGTTTTCTTTCTGCTTTACCCATTATGGAAATTTCGAAGAATTTACCACTAGTCTGTATAATGACAATATCTCAAAGAGAATAGTCAAAATTTTGTATGGCATTGTATCGCATCAGTCGCGATGACAGACTGGACTTCATTTGTCATAGAAATTCATGTATTTAAGAATTTCAGTCACAGGCATGATCAATACGATGGGAAAGAACTGTAGAGGCATTAGCGATGGTTTAAGATGATTATTAGGTTTAGGGTTTTAACTAATAATAAATTGAATTATTAAGATTATTATTAAGATTAAGTTTATCATGGATATTGATTTAACAACTCTAAGTAACCCAAATATAAAATTACTCACTAATACAAACAATTAATATCACTTGTTAATAAAAATTTGGAAAATCTTCCACTCACTTGGTTAAAGTTAGAGAAAGCACTGAAACAGTAAGCCCCTGGAAAAGGGAAGACAGCCAAACTTTCAAAGGCAAGTCAGGTGAGTCCGAACAAAAATCCTTTCAAATCAAGCGCTTACGATATTTCTCCATTTTTTCTTTATTATTGTTGTTACAATATTATTTAACATCAAGATGAATCAATACCCAGATACGAAAATATACATCCGTTTAGTGGAAGCCACGAAGGAAAAACCACAGTCCAGGCGTTGGTAGTTAAAAACTCCAGGTGATATATACAAAAAAAAATGTCCATCTCATCGTTGAAGAAGCTCCACGTATGAGATAATTTCCATGCCCACGGGTTATGCACAAATGTCGAACCTGTTGATTGCATGTAAATATCGACCAGCTCCTGGCGGATATCATCTTGATCATTTAATTCTAATCATTTAACATTGATTACGCAATAGTCATCTATGCAAGTTAGACTACCACAGAAGCCTTCGATGGTATCAGTGATGGTATCGATCCCTACGATGGTATCAATGGTATCAGTGATGGTATAAATAAGTATCCCTTTGATGGTATCAATGGTATCAGTAATGTGTATCGATCCAATTGACAACGAAACCTTCCCAGTAATAATGTCTTTAAAGTGGCAGCAACGAACAACGATGTACAGTCAAAAGATTACTCGGCTTCGGACTAAGGATGTACCGTCTAAGATTGAAGAAGTCTGAACGCACAAAATTTTGAAAAGGAAAGTGAGATATGTTTTAACATAAATTGCAATTGGAAAAGGGAATTACTGGCTTTCCTATGGCTTCAACATATTGAACTGCTCCAATACCTTAATTTTCCACCCTAATTTTGCTCCAATACCTTAATTTCCACCCTAATTTTCCTGGTTGTGAACGTTGTCATTGTGTTGTTTATATTAAAGGGCCGAACACATTTAAAAAGAGTTAGGATCTATTATTAAATAAGCATTAAAATTAAAAGCACATCACACATCAATTAGAAAATACATCTCAACCTACCTCAATCTGTTTGCAGTCTTTGCCAGCGACCTCTTTTGTCTTTTACTGATGCAAAATAGTTGTAGTATAAATCAACTTATTTGAATGCATATAAATCTGAACATAGAATAAAAAGGCATTAGTTATTTGAATGCATATAAATCTGAACATCGAATAAAAAATAGCATATCAATTTATAGAAAACAGATATTAATTCGTAATCAACCTGTGTCTTTTCTTTTCTTTATGCACAATAATTGTGTTAGAAATCAATAATTGTCTCCTCTCTCGATATGTAATAATATATGTAATAATTGTCACCTATATGTGTTGCTCACATATGTCATGGAAATCTCCACAGAATTTAATTGCCAACATGCCTTTGAAACGTTACTACAGGTAAACACAATAGACAGGCTAATCCGCTCCTCTCCGTGGCATAGTGAAACCACGGATACATATCGTGACATAGTGAAAGGGAGGATACATATCTGGTGTCATAGTGAAAGGGCGGATACATGGCTGATACAGTAAATGTTTAGTAGACATGGCATATGAAACTGTCCATTAATAATAATAAAAAAAAAAAAATTAAATTAGGATAATCCACTCCTCTCGTTTCTCCTCTCATTTTGTGTTCGTTATGCAACGCGTGGATACATAAATGTATCATGTTAACAACACACGGTCTTGAAAACTATAATCTATAATCCACTCCTCTCCCTCTCATATTGAATGGGTTATGAAACGTTGGTAAAACTGACAAAATTACTCGGCTTCGGATTAAGGATGTACCGTCAAAAGATTACTCGGCTTCGGATTAAGGATGTACCGTCTAAGATTGAAGAAGTCTGAACGCACAAAATTTTGAAAAGGAAAGTGAGATATGTTATAACATAAATGGCAATTGGAAAAGGGAATTACTGACTTTCCTATGGCTTCAACATATTGAACTGCTCCAATACTTTAATTTTCCACCCTAATTTTCCTGGTTGTGAACGTTGTCATTGTGTTGTTTATATTAAAGGGCTGAACACATTTAAAAAGAGGTAGGATCTATTATTAAATAAGCATTAAAATTAAAAGCACATCACACATCAATTTTAGAGAAAATACATCTCAACCTACGTCAATCTGTTTGCAGTCTTTGCCAGCGACCTCTTTTGTCTTTTACTGATGCAGAATAGTTGTAGTATAAATCAACTTATTTGAATGCTTATAAATCTGAACATAGAATAAAAAGGCATTAGTTATTTGAATGCATATAAATCTGAACATCGATAAAAAAGTCGTATATTAATTTATAGAAAACAGATATTAATATACTTCAATGTGTTTGCAGCTAAAATTCGTAATCAACTTCTTGTGTCTTTTCTTTTCTTGATGCACAATAATTGTGTTAGAAATCAACAATTGTCTCCTCTCTCAATATGTAATAATATATATAGAAAGAAATTATCACCTATATGTGTTCCCACTTCTCTTCTTGTCATGTCATGGAAATTTCCACAGAATTAAATTGCCGACATGTGTTTGAAACGTTACTACAGGTAAACACAATAGACAGGCTAATCCGCTCCTCTCCGTGGCATAGTGAAACCACGGATACATATCGTGGCATAGTGAAAGGGAGGATACATATCTCATGTCATAGTGAAAGAGCGGATACATTGCTGAGACAGTAAATGTTTAGTAGACATGGCATATGAAACTGTCCATTGGTAAAAAAAAATAAAAAAATTAAGATAATCCACTCCTCTCGTCGTTCTCCTCTCATTTTGTGTTCGTTATGCAAAGCGTGGATACATAAATGTATCATGTTAACAACACATGGTCTTCTAAAACTATAATCTATGTAATCCACTCCTCTCCCTCTCATATTGAATGGGTTATGGAACGTTGGTAAAACTGAAATGGCTGCTCTCTACGAGGCATGCTACAGTTTCATAAAATGTAAAAAAATAATGTAAATGTAATTACTGTTAACAACGCTGCTTTCTAAGCGGCATGCTAAAATTTCATAAAATTTAAAAAAGTAACGTAAATGTAATTACTGTTAACAATACATGGCATATACATAAATGTTTCCTGACTCATTGGTAAAACTGAAATGCCTGCTCTTCACTTCTTCTACGCGCTATGATAAAGTTTTATATAATGACACACGACATCATTAATGTAAAATGTGAAAAAGTAATGTAAATGTAAAAATTAAAATTAAAGTAATATTTTCTCCATTTGTTAAATTATGATTAGTGGTAATTGATAAGTTGACCTAGTAAATTTTTAATCATGTTTTATAAAAGTTAAAAATTAAACATGATAAATGGATAAATTGATAAATTTAAAAGAGTTAATTAGGCAAATCTCATTCATCCATTTGAATGTAAAACTAAGAATATGCTAACATCTTAATATGTATGTTACATAATTATAAGGATGAGGATGAGGTAAGAATAAGGTGAAGCTAATAAAAAAAAAAAGATATGTTATATGTAATACATATAACATACATGTTATATGTATTACATATAACATGCATGTATAAGGATCATCTATATTAATTTCATAAAATTAATAATAAAAGAAAAGATATGTTATATGTAATACATATAACATACATGTTATATGTATTACATATAACATGCATGTATAAGGATCATCTATATTAATTTCAATATGTGTCATTTTTTTTTAAAATTATCAATAAACTTATCTATTTAATCATATCTACAAAATTTATGCTCAAGTGAAAGAAAAACATTCTATATCATCTTTGAAAAGTCATCATCATTTTTTTATTAAATTATCAATAAACTTATCTATTTAATCAATTAAATAACGAACATACCTAAAAAAATTGTACTCAAGTGAAAAAATTACGAAAAAAAACATTTCAATGATTTTATAACAATTTATTGATTTAAAATATAACAATTTATTGATTTAAAATATAATATAAACTGTATTAAGTCATAACCTAAATTTGGCAACTTGACATAAATTTCGGCAACTTGGCACAAAGTTGCACAACAAATTCAAATTAAATATTATATAGTATATAGCATCCATGTGGATCATTAACTCATGTAATAATCTACTTGGTGTTAACCTTATAATTTCTATAATTCTATAAATTGTACATTCAATTTATATATATATATAATTCCAAACATTTTATACATTTTTCATAAATGTAATTTATATTTAAAACACAATTACATGGAGTGCTTAATTGACCCATTTTACTTAATTATTCTATTGTCAGATGTGCAGAGCTTCACTCCAATGTCAGATCTCGGGTAGGGTGTGGTATAATATTCTGTGTTGAAAGTGTTGGCTAATATTAATTCAAGGGGATGGTCTAATATACATACTAGAGGAGTTTTGTCATTGTGGGCTAATATGCATTCTGGATCAGTCTATTTTCACATATTGTGTATATTGGTTCTATCAGCTTTCTCTTGTCACTAAAGAGTTAACAGTCGAAGGACAATCTATCTTTTAACTCTAGGAAGGTCATTCTCCAAGTACTTTAAACTTTTGGACCATGGGAGATTTTGACCGAACATGACGAGGAGACACGCAATATCCCGCAGATCGAATTTCGGACTTGTATATGATATTTTATTTGTTAGCTAGTTGGATGACTTGAGGAGACTTTCCTTAATGCTTCATGTCCCTGCAAGCTAAAGGAAGAACCACACAAGATATCAACTTACTACTGGATATTTTTATTTGAGGGGAATACATGAGGAACCCAACGTAACTTGTAGGTCATATTTAGGTCTTGTATATGATATTTTAATTGATTCGAAGCCTTCGTTGGCGAAAAGAATGAACTCCCCGCTAAAGGAAATATAAGGTATTGTTCTGGTATTTGAGTTGGAGGAAAGCCAACAACGACATTGAGTACGAGGAAAGCTAGCATCGAGTGCTTGGAAGGCCAGGATTATTGACTTTGGAATGAAGACCATGAAGGCATTCTCTTTGGAGGAAGGTCAAGAACCGTTCTCTTTGGCAGGACCATGTTTAGAACCAGGAAGGAAGTCCACTCTCTTTGGAAGGAGGAAGGACAGTCTCTTTACAACCATGCAGGACCATGCTTCCCCATTCTCTTTGGAAAGAGGAAGGCCAGTCTCTTTCTATAGAAATAATGGAGTCGTTATCCATTCTCTTTTGAATGAAAGGAATCTATTCGCATAATATCAGAGAAGAATAAGAGTGCTTAGCAAGCATTCGAACTAAGTCAAGCACTCGAACTGGAATGCATTTCATCTAATGCCCACTTTTTCTTGATCGAGATGACCGCCCCAAGTTTGTTAGTGTTTCAGTATTCCCAAGTCTGTTAGTGATCTTAATGGGAGACATGGATACATGGGGAGCCTTCTAAATATCAATAACAAATATCATGCATGTCCAAAGATAATATTAAGAGTACAACTCATATGGACCTTCAAGAAAGTGAAGACGGAGGGCTCACTTGACAACGGAAGGTGAGGATAGTCAAATTCCTATATCCTTCCATTCTCCTTGAATGTAAATGAATCTATTCCTTAGTGGAAGTTTTTGGCTATAGTGGAAGTGAGAGGCCATAGCGAGCGTGAAGACCTCTCCTTCCCGAAGAAATGTGCCTCTCCCCCACTCTCTGGTTATCGTTGGTTGGCGAGAATAAATATTCCTCGGAGTGAAGATATAAGTGATAAAACTCCCTCTCCCTAGTGTGAACACCTCTTGGGAATGACCTTCCTTAGATACAATGAAGAGAAGATCGAGTTCAGGATACAAATTCCAAGATAATTGTCGGTGACAGATACTTTAAGGGAAGGAGACTAAGACTTTAACCAAGAAGCTAACTCATATAGGAAGGCCACAGGATTCTGATTAATATGACTTAGAAGCGTGTGATTGGTACCACCTTTCCTAGGCAGACCTTTCTCCTTTCCTGGGAATAAATTTCCTTTACCGAATGGCTAGAAACTCCTAATAATATACCTCTCCCTTTGGCTCACATAATACTTAGTTCTATGTATCACGTTACAATGACCGATATCTATAGGAGGCCTTCCTAATACCTCTAAGGCCCACAACCTCTCGAAGGTATGACCTATATGGCACCTCAAGGTTTTGTTTTGATTCATGGACCGATCGATATTGACCTTGAATCAGGACTCAGACTTTCCACTTGCAATTATTTGGTGATCCATGAAGGTAACTCCATCAATCTAAGTCCTTTGTTAGGTTGGGTAGGTTCTCTCCTTGACTAACCAAATGGCTATGCATGGCTCTATGTCATTACATATATTACGACCTATAATTATATTTATATGTTGCATTTACCAAAGCTATTATTAGTTTGTTATGTTGCATTTACCGAAGCTATAATTATCCTTGTATGTCGCATTTACTGAAATGTGTTATGTAATCAAAGCCGGACTCATGGCAAGGCCTTTCCCACTTTATTACCAGTTGGGTAAATCTCATGATTGCTCCATATATCTAAGGTCCTCAATTCATCAGAAACTCATATAGTTATAGGGGAATAGTGAAATTCATTGGTAACTATCTTTGAATGGAATGGTGAAGTATATATATATATATAAAAGGGCTCAAGAAGTTCTTTGATCTTGAATGGTTTTACCACCTTGCCAATTGAAAAGATAGTAAGGCATGCCAAGGAAGAAAAACCAACCTTCGTCCAAAGTCGATGGTGTCTCAAGGGTGAGCATAGGGTTAAAACCCATTTTCATGCGTTTCATTGCCACTTTCAACACCCCATAATGTGTTGATACATCAGAGGTCATATTGAAGCATAACATATGATTAGCAAAAGAAATTGTTTCTTGACTTGAAGAAGAACAACTAATTTATCCTCTCTTGTGTGAGCCCTTTCCCCTTAAAGAAATAATTTAAGAAATTGCTAAGGAAACATATGATTAGCTAAAGTAAGTGTGAGCCTATGAGATTTGAATTGAGGG
>ML784829.1:1171677-1182138 GCA_009831015.1 Picea engelmannii
AAAGGGGAAGAGGGGGAAGAGAGACATATATAGGGAGAGATAGGGGGGGAGACAATGAGTGATATATAGGGAGAGATTGGTTGGAGAGGGCGAGGAAGATTGATGGAGGTAAGGAGATGGAGGAAGAGTGAGAGGGGGGGGAGAGGTGGGAGAGAGAGAGGGGGGATAGAGACATATTTCATGTTAATAGGAATGTGCATACATTCCTATTCCTTATAATGTGACAACACTAATATGTGGGTGTTCTTGAAGCATGTACATTCCTAAAGGGTGCGTGTGTTATTTTTATTTCAATTGTTTTTAGGGATGTGTGCACGTTCTTGAACATGTGTCTCTTAGGACTGTGTGCACATTATTGAGAATGAACACATGTTCCATGGAACATACCTACATGCCTCATTGAGTGGAGGTTCTAGGTTTTTTGAACCTTTCACATTAGGAACGCATGCACGTTCCTAGAAATGTGCACACGTTCTTGTGAGTGCACGTTCCTGCTCACCCCGTTGCCACTTTATCGTCCACCAAATTCTTTCACTCACCCATTTATTTTAATTTTGATATTAATATATGTAGTAATTAGTTTTTCCAAAATAAATTATCATATTATTTTCATCATTTAGTGGTTGTTTTTATTTGTAAGCTCGTTAGAAAGAGTGTTAATTTTCATTATTTTAAACTATTTTAAAATTTTAAAATGGGAAAAAAAGAAATAAGTGAACTTGGAAATTTGGTATAAATGAGATTAAAATATCAACATTCAATCAAAAGATATTAGGATAAAGTTAAATATTAATATTACTTAATACAATTAATGTTAATATATATATATATATATATATATATATATATATATATATCTCACAACCTGAGGAGGCCTAATGTCTAAGAACATATGTTTCCTCCTAAGAGGCCACAAGTTCAAATCCAGAGGGGGTAGGGTATGTATACCTCTGCAGACTTTAGTAGTCAAATGGTTGCATAGAGGGGGTCCCTTATCCCACAAACAAGGGTTCTCTTACTCCAATTCCATGTCTCACTTGGACGTAGACTTCCTTCAAAGGAGAGATAAATTGGGTACAATGATATGTTATCTATGTATGAATTCATAATAAACTAATACACATCTTTTTAAAGATTGTATTTTTACCCGTCATGTATGGTTTCAAATAATAAGTTACTTGGGCTCAAATGGTATTTGGGAGGGATTTTTTCACTAATCGATCTTTGATGTTATTTCGAATCCTCCATATTGTAGTGACTTGCAGTCGATGGTTGGAGAAAAAATTGATTTTATTTTAAGGGAACTGCTCACTGCCATTCAAGGTTGTGAACTAATCTATGGGTTTACTATCTAGTTACAAGAAGGGAAATGTAGTGGTAAAACCTTATATCTCATTAGAGGTGGATATAAATAAGAACCTGGCTTGAGGATATTTCGACTCCTCCATATTGTACTGACCTGTAGTCTATGGTTGGCCAAAAAAATGATTTTATTTCAAGGGAAATGCTCGTTGCCATTCAAGGTTGTGAACTTATATATGGGTTTACTATCTAGTTACAAGAAGGGAAATGTAGTGGTAAAACCTTATATCTCATTAGAGGTGGATATAAATAAGAACTTGGTCTGAGGATTAGTGATATTGTTTTCTTTGAAAACCTGGGGTTGGTCTCCCTTGGGCTATTGTTAAAGGTCGCTTTTTCACGTCATCCATTTTAAGCATGTATAGTTTTAAGCATGTATACCATGATATGAGTATGATTTTTGATGTTATATGAAAGAAATCCATCTTGAGGATTGATCATTAATTATCTTGGAGGAATTTGTTTATCGGGCACTTGTTTCCCATAGTTAATATTTAGTCCCTGTTCTGTAATTTTTGTGGGGTTTTTTTCCTGGTTAGGAGATCCTTGCGAGATTTAGTTCTTTTTGAGACAATTATGACCTTATCATCTATGTGGTTTCTATTATATTTTTTATATAACTTTGTATCTACTACAATTTCTAAATTGTAGAATCACATTTTTGTGTCCCTTAAGGCCTAAGTATTGTAACTCTTTTTCTACGGAATAAAAGTGATGTTTTTTTTCAAGGAAAAAAATTAAAATAATTCACTTATTTTGTAGAATATGATTTTTTTGGTGGATTTCATGCTTAGTGATCAAGATTCACATTTTTGAATGACATATAAGGAAAATGGATGTTAAATGTCTGAATAATATCAAAGATAAATTATTATTGTCTTTGTAACATAAATGTAAGAGTATTTTGAGATTAAAATGCGAAAAAGAAAAGTGATATATAAGGAAAACCAATATTAAAAGTTTGTTGAGATTTGAGAAGTATAAAAGGTAAATTACTCTTTGTGTACAACTTTTGTTCATGGGCTAGGTGATGCAAGAGCATCGTCAGCAGCCAAGCAAGCATGGATGTGGAAGCTAGCCGGGAAAAGCGCCAGCACATTTTTCACATTTTGAAATGTTTTGAAAGATCAAGAAGCGGATATAAATGTGATAGCTAGAAGCGTGCTTCCATTTATGTTTAGCTGTTGTAGACAGATCGTGAGCAATTTTCTCTCATCTGTCAATGTAAAAGTCATTTAAGCCCAGTTAATGAAAGTAGGTAGATTTGAATTATAGATTAGACAGTTTAGAGAGAAGGAGGGAAAACGAATATAGACACCCTCACTCTTGTATCATTGTATCATTAATATAGCACAGTAGAAGAGAGTTGTAGCAGAGAGTTGAAAGAAAAAAAACCCATGTACAGGAGCTTTGGATGAATATATGAAGCTCTGAATGAGATTTCATGATGTTATGATGTTTTTTGTTTATACATGGTGAATGGTATGCTCATGGTTGTTTATTCTCTTTGTTATGAATTTGTTTTAATACCGTTTGTATGTATGATTTCATATTGAATGTTTGAAGTCAGAGAGAGAGAGAGAATGAGTTTCAATTGTTTCTCTTCCTGAGTGAGAGAAGTTCCTGCAAGGAGTGCAGTGAAACGTCTGCAAGGTGTGCATTGACAAGGGTTCTGAGTTTTATCTCAAAAAGTTCAGGAGAGATACCATTGTTCTCATTTTAGCAGAAGTGCAGGTGGAGCACAGATGCCATTCAAGGTGTGTGCAGGCTAGTGAAGGCCTTAAACTTATCAACTAAGGTTGAAAGGTTGAAGGATTGTTGTTGTAGAGGGTGCACAGAGTCAAAGAATCAAATAATTACAAGTATTTGAAAGATTTCTGCAAGGAGTGCATGCAGTAGTCCTTTTGAGACTCAAGTTTTCAAATGAAAGCTTAGGAGGGTTAGTGTCTTTGAAGTGTTAAAAGGGAGATGAAATGAAGTCACTTTGCATAAGCCAAGTTCAGATGAGGAACATTGGTTAATTTCACAGAAGTCTTCAAGGAGGGAACGAGCGGTTGAAATCCTCTATGGAGAACTCACGAAGTCGCGAGGACCATGGGATTCAGTGAAGCTACAAAGAGGTTAAGCATTGGATGAATCCACCCTTCGGGAGATAAGACTCAACGTGGACCGTTGATCGTGATAGTGGGGTTGTCAGGATCATTTCGGCATTTCGGTGTGTCACGGTTTGGGAAACCGAGAAGGCAGTGTTTTGGGGATTGAAAGTCTCAAACTTCTAGTACCCGAAAGCCCGAAATAGTGTGGGTTGTTGGATCTAAAGGAAGAAGGTTCCATTTCATAATTCAGGATTTCGAAGTGGTAGGGGAATGGTAGTTGAAGGTTGTTCAAGTCCCGAAGGTCGGGAAGAGTGACAGATGGCAGGAGTCCTTGTCAGAGATAGAAAGTATTGGAGTGGATAGGTGGCGTGTCTTAGTCAATGGGCAGAGTCAAACCTTGTTGACCGTTTCAGGGTTTTGGAGGGTGAACAGTGAGAAGTTTCGTTGGAAGTTAGTCATTTCTGGATTCATCATTTTGGGTTTCGGTGGGGTGAAAATCCGAAAACTCGACAACGAAAATTGCAATATCGTGAAACCCGAAGTCCCAGTTTGGCGAAGGGCGTGGTCTTACTGGGATAAGGAGAATTGAGTGGTGCTTTGTGGTCGATAACATGGGGCATACTCATAAGTAACTTTGGATACACCGTCAAGTGTGTGAGGGATTCTCTGTGGGGAAATAAAAGAATCAATCAAACTCAAGGGAAGATTTAGAACAATCCTGAGAAGATCTCAGCCTGAGGGTTCGGAGGTCTGTGCCAATTTGGTATTAGAGATGCAAAACAAGTGTTTTCTTTCTATAGCAGAGAAAAGAGGAACATTTTAAAGCCATGCCGCCAAGAAGAAGAGACAAGGCAATGCCTGATCCAGTAGTGGAGAGGGAAATGCGCGAGCTACGTGCCAGGATTGATGCCATGGAGACAGCATAGAGGTGCACAGCCGACATTGGGGATATCAGTGAGGTAGAAAGTGAAAATGAAGCTGGGAACGAAGGAGAAGAAGTAGTATTCAAATATGTTGCAGATGAATGCCTATTCTGGGTTGTTGCAAGGATAGGTGATAGAGCAAAAATGGACATTCCAGTGTATGAGGGAAAACTAGATTTTGAAGAGCTTCTAGACTAGATTAGAAGTATGGATAAATACTTTGACTATGAGGATGTCGAGGAAGATAAGAAGGTCAATCATGTTGTCACTAGACTTAAAGGGCATGCAACACTATGGTGGGATGAACTGCAGGCTGACAGACGTTGCAAAGGCAAGCAAAAAATCAAAAGTTGGGATAGAATGGTTGCGAAGATGAAATTAAAATTCATACCCAAGGACTATCAAATCACTCTATTTTGAAGGATGCAGAATTTGAGACAGAAGCTGATGTCAGTGAAAGAATACACTGAAGATTTCTACAAGATAAACATCAAAGCAGGTCATCGGGAAAGTGATGATGAAAAATTTTCCAAGTACATGAATGGTCTGCGATATGACATCCAATATCAAATGAGAATGATGATCATTTGACATGTGGCAGATTCTTATCAGATAGCTCTGAAAGATGAAGAGAAGCTGAGTCGAAAGCAAGGTCAAAGAGGTCAAGGTAGAATTCAAGCCAAAGGCAAACCAATTTCCCAAGACATAACTTAGAGACCTAAAGAAGAGGGGAAGAAACCTCAGACTCAAACTGAGAGAGGAGGAATCTCACAGAGAGGGTATTATGCTGATAAGAATATTTTTCCTCGAGCTAGAGGAAGAGGAAGAGGCCAAGGAGGTGAAGTGAAATGTTTTGTCTATTGGAAAAATGGACATAAATCTTATGAGTGCCAAGACAAGAAGAAATAAGGTGCTGAGACTCACATTGTCGAAGCTCAAGGACGGAATGTTGAGGTAGAATATGTTGAGGGTGGAGGATCCTTGATGACAAGGAAAGTTCTCTTAACGCCAGAAAAGGAGGCAGAGAACCCAGCAAAAAGGAACAGTCTGTTTTAGACTGCTTGCAAAAAAAAAGACAGAGTATGCAAAGTCATCGTGGACAGTGGTAGCACAAACAATATTGTTTCTACAGAGATGGTAGAAAAGTTGGAGCTGGAGACTGCTGTACATCCAAGCCCATACAAAGTTTTTTGGCTACAAAAAGGACATCAGGTAAATGTCACTAAAGAATGTCTAGTTGAATTTAAAATAGGGGGATAAAAGGATGAAATATTATGTGATGTCATTCCCATGGATGTTTGTCATCTATTGTTGGGTAGAACATGGAAATATGACAAGAATTTGATTCATGATGGGAGAAAGAACACATACACCCTGGAGAAAAATGGGAGGACACACATGTTGTTGTCGATTAAGGACAAAGAATTGAAACCAGAGGTGAGAAACATTGTACTTATCATGAGTGGGAAGGAACTTCTTAATGAGGTTAAGAAGAAGGAAGACACACAATTTGTTGTGGTTAGGAAGCCTAGAATTGTTTTGACGAGTACAAGAGTGGATGATTTACCAAAGAAAATCTAGAAGTTGCTGGAAGATTTTGTTGATCTTATACCTGGATCCAGTTTACCAAACAAAGCAGCGTATAGATTGACGCCGCAGGAGAATGAAGAAGTCAAGAGGTAGGTCCAAGACTTAATGGACAAAGATTGATTAGAGAGAGCTTGAGTCCATGCGTTGTTCCAACAGTGCTCAGCCCAAAGAAAGATGGAGGCTGGAGGATGTGTATAGAATCAAGAGCGATCAATAAGATTACCATCATATACAAATTTCCATTACCAAAGATGGATGATTTGATGGATTAGTTGAGTGGAGCAAGATTTTTTTCAAAGATTGATTTGAAAAGAGGATATCATCAAATTCGAATGAGAGAAGGCGATGAATGGAAGACAACATTCAAGACGAATGAGGAGTTGTATGAATGGCTTGTCATGCCATTTGGTTTAACGAATGCACCCAGTACTTTCATGAGATTGATGAACGAAGTCCTGAAGGATTTCATAGGGAAATTCGTCATTGTATATCTTGATGATATATTAATTTTCAGCAAGACAGAAGCAGAGCACTTAAAGCATTTAGCTACAGTGATGAAGAGATTATAGCAAGATAAATTGTTGATTAATATGAAGAAATCATCATTTATGAGGACATAACTCATTTATTTGGTTTTTGTTATCTCTGCAAATGAGTTGAAGATGGACCTGGAAAAGGTAATTGCTATTAAGAATTGGCCATCATCAAAAAGTGTGTTTGAATTTCGAAGCTTCCATGGTTTGGCTAGATTCTATAGGAAATTCATTCGAAATTTCAGTGGAATTAGTGCACCGATGATGGATATGGTGAAGAAAAGACATAAATATTTTCATTGGGCAGAAGAAGCAGAGAAGAGTTTCAATCTGCTGAAGAGGAAGATCATTGAGAAACCAATTTTGGTTTTACCAGACTTTAGCAAGACATTCCAGGTCAAGTGTGATGCAAGTGGATTTGCAATTGGAGTGGTTTTGAGCCAAGATGACAGACCAATCACATACTTCAGTGAAAAACTGAATGAAGCGAAGGTTAAGTACTCCACATATGACGAGGAATTCTATGCGGTCATACAAGCGCTAAAGAAATGGAGACATTATTTGGTTCCCAAGGAGTTTGTTTTGTACAGTGATAATCATGCTTTACAATTTGTGACTCAGTAGGATAAGTTGAACCAAAAACATGCTAAATGGGTTGAATTCATGCAGAATTTTACTTTTGTGATTAAGCATATTTTTGGAACTACTAACAAAGTTGTTGATACTTTGAGCAGGAAATGTTTGCTTATGCATGAATTCAGAGTCAAAACTTTGGGTTTTGATAACCTCAAAGAAATGTACAGAGATGACCCAGATTTTAAGGAAGCGTATGAGGCATCTAAGAATCTAGTTCTCAGGGACATGCTTTTTTTTATAAGTAAAACAAAATAAAAAATTATGGAGTCCACGAGGATCGAACCCTGGACCTCCCCACCATGCAAAGCTTTGACAATGGACACCCTAACAACGCGCCATGCATTGTTTCTTTTACAAATAATTTCACATTTAAATACTTTAATTGTCATACCCAAGACCACATGCCAAGTTATCAAGCGCCTTTTAGAGCCATACAGGTCACATGCCAAGCTATCAAGCGCCAAAGACATAAATGGAGGAGCCCACAAAGGGACGTATGTGCTCAACGCAGCGTCTTAAGAATAACACTAACGTCAAAAGGTACATAGCGTTGGTGAACGTCGGAACGTGGTTGGCAGTTGTGGACGATTATTCAAGTTGCCACAGTTTAATCCTATTTTATCATTAAACGTGGTAATTATATAACCTTACAGCATTTTTTTTTAATGTGATTAGGTAAACGTTTTTAAAAAAAAAAGAGAGTAAACATGCTAAGGGATACCCTGATAAATGCGAGAAAGTTATGAATAATAAATCTAACCCATTGATTTTGGAGGACGACTAAGAATATGCCAGCATCTTCAATGCATAGCCATTAGATCAGGGTTTAAGGTTAAGTAATATTAAGAGATCATTGATTGTGCCCATTTTCAATAGGTGTACGCCTATTGGCATAAATTAATAAACATAAAGTCGGAAGTCACTATAATCAAGTGGTAAGCGAAAAGTTAAAAGGGCTTAGACTAGGACAAGCAGGAAGGAGGTGGCATATGTACTAGGAGAGTAAGCATAGGAAATGGCGAGTGAGGCGCAAGGCTAATGAAGCTACAGGGAAAAGGAACCAATAGTTATTTTTGTAGGGGCGAAGAAATTAAGCTTAGATACTTAAACCTAACCCTAACCTAGCCAATCCCCTAATGGAGTAATGTTTGTTTACAGACAAGTAAAGAAAACTTACGCCTAACCCTGTTTCTAGTTTGAGTAGCACCAATTTAAACATCCTGGAACTCACCCTGACAACTTTGGTGGATGCAGGTCAAAGCATACAGGATGGTCAGGACTCGAGGGAGTCGAGGCAGGGGAGCGTCGTCGCAAGCACCGCCAACACCGTCAGGGCCACCACCATCATCGCCCGAACTAGCCCTCATACTGCGCTCGTTGGAATCCATTAACGAGACTTTAAAGGGGAGACAACCGACAGGGACTGAAGTGGAACCCCCATCGTCTGGAATGGGTAATCCAAAATCGTCAAGGGATTTAGGGGGAGGACCTCCACCTGAAGACATCACGCGGGAATTGCAGAAGATCAAATTTTCGGAGTTTTCCGGAGGTCGCACCAGTGAACGCCCGGAAGCATGGTTGGAAGGCATGACCAGGTTTTTTTCCTTAAGGGACTATGCGTCCAACTCAAAGGCGAAGATCGCCATTTTTCAGTTAAGAGATAGCGCCTTGAATTGGTGGGGCAACCTAGAAAGACAACTGCACCTTACCCCAGACACAGTATCTTGGCAACTTTTCGAGGAGAGGTTCCGGAGGAAATATCTATCGACGTACTACGAGGAACAACAGGTAGGGGCATTTCATGCCTTAATACAGGGAAACAAAACTGTAGAAGAATATGAGATCAGGTTTATGGAAATGGTCAAATATGTTTCGTATATGGACAATGACCAACGACAGGCAGAGCGCTTCGTCTATGGATTGAACCCTAAGATAAGAGCTATGGTGTGGATGTGGAAACCATCTTCAGTAGCAGAAGTGGTGGAAAATGCACGTTATGCGGAAGAACATATGAACTTGACTGGGGGTACAGGACCAACATTTCCGCATCACCCGGGGTTCGTAGGGAAGGCCCCGAGGACATTTCCTAGGGGAGGGGGCTCAAGGCCACCACCATATGGTAACAGGTTCGCGCCAAGGACAGTAGTTGTATGGATTTCAATGGCAACGAGTGCAACATCTCCTTCATCGCCAATGGTGTAGAAAGGTCCACGACCATCGCATGGAACAACTAGTAGGGGCAAAGGTTCCAGGGGAAGGAACTCATTTCAAAGATAGACACATAACAATGCACAGGTTCAATCTGGTGTTACCTGTTGGGGGTGCGGGGGACCCCATTACCAGCGTGACTGCCCATAGTTACAATCAGGGTTCGTGCATAGAGAATGAAAGGCGCCGATGGGGAGAGCAAGTAGCAACCACCATATTTACGCAGCGGTTAATAATCGCCAGGCCGAACATCAATCCACGGTGGTGGAGTCATCAGGTACACTAAATCATATCAATGTTAAGATTTTGTTTGATTCTGGTGCGACAAATAGTTTCATTTCACCATCTGCATTAGAAAAGAGTGCGTTGGCAGCCTACAAGCATGATGACTTTAAACAAGTCGAGATGGCTTCGGGGGGAAAACAAGCAGTAGGACCTAGTGTTGATAATTGTATAGTAGACCTGGGAGTGTGTACTACCAGGTTAAAGGTATATGTCACTGCTCTTGGGGCGTATGACCTAATCATTGGAATGGATTGGTTAGCAGCTCATCGAGCTTTGGTAGATTTTTTCGCAAAGAGGGTGCTTTGTGTCGATGATGAAGGAAGGCCAGTAGAGATCCAGGGTGTACAGAGAAAAGTGTCGTTACGCTTTATATCCACTATGAAGGTTAAGCGATGCTTGAGACAAGGGTGTCAACTTTATGTAGTAGAAGTAGTGAATGAAAGGAAGGGACCCTTATTGGATCAGTATCCGGTATTGTCATAATTTCAGGATATTTTTCCGAACGAGTTACCAGGGTTACCTCCTGAGAGGGAGCTTGATTTTACCATTGAGCTAAAACCTAGTGCAGAACCAATTTCCAAGACTCCGTATCAGATGACAGCACTAGAACTTTGTGAGTTGCAAATGCAGTTGAAGGAGTTACTGGACTTAGGGCTAATAAGGCCTAGTGCCTCACCTTGGGGCACACCAGTAATTTTTGTAAAGAAGAAGGATGGATCCTTACGACTGTGTATAGACTACAGGGACTTGAACCATGCTACAGTGAAGAATAGGTACCCGATGCCACGAATAGATGACCTCTTCGATCAGATGAAAGGAGCAGCGGTA
>ML784829.1:1186154-1221507 GCA_009831015.1 Picea engelmannii
CTACAAACTACATTTAATAACTTACGTGATGGATTTAATAGATTAATGGTATATATTATAAAATGGTTGCGTATACAACAAGGGATAACATATGAATCCCGAGAAGATAAAAGAATTAATGGGAATGGATAAGGGTAATAAATGGGTTAGGTAGGGAGTTAATGGGGGAAGAGTGTCGGTGAAGGAGGGATAAGTAAGGGAAGGAGTTGGATGGGAGGAATTCTACGAGAAGTTGGGGGGATGAATTTTGAGAGCTCTGGATTGGCAGGGAGAGTGAAATTTTGGGAGTAGGATTGATACAGTGCACCGGAGTTGTTGGGGGTTTTGGGAACGAAGGGCCACGATATCCGTTGATATCCTGGGGCTAGGGAGCTACCTAGTTGGCAGGGAGGACGGTTTTGGGTAGTGTTTTGAAGAAGCGGGAAGGAAGCAAGCTGCGGACACCAGGAGGGATAATAGCATCAGGTTCAGATATTTACCAAGAATTATGCATTGTTTTTGTATTAATTTGTTATTAAATTTTATTATTATGATGAATTTGATTGCTAATGTGCTAAATGAAGTAACTCTTAAATTTTACTGCTCTGTTCTAAATTAAATGGTTGTTTATTTAATTTGGCTATTACAATTATGTTGAATAATAAATGGTTAAAAAGATAGGATAGCATTTCTCTATTTAAACTTATGTTTTATAAGGCTCTGTTGGAACAAGCCTTACACTGTAGCTGAAAAGCTGCAGATGGAAAGCATAATTGACAAGAAGATTAGAAAAAAGACCAAGAGGAAGGAGTATTTTGAATACTTGGTCAAATGGAAGGGACATCTAGTTGAAGATGCTAATTGGGAAGATGAAGCAGAAATTCAGAAGCATGGAACGACCATGCAAGAGCTCATGAACAGGAGTTCATGAAAATTTTCAAGCGAGGGAGTATGATGCAAGAGCATTGTCAGCAGCCAAGCAAGCATGGATGTGGAAGCCATCTGGGAAAAGCACCAACACATTTTTCACGTTTTGAAATATTTTGAAAGATCAAGAAGCATATATAAATGTGATAGCTAGAAACGTACTTGCATTTATGTCTGGTTGTTGTAGACAGATCATGAGAGATTTGCTCTCATCTATTAATGTAAAAGGCATTTAAGCCCAGTTAATGAAAGTAGGTAGATTTGAATTATATATTAGATAGTTTAGAGAGTAGGAGGGAAAACGAATATAGACACCCTCACTCTTGTATCATTGTATCATTAATATAGCACAGAAGAAGAGATTTGTATTATAGAGTTGAAAGAAAAAAAACCCATGTACAGGAGCTTTGGCTGAATATATGAAGCTCTGAATCATATTTCATGGTGTTATGATGTTGTTTGTTTATACATGGTGAATGGTATGCTCATGGTTGTTTATTCTCTCTTTTATGGATTTGTTTCAATACTGTGTGTATGTATGATTTCATATTGAATGTTTGAAGTCTTAGAGAGAGAGAGAATGAGTTTCAATTGTTTCTCTTCCTAAGTGAGAGAAGTTCCTGCAAGGAGTGCAGTGAAACATCCACATGGTGTGCGTTGACAAGGGTTCTGAGTTTTATCTGAGAAAGCTCAGGAGAGATACCGTTGTTCTCATTTCAGCAGAAGTGTAGGTGGAGCACAGAAGCCATGTAAGGTGTGTGCAGTCTAGTCGAGGCATTAAACTTATCAACTAAGGTTGAAAGGTTGAAGAATTGTTGTTGAAGAGGGTGCATAGAGTCGAAGAATCAAATACTTAGAAGTATTTGAAAGATTTCCGCAAGGAGTGCGTGCAGGATTCCTTTTGAGACTTAAGTTTGTAAGTGAAAGCTTAGGAAGGTTAGTGTCTTTGAAGTGTTAAAATGGAGACAAAATGAAGTCGCTTTGCAGAAGCTAGGTTAAGACTAGGAAATTAGTTAAATTCATAGAGGTCTTCAAGGAGGGAACGAGCGGTTGAAATCCTCTATGGAGAACTCGCGAAGTCGTGAGGATTGTGGGATTCAGTGAATTTGTAAGGAGGTTAAGCATTGGATGAATCCCCCCTTCGGGAGGTAAGACTCAACGTGGACCGTTGATCGTGACAGTGGAGTTGTCATAATCGTTTCGGCATTTTGGTGTGTCGGGGTTTGGGAAATCGAGAAGGCATTTTTTTGGGGATTGAGAGTCTCAAACTTCCGATACCCGGAAGCTTGAAATAGCATGGGTTGGTGGATCTAAAGGAAGAAGGCACCATTTTGGCATTCAGGATTTCAAAGTGGTAGCAGAACGGTACTTGAAGGATGTTCATGTCCCGAAGGTCGAGAAGAGTGACAGGTGGCAGGAGTCCTCGTTAGAGATAGAAAGTATTGGAGTGGACAGGTGGTGTGTCTTAGTCAATAAGCAGAGTCAAAACTTGTTGACTGTTTCATGGTTTTGGAGGGTGAACGGTGAGAAGTTTCATTGGAAGTTAGTCATTTCTGGATTCATCATTTTGGGTTTTGGTGGGGTGAAAAGCCAAAAACTCGACAACGGAAATCGTGATATCGCGATACCTGAAGTCTCGGTTCGGCGAAGGGCGTGATCTTACTGGGATCAGGAGACTTGAGTGGTGCTTTGTGGTCAATCACATGGGGCATACTCATAAGGACCCGTGGATACACCGTTGAGTGTGTGAGGGATTCCTTGTGGGGAAATCAAAGAGTCAATCAGACTCAAGGGAAGATTTAGAACAATCCTGAGTGGATCTCAGCCTGAGGATTCAAAGGTCTGTGCCAATTTGGTATCAGAGTTGTAGAACAAGTGTTTTCTTTCTATAGCAGAGAAAAGAGGAACATTTTACATCCATGCTGCCAAGAAGAAGAGACAAGGCAATGCCTGATCTAGTAGTGGAGAGGGAAATGTGTGAACTACATGCCAGGATTGATGCCATGGAGACAGCATAGAGGCGCATAGTCGACGCTAAGGATATCAGCGAGGCCGAAAGTGAAAATGAAGCCGGGAACGAAGGAGTAGAAGTAGTAGTCGAATATGTTGTGGATGAACGCCTATTCAGAGCTGTTGCAAGGATAGGTGCTAGAGAAAAAATGAACATTCCATTGTATGAGGGAAACCTAGATTTTGAAGAGATTCTAGAATATATTAGAACTCTGGATAAATACTTCGACTATGAGGATGTCGAGGAAGATAAGAAGGTCAAACATGCTGTCACTAGACTTAAATGGCATCCAACACTATGGTGGGATGAACTGCAGGCTGACAGACGTTGCAAAGGCAAGCAAAAAATCAAAAGTTGGGATAGAATGGTTGCGAAGATGAAATCCAAATTCATACCCAAGGACTATCAAATCGCTCTGTTTCAAAGGATGTAGAATTTGAGACAGAAGTTGATGTCAGTGAAAGAATACACTGGAGAGTTCTACAAGATAAACATCAGAGCAGGTCATCGGGAAAGCGATGATGAAAAAGTTTCCAAGTACATGAATGTTCTGCGATATGACATCCAATATGAGATGAGCATGATGATCATTTGAAATGTGGAAGATTCTTATCAGATAGCTTTGAAATATGAAGAGAAGATGAGTCAAAAGCAAGGTCAAAGAGGCCAAGGTAGAAGTCAAGCCAGAGGCAAACCAATTTCCCAAGACAGAACTCGGAGACCTAAAGAAGAGGGGAAGAAACCTCAGACTCAAACTGAGAGAGGAGGAAGTTCATAGAGAGGGTAGTATGCTGATAGGAATACCTTTCCTCGAGCTAGAGGAAGAGGAAGAGGCCGAGGAGGTGAAGTAAAATGTTTTTTCTGAGGGAAAAACTAACATAAATCTTATAAGTGCCTAGACAAGAAGAAAGAAGGTGGTGAGACTCACATTGTTGAAGCTCAAGGATGGAATGTTGAGGTAGAATACGTTGAGGGCAGAAGATCCTTGATGATGAGGAAAGTTCTCTTAACACCAGAAAAGGAGGCAGAGAACCCAGCCCAAAGGAACAGTCTGTTTCAGACAGCTTGCAAAAAAAAGATAGAGTATGCAAAGTCATCATGGACAATGGTAGCACAAACAATCTTGTTTCTACAGAGATGGTAGAAAAGATAGAGCTGGAGATTGTTGTACATACAAGCCCATACAGAGTTTCGTGGCTACAAAAACAACATCAGGTAAATGTCACTAAACAATGTCTAGTTGAATTTAAAATAGGGGGATATAAGGATGAAATATTATGTGATGTCATTCCCATGGATGTTTGTCATCTATTGCTGGGTAGAACGTGGCAATGTGATAGGAATGTGATTCATGCTGGGAGAAATAACACATACACCCTGGAGAAAAATGGGAGGACGCACATGTTGTTGTCGATTAAGGAAAAAGAAGTGAAACCAGAGGTGAGCAACATTGTACTTCTCATGAGTGGGAAGGAACTTCTTAATGAGGTTAAGAAGAATGAAGACACACAATTTGTTATGGTCAGGAAGCCTAGAATTGTTTTGACTAGTACAAGAGTGGATGATTTACCAGAGGAAATCCAGAAGTTGCTGGAAGAGTTTACTGATATAGTAGTGGTTGAACTACCGTGTTCGTTACCACCGATCAGGAGTATAAGCCATCACATTGATCTTATACCTGGAGCCAGTTTACCAAACAAAGCAGTGTACAGATTGATGCCACAGGAGAATGAAGAAGTCAAGAGGCAGGTCCAGGACTTAATAGACAAAGGATTGATTAGAGAGAGCTTGAGTCCATGAATTGTTCCAATAGTGCTCAGCCCAAAGAAATATGGAGGCTAGAGGATGTGTACAGAATCAAGAGCCATCAATAATATTACCATCAGATACAGATTTCCATTGCCAAGGAAGGACGATTTGATGGATTGCTTGAGTGGAGCAAGATTTTTTTCAAAGATTGATTTGAAAAGTGGATATCATCAAATTTGAATGAGAGAAGGTGAAGAATGGAAGACAACATTCATGACGAATGAGGAGCTGTATGAATGACTTGTCATGCCATTTGGTTTAACGAATGCACCCAGTACTTTCATGAGATTGATGAACAAAGTCCTGAAGGATTTCATAGGGAAATTCTTCATTGTATATCTTGATGATATATTAATTTTCAGCAAGACAGAAGCAGAGCACTTAAAGCATTTAGCTACAGTGATGAAGAGATTACAACAAGAGAAATTGCTGATTAATATGAAGAAATCATCATTTATGAGGACATAACTCATTTATTTGGGTTTTTTTATCTCTGCAAATGAGTTGAAGATGGACCCAGAAAAGGTAATTGTGATTAAGAATTGGCCATCGTCAAAAAGTGTGTTTGAATTTCGAAGCTTCCATGGTTTGGCTAGTTTCTACAGGAAATTCATCCAAAATTTTTGTGGAATTAGTGTACCGATGATGGATATGGTGAAGAAAAGACACAAATCTTTTCATTGGATAGAAGAAGAAGAGAAGAGTTTCAATATACTAAATAGGAAGATCACTAAGTAGGCAATTTTGGTTTTGCAAAACTTTAGCAAGACATTCCAAGTCAAGTGTGACGCAAGTGGATTTGAAATTGGAGCGGTTTTGAGACAAGATGACAGATCGATCACATACTTCAGTGAAAAAATGAATGAAGAGAAGGTTAAGTACTCCACATATGACAAGGAATTCTATGCGATCATACAAGCGCTGAAGAAATGGAGACATTATTTGGTTCCCAAGGGGTTTGTTTTGTACAATGATAATCATTCTTTACAATTCGTGACTCAACAGGAGAAGTTGAACCAAAAACATGCTAAATGGGTTGAATTCATGCAGAATTTTACTTTTGTGATTAAGCATATTTCTGGAACTGCTAAAAAAGTTGTTGATGCTTTGAGCATGAAATGTTTGCTTATGCAGGAATTCAGAGTCAAAACTTTGGGTTTTGATAACCTTAAAGAAATGTATAGAGATGACCCAGATTTTAAGGAAGCGTATGAGGCATATGAGAATCCAGTTCTGAGGAACAGAACCCAATGGATTGAATACAAGATCTAGGATGGATTATTGTTCAGGGGCAATCAGCTATGTATTCCAAAATACTCCATGAGGGAGGATTGTTTGAAGGAAAAACACAGTGGAGGATTGGTTGGACACTTCTATCATGATAAGACGTTCTCAAAGTTGAATGGTTGATATTTTTGGCTAGGGATGAGGACAAATGTTAAGAAATTTGTGGATAGATGCAGGATTTGTCAGCACACAAAGGGGAAAAGGAAGAACACAGGGTTATACCAACCATTACCCATACCTGAAAGGCTGTGGGATGCAGTGAGCATGGATTTTATATTGGGACTGCCAAGGACACAAAGAGGATGTGATTCAATCTTTTTGGAAGTAGACAGATTTTCCAAAATGACACATTTCATACCATGCTAGAAAACCAGTACGCGACTCATATTGCGAACCTGTTTTCAAGGAATTCACCAGACTTCATGGCTTACCATGGAGTATTGTTTCAGATCAACATGCCAAGTTCGTGAGACATTTCAGGAGGACTTTATGGAAGAAGTTGGGGAAAAGTTTGTCTTTTAGATCAGCGTATCATCCTTAGATGGATGGATAGACAGAGGTCATGAACATAAGAATAGGATATTTGCTAAGGATCCTAGTGACTGAACACCACAGTCAATGGGATCGCATTCTTCCACAGGCGAAATTTGCTTACAATGATTCACTCAACAGAATCACAGGGCAGATTCCATTCCAGATTGTATATGGAATGCAGCGTAGGGGAGTTTCTGAATTGAAAGATTCGGAGAAAAATGAATTCAGAAGTGCTAGTGCAGAGAATTTTGCAGAAGCAATGAAGGAGCTTCAAAGCCGAGTCAAAAAGAGATTGCAGAATTCAAATCAAGAATACAATCACAGAGCAGATCAACACAGGCGAGAACTTCAATTTGAAGTTGGTGATCTGATTCTTGCACATCTGAGGAAGGAGAGATTCCCAAGGGGGAAATATAACAAACTGAAGATGAAAAATATTGGACCATGCAAGGTCGTGAAGAAATTTGGGACAAACACATATGATATTGAATTACCCGATGGGATCGGAATTTCACCAATATTCAATGTTGTGTATTTGTACCCTTACAGAGCTGAAGAAGCAGGAACAAAGGTTGAAAAGACAAAAGTTCAATGGACAAAAAAAATTCTTGTAGATGAAAAGCCACAGATGGAAAGCATAATTGACAAGAAGATTAGCAAAAAGACTAGGAGGAAGGAGTATTTTGACTACTTGGTCAAATGGAAGGGACATCTAGTTGAAGATGCTAGTTGGGAAGATGAAGCAGAAATTCAGAAGCATGGACCGACCATGCAAGATCTCATGAACAGGAGTTCATGAAAATTTTCAAGCGAGGGAGTATGATGCAGGAGCATCATCAACAGCCAAGCAAGCATGGACGTAGGAGCCAGCTGGGAAAACTGCCAACACATTTTTCACATTTTGAAATGTTTTGAAAGATCAAGAAGCATATATAAATGTGATAGCTAGAAGCATACTTGCATTTATATCTGGCTGTTGTAGACAGATCATGAGAGATTTGCTCTCATCTGTTAATGTAAAAGGCATTTAAGCCTAGTTAATGAAAGTAGGTAGATTTGAATTATAGATTAGACAGTTTAGAGAGCAGGAGGGAAAACGAATATAGACACCCTCACTCTTGTATCATTGTATCACTAATATAGCACAGAAGAGGAGAGATGTAGTAGAGAGTTGAAAGAAAAAATCCCCATGTACATGAGCTTTGGATGAATATATGAAGCTCTGAATCATATTTCATGGTGTTATGATGTTTTTTATTTATACATGGTGAATGGTATGCTCATGGTTGTTTATTCTCTCTTTTATGGATTTGTTTCAATACTGTGTGTATGTATGATTTCATATTGAATGTTTGAAGTCTTAGAGAGAGAGAATGAGTTTCAATTGTTTCTCTTCCTGAGTGAGAGAAGTTCCTACAAGGAGTGCAGTGAAATGTCCGTAAGATGTGCGTTGACAAGGGTTCTGATTTTTATCTCAGAAACCTCAGGAGAGATACTGTTGTTCTCATTTCAGTAGAAGTGCAGGTGGAGCATAGAAGCCGTGCAAGGTGTGTGCATGCTAGTCAAGGCATTAAAATTATCAACAAAGGTTGAAAGGTTGAAGGAGTGTTGTTGCAGGGGTGCACAGAGTCGAAGAATCAAATACTTAGAAGTATTTGAAAGATTTCCGCAAGGAGTGCGTGCAGGAGTCCTTATGAGACTGAAGTTTGTAAGTGAAATCTTAGGAGGGTTAGTGTCTTTGAAGTGTTAAAAGGGAGACAAAATGAATTCGCTTTGTAGAAGCCAAGTCCTGACGAGGACATTGGTTAAATTCACTGAAGTCTTCAAGGAGGGAACGAGCGATTGAAATACTCTATGGAGAGCTTGCGAAGTCGTGAGGACCGTGGGATTCAGTGAAGTTGTAAGGAGGTTAAGAATTAGATGAATCCACCCTTTGGGAGGTAAGACTCAACGTGGACCGTTGACCATGATAGTGGAGTTGTTAGAATCATTTCAGCATTTCGGTGTGTCGGGGTTCGGGAAACCGAGAAGGTATTGTTTTGGGGATTGAGAGTCTCGAACTTCTGGTACCCAAAAGCCCAAAATAGCGTGAGCTATCGGATCTAAAGGAAGAAGGCTCCATTTCAAAATTTGGGATTTTTAAGTGGTAGGGGAACGACAGTTGAAGGTTGTTCAAGTCCCGAAAGTCGGGAAGAGTGATAGGTGGCAGTAGTCCCCGTCAGAGATAGAAAGTATTGGAGTGGACAGGTGGCGAGTGTTCATCAATTGGCAGAGTCAAACCTTTTTGACCATTTCAGGGTTTTAGATGGTGAACGGTGAGAAGTTCCATTGGAAGTCAGTCATTTCTGGATTCGACATTTCAAGTTTCGATGGGGTGAAAAGCCGGAAAATCGACAACAGAAATCGCGATATCGCGAAACCCGAAGTCCCGGTTCGGCAAAAGGAGTGATCTTACTAGGATAAGGAGACTTGAGTGATGCTTTGTGGTCGATCACATGGGGCATACTCATAAGGACCTGTGGATACACTGTCAAGTGTGTGAGGGATTCCCTGTGGGGAAATCAAAGAGTCAATCAGACTCAAGGGTAGATTTAGAACGATCCTGAGCGGATCTCGGCCTGAGGGTTCGGAGGTCTGCGCCACTAGGAAACATTGTTATGGATTATGTCATATATAATATCCCCATATCCAATCAAACAGTAAATTATGACTTTTCAAATTACCATGAATCCAACTCCAATCATAGATCTTTAATCCCAATTCTAAAATTTTCCATGCAAAAGATGCATTGAAGAAAATTTTAATAATCAAAGGCACCTACTTTTAAAAAAATGTAGAGTTCATTTTTTCTGAAAGGATATAAATAGTGAATTAAATATCCTAACTTATGAGGACAAAATTGAACACCTCCATCATAATTTTACAAAAACCCTTTCCACTTCCGTTAACAAGTTCTATTTAAAGGTGTCATGTAAAAACAATAATAGAAAAACTAAACCTTAGTTTTATAATGAATTTAAATTTTCTAGGAAAGATTTTAGGGATGCTTCTAATGAGTCCATAAAAATTGATAACATAAATATGTACAAAGTCGTCATTGAAGGAAAAATATACTATATAAATAGAAAGAAAGAGCGGCCTTTACACATATATAAGCCTCATCCTAATAGGTTTTGGAGGAAAATTGTAATTCGTAAAACTAAAGGAAACAACATGATTCATTGAGGAGTGGAATTGTTACCTTAAAAGTATTTATGACTTCCCTAATGCTAAGGACACACGATTCCAAAAGTTCCTACATAAGATGAATTTGTTTCTCTAGCTAAGACATAGTTCAAGGTTAAGCAAGTCACAAGTGGAAAATCTAAGGACATTGAAGGCTACCAAGATAAAAATATTAAAATCAGAGGGCTTATCCTCATCCCTCACATACAGAAGATCTTCAATTTAGTAGTCAAGAAGGTCTCCCCTAAACCCCAGATTCAATGCCTTATTGTACCTATTTTTAAAAGTGGTGATAAAAAAATTCATTCTAATTATAGTGCCATTATGATTAGCATTATTTTAACTAATGTATTTTGAATTATTTTGCAAAATAAGGTTAGCCTATGGCTAGAAATCCATGAGAACCATGATAAAGGCTAGGCTATATTTTAGAGATATCATTCAACTATGGACCACCTTGTTAGACTTAGGATAATTTCAGATGACTTCTACAATAATAAATCCAATATCCCATGTTTTTTCATTGACTTTAGAAAATATTTTAAAAAAATACCCAAGACAATCCTTTGGAACATGTTTGAATAAATAAAAGTGTCTTTCAGTTTGAGGGATGCTATGATAAGGTTTTATGAGAACCTTATTGCTAGTTATAAGAACATTGATGGATGGTTAGAATAAATTAAATACAATATTGGAGTCATGTAAGGTTTTCCCTTGTCCCCTACCCTTTTTGGCATATATGTTGACAAGTTATAAGATTGTTTGGAAGAAGCAAATTGTGTCGGCCCAACCCTCATTGATATAGTCATTAATATTCTTATTTATGTTGATGATATTGTTTATGGTGAGAATTACTTACAACATTGCAAAGAAAATAATAATCCTCAAGTACTTATGCTCCAATATGAGTATGATTGTTAATACTGACAAAACAAAAGTCGTGAGAATTAAATCCAATAATATCACCTACAATACCTCATACATGACAACAACAACTTGGAAGATGTTCCTTGATACAAATATCTTGGAATCAATATTAATCAAATGTTTAATTGGAATTATAACATCAAGAAAACAATATATGCAAGGTGGAAATATTATTATGGACTTCGAAACATTTTTAAATCAATGAATTTTTGGATATGAGATAAGAAAAAAATCCTCTTTGAGACTCTTGTTACTCTTATATTTTATATGAATGGAATTTTTTGTGATGTAATATCTCTATAGAGTCATGGAGAAAGATAAAGAAAATAAAAAATAATTTCATAACCTATCATCTAAAAATTAAAGAAAATACACCCTATCATATTCTCCTCATAGAGGAAATCCTTTCACACATTGACAGCATGACTATTACTAGGTGCCTAATTTATAAGAAGAAGCTAAAAAACATAGAAGACAAGAAACTCTCTAGAATTTCTTCAAAATCCATCCAAAACCACCTACAACTCAAGTATGAATAGCATAAGGATGCCTAATCCTGCCTAAACCATTGGGGAATAAAGGAAGAGATAATTTTGTAGAATAAGGATAATACTACAAATAATATTACATTAAAATTTAAGGAGAAAATGTGGTTCCATAAATAGTTAGAGGGAATAAAGTAACTTGATATTTGAATCTAGGGTTTACAATCATTCTAAATCCACTAGTTTTCCTATTTCTCTCTTCAATGGAGATCACATGGGAGGTCAACCCCCCCTCGTACAAATTGGTCCTCATCAAAACTGGCCAAGCCAACCATTCAACAAATCACAAGGACTCTTCTCATACAGTTTTACCACGTAATAGTTGGGAAGATGATTTCTCTTCCCAAGAATATTGTATGGAGGATTTTTCTCATCCTGACAATGGCCTACCCAAATGGAAGATTGGTCATTGCATTCCAAACCAAGATGAAATTTCAAGGTATGAAATTTCTTATGAGTGAGTGAGAAGCTATATCTAGTACATGAAGGATCACATGGTGATTGGAAAATTCCTTGGTATATGGAATTCATAAAATGACATAGTCTCTTGGATTAACTCTCATTAGAATCTCGAGGACTTCTTTGAACTTAAAATTGGTTCCAAAGGTTTTTTTAGGACTATCTTTCACAATTGTGAGGGATAGAGAAATAATTTTTGAAAATGGACCCTATTTTTTTCACTAAGTCGATCTAGATCCCTATTACTACACAAGGAAATTTAATCCATAAAGAGAAGATTTCACCTACTCCCATGTTTGGGTCCATCTCAATTTTTTTCCAGATGAATACTAGGATAGTCAGATCTAGAATAGAATAGGTAATACGTTGGGAACCTTTGTTAAATAAACAAAAGAAACTATACATATAATGTATACAACCTATTCCCATATCTACATTTCTATGAATGATTTTTTACCCATCCTTGATTCTATATGTCTTAGTTATCAATACTTGGACTAGATCCAAACCTTGGATTATGAATTCATTCCCTTTTGTTTTCTGACAATCTAATGAGCATTTCCATCCCTTTCTGTATTTCCCTTTGTTTAATCCTCCTAGACCCTCTAAGCATGAACTTGAGAAATATGAGGAGGTTTTCATCATGATTGCAAGTAAGTGTCGAACCAAAAAGAAACAAATTCGTTTTTCCCCTCCAAATATACCTCTAGTAAAAATAACTATGAAATCTTGGGATCTTCCCCTAAGGAACCTCTTTCTGACAACATTCTTGACTCCCCTAAAGGAATTCCAAATCCCAAATATATACTAATCCCACCCCTAACCCTGAAGATACAAACTACCCAAAAAATTATTAAACCCATTTGGACCCCTTGACCAAGGAGGGTATGACCATGATTCTAGAGGGGGAGGGTTGCAAAAACTTTGATCCAAAATATTTGGAACTAGAAGGCATAGAAATTCAATTTATTATTGATGCAAGTCACATGCATGATATGAAATTTATCTTTCCTGATCATATTCTATGGGTCCATCAATCCCTATGTAACAGTAAGAAATATCCCTCTCCTCCCAATCCATCTCAAGTATCTAGACCTGTTCTGGGAGTTTAGACTAGTAAATTGAAACCACTAAAGAGAAACCCTTGAGATGATAAACACAAAGGGTACAAGACAAGTATGCAACATTTACAAGAAATTGGAGACATATTGATCAACTTAGGAAAAAATGCATTGATCATAGATTCCTACCAGTCATCTCCTTCCCCAAGTTTCCAATGGATATTGTTTCATGGAATATTCTTGGAACCAGTTGTAATATCAACAAAAGTCTCTTACATAGTAATTTGTGTACCTAATACCTTGAATTTCTATGTTTCAAGAAACAAAAGGTTCTAGTTAAAATATTTATATTATTTTTCAAAAAATCTAGAAGAACAAAGAATATATTGTTGTTGATGCCAAAGGATCTTTCGGTGGACTTGCTATCCTTTGAAATCTTGCAACAATCATCCTAGAAAATTTATTTTCTATTGCAAGAATTTTAACAACAAAACTCATACCAATTGGATCTAAGTCCATATGTTTTATCACCAATTCCTATTTTCTACAATAGATAAATAAAAAAGTATGTCTTCTTTCAAGAATTGCAAAACATAACTAGTTTCATTGAGCACCTATTTTTTATTTTAGGAGGGGACTACCACTTTATCTCTTCCCTTTTTGCTAAAAAACAATGAAGTCCCACATTATATCCTAAGATTTTAGCCTTCAACACCTTAATTCAGTACCAAAGGTTTATTGACATTGAAACCATTAATGGACTCCACACATGGAATAATCAGAGGGGTGCATCCAAAAAACGTTTCTAACATATTAATAAATTCCTTATCTCAAGATCACTCATGATTTCTAGTTTAAAAATGGAAGCCAACATATTCCCAACAGTAGGATCTGATCATTGTCCCATCTGCTTCGATCTCGATGTTCAGAGCACACCTTTCCATAATCCTTTTAGATTTGAGGAGAGATTTCCTCGAGGACTAGGATTCTTACTTTAAAAGTATTTATGAATTACCTAACGCTATAGAAACCATCCAAAATTTCCTACATAGGATGAAGTTTACTTTGTATAATATATAGATTCTAGTGTTAAGCATGTAACAAATGGAAAATATAACATGATATTGAAGGCTACCAAGATAAAAAAAATTAAAATTGGAGGGCCTATCCTCATCTCTCACATACACAATCTCTTCAATTTAGTAGTCTAGAAGGGATTCCTTAAACCACATATGAAAATACTTATTGTACCTATTTTTAAAAGTGGGGATAAAAGCATTCCCTCTAATTTTATGACCATTATGATTATATCCATTTTAGCTAATTTATTTGGAATTGTTTTGGAAAACAAGATTATCCTATGGCTAGGCAACCATAAAAAATGAGCTAGAGGCTAGGCTAGATTTCAGAGATATCATTCAACTATTGACCACCTTGTTATACTTATCATAATTTCAAACAATTTCTATAATAATAAACCCAATATCCCATGTTATTTCATTGAATTGAGAAAATATTTTGATGAAGTACCCAAGACAAGCCTTTGGAATAGGTTGTAAGAAATAAAACTGTCTTTCAAGTTGAGGGATGTTGTGATAAGGTTGTATGAGAAACTTATTTTCAATTTAAGAACCCTCAGGGATGGTAAGAATAAATTGATTGCAAAATTGGATTCATTCAAGGTTTCCCCTTGTCTCCTATCCTTTCTGGCATATATGTTGACACGATAGAAGATTGTTTGGAAGAAGAAAGTTGCATCGTCCCAACTCTCGTTGGTATAGTCATAACTATTTTCTTTATGCTAATGACATTTTTCTTATGGTGAGGATTCCTTAAGATCTTGGAAATAAAATAATAATCCTCGAGTATTTATGCTCCCATATTAGTATGATTGTTAATACTAACAAAAACAATCATGATAATTAAATGCAATAAGATCACCTACAATAATTTTGTATATGACAAAAACAACTTGGAATAAGTTGCTTCATACAAATATATTGGAATCAATATTCATCAAAATCATAATTGGTATTATATCATTGAGAAAAGAATATATGGAGGTTGTAAATATTATTATGGTCTTGAAGACAATTGTAAATCATTGAATCTTCAGATATGGGATAAGAAAAAACTCTTCTTTGAGACTCTCGTTACTCCTATTTTTTATATGTATGAAAATTCTTGGGATGCAATATCTCTATAGATTCATGGATAAATATAGATCAATTTCAAAATAATTCTATAACATATAATCTCAAAATTAAAGTAAATACACCATATCATATCCTCCTCATAGAAGAAATCATTTCCCTCGTTGATATCATGGCTATGTCTAAGTACGTAACATATAAGAACAAGTTAAACAACATGGAAGAAAAGAATATTTCTAAATTGATTCAAAATATGAACAAAACCACCTAGAAATCAAGTGGGGATGGCATAAGGATTTTCAATATTACCTAAAGATTTGGGGAATAAAGAAAAAGATAATTTTGTAGAATAAGGATAATATTAAAAATATTATTAGATCAAAATTTAAGGAGAAAATGTGGTTCCTTAAAGAGTTAGGGGGAATAAAGTAACTTGGTATTTGATTCTATGGTTTAAAATCATTCTAAATCCTCTGATTTTCCTCTTTCATTCCTTAATGGAACCTGCAATGGGGGTCACCCCCCCTTCATACAAATTGCTCCTTGGCGGTGCTAGCCAAGCCAACAACTCAACAACTGAGAATGATTCCTCTCATATATGTTCTCCACACAATGGTTGGGAATATGATCTCCTCGCCCAAGAATATTGTATGGAGGATTTTCTTATGCCAATGGTGGCCCACCCAAATGGAAGCTTGGTCATTGCATTCCAAACAAGGCCAAAACTCCCAAGCATGAAATCCATTATGAGTAAGTGAGAAGTTATTTTTAGTACATGAAGGATCATGGGCTCATGGGAAATTTCCTTAGGATTTTTCCTTCAAAATGAGACTTACTTACTTGGATTAAATCTCGCTAGAAACGCAGGGACTACTTTTAACTTAAAGTTGGTTCCAAAGGGTTTTTTATAGCTATATTTCACAATCATGAGGATAGAGAATGGGTTTTTGAAAATGGGACCTATTTTTTTTTTCTCATCTAATCTCCATCTCCATCACTAAACAAAAAAATTTGATCGAGACAAATAATATTTTACTTATGCCCCTCTTTGGGTCCCTCTCAATTGGTTGCCACATGAATACTAGGATAATAATACCCTGGATAACATAGGTAATACATTGGGAACCTTTGTTAAATCCAAATAAGTAACCAAAGAGGGAATATAAATAGCCTATGCTTGGATATAAATATATATGAATTATTTTGTACCAATCCCTCATTCGACCTATCTTAATTATCAAGACTCATACTTGATCCAAAAATTTGATTATGAATTTATTCTCTTTCTTTCTCGATGATGTCATTAGAATGGTCATCTCATACGAAATTTCCCTCTACTTGATCCAAATATTGCATTGTGAATTAATTCTCTTTCATTGTCGATGATGTCACTATAATGCTCATCTCATATGGAATTCCCCTCTACTTGATCCTAGGAAACACTATAAGCCTGAACTTGAGAGATACGAAGATGGTTACATCAATATTTCAAGTAAGCATCAGTCCAAAAATAATTTAATTCCTTCTTGTAACTCAAAATATAGCTCCACCAGAAATAAGTATGAAATCCTAGGATATTTCCCTAAGTAACCTCTTTCTTCCAATATTCCTCTCTCCCCTAAATTCATTCCCTAAATACCACATATATATTGATCCCATCCCTAACCCTGAAGATCCCAAATTCCCAAAAATCTCTAAGACCCATTTGGACCCCTTGACCAAGGATGATGTGACCATCAGTCCATATGGGGATGACTGCAATGACTTTGATCAAAAATATATGTAATGATAAGGAGTAGATATTAAAGTTGTTTTGGATGCATGTCATAGGCATGGTATGAAGTGTATTGCACCTAATAATATCCAATGTGTCCAGAAGCCCTCTTCCATAGTAAAAGTATCCCTTTTCTCCAAATCTATCTCCAGGATATAGCTTTGTTCTCGGAGTTCATACTAGTAAATTGATACAACCAAAGAATAAACCTCGAGATGGTAAACATAGAGGGAATAATTCAAATATCCAACTTCTATAGCAAAATGTAGATGTCCTAGAAAATAAAGGACAAAATGCACTGATCATAGGTTCCTACTAGTCCTCTCCCTCCCGAAGTTTCCTATGAATATAGTTTCATGGAATATTCTTGCAATCAATGGTAGGAGAAAGAAAAACATATTACATAATAAGGTAGGTACTGAATCCCATAAAAAAATTATATTTTAAGAAATAAAATGTTCTAGTTCAACTCTAACTATTATTCTTGAAAAAAACATGGAAGACCAAACAATTTTTTTCCCTTGGCACCAAAGGATTTGACATTGGGATTGATATCCTTTGAAATCCTGCAACATTCATCTTACAAAATTTATTTTCTACTACAAGAAGTTTATCAACACAATTAAGAACAATTAGCTCTGAAGCGATAGGTTTTATCACCGATTTCTATGTACCACAATAGCTAAATGAAAAATATGTCTTCTAGAAAGCATTGTAAAAAAAAATTGGTTTCATTGAATGCCAATATTGGATTTGAGGAGGGTACTTCAACTTTATCTCTTTCCTTGTGGAAAAAAAGAGTTCTAATTGACATGTATATTAAAATGTGACAGTGCATCCTTCAACACCTTCATTTAGGAACAAAGGATGATTGAAATTGAAAGCATTAATGGAATCTGCACATGGAATAACCAGAGGAGTGGATCCAAACAAATTTCCTACAATATTGACAGATTCCTTATCTCAAAATTGCTCATGATTTCTTCTTTACAAACAGAAGCCAACATCCACCCAAAAATGGGATCTGATCACTGGCCCATCTCTCTCAATATCAATGTTCATAGAAAACCCTTCAACAATAATTTTAGATTCGATAAATTCTGGATTTCCCACCTATATTTTTAGATGAACACCAATCGATGGTGGGATGAAGCCACTATTTTATAAGGTACCCTAGTTTTTTTATTTTAGTAAACATTAAATAACCTTAAGAAACAACTTAAATCCTAGAACAAATTAATCTTTGGAAACATTTTTCAAGCCCAAAAATACTTGGAATGTCATCTGGCCATTCTCTAGTAGAAATTCATTACCTTTGGGTGGTTTGGGGCCCTATCCGAGCAAGAGAAGAAACTCTCTTCCCATATTGAGGAGTGAAAATTCCAGGAAAAAATATTATGGCGGAAGAAATCCCATGTTCAGTGGCTCAAGGAAGGTTTGTGAAACACTAAATTATTTCATTTATCAATGGTTCAATGCAGGCACTATAACCACATAACCTAACTAAAATTGGCTCATGGTAATAAAATTACCTCTCATCAGGATATTGAGCATGATTTCATGTCCTTTTTCATATCTTTTCTCATTGAGCCTCATACAAGATGCTCTATTGTTATCATTTTCATCGCCTATCACATACAAAGGTTGATCATTGAATATCACAATGTCATTCTCATGTTCCCCATCTGTAACATCTCACTCTGGCGCACTAAGAAAACTTATTCTTTGAGGAAACTTTCTCACAAGTGATCCAGACTATTATGATATTAAACATTTGTCCTTGATTATGATGCGTTATGGTAGATGACATGATGTTTTACTGCATTTACATAGACAGGTGCTATTGACTCGGTTTTACTGAGTGTGCAGGGTTTTGGACCTTAAGGATGTAGAGGCATCGACGAAACCCCTTGGACTCTAGATCGAGTCAGGGAGTGTGCTATGGAGGTTTGATTATTTACTGTGATTTTAGTACATTTGATTAGATGATATGATGTGAACATGTTCTGACATGATTGTTGATGATGCAGGTTGACGATAGCTTTCCGAACAGACTCACATATGGAGTAAAGGGGACACACACGACTACTAGAGATGTTGAGGGAGAGGGGTGGATAGCAGCCCTGCCACAGCCTACTAGCACTCCCACCATGGCTCAAACTGTAGGTTAACGATTAACTAGTTCGATATGACCCACGATGCCTTGGGGGTAGACTACAACAGTCACTCACGATGATTCTAAGGGGCGCACAATAACCAGGGGGCCTTATTCCTTAGAACCCCTTAGTCTCCCACAAGTTCATCTGGTGGAGTGTTGACTCCAGGGGTTATTGATGTCTACCAATTAGTCAAGAAGTGAGTGGCACCCTTGGAGCACGTGGTGCATCCTGAAGGGCACGTCACACAAAAGAAACAAAAGAGCAAGTGGAACCCTTGGAGGACATGGTGCATCTTGAAGGGCACGTCGCATGAAAGAAAAAAAAGGGTGAGTGGACCCCTTGGAGCATGTGGTGCGTCCTGAAGGGCACGTCACACAAAAGAAACAAAAGAGGCGAGTGGCACCCTTAGAGCATGTAGTGTGTCCTGAAGGGCACGTCGCGTTGATGATGATAGAGGGTTGAACCTAGATGGCCCTAGGACATTTAACACATTAATAAATTTTAAAACAACTCCCCTAATTAAATGTTGCCCAGTTTAGGATCTAAGTCCTAAGTCTGAAACTTTGCTAGGGGTAAAATTTTGTCTACCCTTGAGAAAACATCTCTAAAAATTTAAAATAGTAAAATTTAAAATAAAAACCCTTTAAGTAATAATACGGTCTTCATAAATTTTGGGGGTAAAATGAAGAGAGTAAGAAATTAATTAAAAGCTGTGGATTTAAAATATAAAGAAGAAATTAATTATTTTTAATTTTTTATAGTTTTAAAAGATGTTGAATTAATAATAAAAGGGAAAAAGGGGTTAAATTGCAAATGTCCTTTTTAGCTCTAATAAAAATGGGAAAGAGGGAAATTATAACATTTAGGAAACTAGGAAATGGAGGTAACTTAAAAAGGGAAAGAGGGGAACTTATGGTAAAAAGCGAGGTCAACTTAGTAAAGATTCCGCAATTAAGAACCTTCTAAATTGAACTAAATTAGCGACTTCATTTTAGGGAAAGTATTTAAAACCTGTAAGGGAATCTAGGGACACCTAGGAGTAAAAATAGGAGTAACTCTAGGTGGGTGAGGGAAATAAGACAGTTTAATAAATTAAAGAAAATAGTTAATGGAGAAACGTGGGGGATGGATGACACTTGTACGAAGGATATTTTTTAGAAGATTTTTATTAAAACTTAAATTAAATGAGATTTAGGGAAAGATGGAAGTTCTAAAACTCTATAAAAGAAAGGGAAGAGAAGGAATAAAGGGATTGATTGTTAGTGTAATGTTACACTGTCGGATTTGTGACTTGACTGATTACTTGTGGGGAGTTGGGTTTTCCCATCTCGGATAGGAGTGGTAGCTCGACCTTGCGAGGCGAGCTAGGAGCTAGATGTACCATCTGGATAGTGTGTGGCCCCTTTGTACCTCAGGAGGCTAAGGGGGAGGAAGAGTAACCCTAGCGTTGGCTGGGAGTTACTGGTGCGGTCTCGACGGTCAGCAAGCAGGAGTTGCACAGAGAGGACGGATGACACTCAGAGCAGGTGAAAAGGAAACGGTACAATATTTTCAGTTGAATGATAGAATTTTGTAGGATGTATGATTTAGATCTACATGTGTTTTAAGTGGGTAAACTGATTGTTTAGTTTCATGACTGAATTTTTATAGCCTAGCTGAATGATTGTTGATTGATTTCCGTGACCTTCACCTTTTCTCATGTCATGGCCACCCTGTGTGTTGATTGTGACCTTGCGATTGTTTTTCCTTTCATCCTTAGCTCACCAGTCCTCGCCTGAGTAGTCGGCAAGGATCCTGATCTATGGTCGTCGCCTTAGCGTTAAAAGACCTATGGATCTCAAAGCCCTGATTTTTTGTGCGAGGATGGTGAAGCGAAGGACGAACCCATCCATCTACCTTTTTTGTTGTTCTTGGTTGAATGAATGCCTTGTGCCTTCAGGTGCTTGAGTTCCCCTGCATCGTGTTATCACTTCTCTATGTGAACATACTATTACTCTCTGTGTTTTTAATATCAGTGCTGTGTTTTTGGGATGGCATTTTATTTTCTGCGTTTTAATGACAGTTTCTAGCTCTTGATTGGTAAGTCTTAGCATTATTAAAATGTGAAGGACAACGTTTGATTATTTGTTGACTGCATTTTACCCTTGATTGATAGTAATTATATGCCTTTGATGACAATGATACCTTACCTTCATTACTGTGTTTTCACCCCGCCAGTATAATCGTGTAATCTGTTTGGAGTCTAAATTTTCACTTGATAAGATGTAATATGTGTAATTATAAAAAGATAGTAGTTGGTAAATTATTTACACAGTCACTTCAATACATTGTTTTTACCCAGCAATGTAATCGGTGTAAATTGGTTGGAAGTCTTGATTTTCTCTTGATAATATGTAATATGTGTAATTATAAAATGATAGTAGTTAGTAAATCATTTACACAGTTACTTCAATACCTTGTTTTTACCCAACGAATGTAATCGGTGTAATTGTTTGAAGTCTTAATTTTCTCTTGATAAGATGTAATATGTGTAAATGAAATCGACAGTTTCAAATTTTCTACCTAGTCAATGGTAAACTGATACACGACAATAATGTATGGAGGTAATAAAAAATTTGTTTACACAACAAACTTGTGTAGGTGTGAAATGTACTCTGTCTAAATTTTTATAGAGCATTGAATTCACCTTTAATAAGTATTTCACCCAGTGAGTCTATTGGGAAGTGATCCCTTCTCCGTATACTTCACCCCCCCCTCCATTTGACAGTATTTTGATACAGTTTGATTGTGTTCTTCTTGCCTGAGATGAATTGATGATGCATGCGTCTCTCTGCGCTTTACCTGTGTCTGGAAGGATGGCCTACACATATCTTTTTCCCCTGTAGTTTTAGTTCATGTTTTACCTTTACACAGTGATATCTTACCTGTCAACACAATTTCCTACTAGACGAAGGTTATGAATGACAACGATTTCTTTCATTCTTATCTGACAATGAGTATTAATTATCTATGGTTGCATTTGAAAGAAATATGGATAGCGACTCTAGAGGTCGTGTAATAGCGATTTTTATTTTTATTTTGCATAGAAACAAGTGCACATGTTCAATGGCCAATGAATGCATACTCTAATGTATGATTAATAGCCGTAATTACCTAATCATTTTTTTTTTCAGAAGATTTGTCTGTTTTGTATTCCTGGAATGCGTGTATCAGTCCAAAATTACCTCAACGTTTTTCCTGGCTTATGTCTATTGTATTCTTGGTGTGGATGTATCAGTCTGGAATTTACCTCATGTTTTTCCCTAGCAATCATGTATGTTCTGTATTCTTGGCATGTGTGTAACCACCCAAAGTTTACATCAACGTTTTTCCCAGCATTTATGTATGTTTTTGTATCCTTGGAATGAGAATTTATGTCCGTTGTAACAATGTTTCATTTGTGGTCCAGTTCTGTAATAAAATAATAAGTGTCCTTGAACATGGTAAGCACAACGATTATCCACACTCGCAGTTCCCTTGTCCAATTCTAGTGCATCCTTAGATTATATGTTTGTTTATATATAAAATATTCTATCAACTTACCCCTCTTTATTAATGTTTTGTCGCCAATTTCGCTTTGTATAAAAGGTAGAGAAGAATTAAATAATTATTTTTTTGTTTTCATTGCGTGAGGAGTTTTTAATTTTACAAATGAATTAAATGACTTAGAAGCAAGGGATAATCTTAGAAACAAGCTTGGAAAACAATCTTAACTCTATCTTAACCCTAATAACAACAACGATTCTCGAATCTTAACCCATCTCTCGAGTTTTGATACTTGAAGGTTGTTATGTAGGATAACATGTGGATGAGGTAAGACACGTTGTGCTAGAATAGGGTCTCGATGGCTAGATGGTTGAGGTATGCCTAGGTGGCCGCACTCTTAAGCCTCTTGACTATAGTTACGTTGCGCAAGATTATTGGTTGAGTTTTTTTGTTTTTTCTAATTTGTTGTTAGTTACAGTAATGGGTTACTTGAGCCTTTTTTCCTTAAGTCCATTTGTGTATGGGGGTTGGCCATAGATGTTACATCATGCATGCTTACCTTGTAGGAAACAAGAAATCCTTAAGGAATTGTGCTTTTTAATTCTGAATAATGTCACCTGACATCTTGTCGACTTGGGATTGGGCGCTTGGGTATAGCCCTTGTGTCTTTTGGTTGATATTTGGTCTCCTACCGTGAGGGAGGGGCATTTTCTTGATTTAGTAGTCTAGATAAGTGATGTTGCTCTAGCTTTACTGTCACGCCTAATGCCTAGTAATGGCATGATACTTGAGGAGGGGATCATTGCACAACCCATGGGTGCAAGGCGATTGATAACTTGGACGGATTTTGTGCTTCCTGAGGTGGGCGTTTGTTCATCGAAATTGATGAGGGAACTTGGTTGTGACTCCTTAGTGCGGTTGGGTTATTTGTGCCATAAAGGTTCCCTGGTTGGATCATCAAGTCGTTGCGTCAGATTTGTGGGTGTTTTCCTTTAGATTGTGGGCATCACCATGTCTGTGTCGAGCGGGTAGTTGTCCCTTCGTGATTGCATTCCTTCGACCAACCGCTGGATGTGCCGATATGTAGATTCATTGTTATCGGTGGCATGATCTACAGGTGCTTTGTTGTCGTCAGGTTGTGCAGTTCGACTATGTGGCTTTGTCGCTTTCCGCTTCAAAAAAATTGCACTCTCTAGGTCGCTGGTAGTCGTAAAAATGGGGACGTTACACATGGTATCAGAGCGGGTTCAACTCTGATACTGAGGATTTCCAGGCTTTCCAATGTAGTAAACCCATGAGTCTTGACCCTTGCGATAAGTAAAAGCCTTAACAAGTCCTCGTGGAGATCGCATTTGGAGGGCACCCTTGAGGATCCACGACGCGCTTTAGCTAGTACTGTTAGAATCCTCTGATATCTCGAGAGAGATGAGTTATAGCATCCATGAGTATCACGAATGAATATTTCATAGAGGCATGGATGTAGAGAAAGGTGTTGTGCTTCACGCTTCACGATCATGACCCCAACATGAAGGTTCGCATGGGGGTATTTTGACTAATGAGGAAGCGATCTTCTATGGCAGACGACGCTCCTGCCACTTTGAACATGGCCATCGACGACATGTCATGGGAACTGTTCGAGGATGGTTCCAAGAGGGGTATCTTTATAAGGAATTTGTTGAGCATCAACTCAACGAGTTCGACGCCTTGCGACAAGGAAGTGGCCCGGTTCCCAAGAGTGAGGCTCGTTTTGGAGCTATTTCGGTATGCACCACATCAAATTACCCAGAAGCTTAAGGTCAAGAAAATTGAGATAGGGCCTTATTGTTAGAATTTATCTTCTACTTTGGATACCCAAATTACTGGACCGAAGGAAGCGTTGGATTGTGGAAAGCCACATTACCCAAAATACTTCCCAAAGTAGAGGGCCACAACATCTGGTTCGATCGGACCCACTACCATGGGAGTTATGGGAAAGGCCCATCGGATTCATGCAGTGATGAATAACCACCAAGTAGAGCATTAGTCAACTTTGCTCAAGATGAAAGGTACCATCACCGACCAGACCCTTAGTATTTTGATAGATCCCGGTGCTACCGAGAGTTTCATTTCAGGGGTCATGCTAAAAGGGATTATGGCAGAGGCAGTCGAACAGGACGAGTGTATCTTCATAGAGATGGCTTCGGAAGCCAAATAGAAGGTTGAAGGAAAGGTTATGGGCTATATCCTTAACCTGGAAGATTTTTTTACAAGGGCCAACCTCTACGTCATGATCCTAGGATCTTATGATGTCGTGATTGGTATGGATTGGTTGGAATCACACGAGACGATACTCAACTAACTGACGAAGTGGTTGAGATTGGTCGATGACAAGGGACAGAGATGTGTTTGTAGGATGTAACTAGGGAGTTTCCCCGAGGTTCGTCTCTTCCTTACAGTTACGGAAGAGTATGCATAAAGGGTGCAAGCTTTATGCAATCCTTGCACTAAACGAGAAGGGAGTAGCGGAAGGTCTAGAACATATTCCGGTGATGAGAGAGTTTGCGGATGTGTTTCCGGAGGAGTTACCTAGGATGCCACTAGAGAGGGAATTGGAGTTTACCATATACCTAAAATCGGGGACTGAACCGATAGCAAAAATGCCTTATCGAATGTTGACCCCAGAGTTACAAGAGTTGAAAATGAAACTAAAAGAGTTGCTGGACCTAGGACTGATACATCCTAGTGTATCACCGTGGGGTGCACTGATTATTTTCATACGAAAGAAGGATGGATAGTGGAGGCTTTGCATTGACTACCATTAATTGAACAAGGCCATGATCAAGAATCAATATCCCTTGCCGAGAATTGATGATTTGTTCGATCAAATGAAGGGTGTGATGGTGATCTCAAAGATCGATTTGTGATCAGGGTATCACCAGTTGCGGATCAAGGAGGATGACGTCCCTAAGACCACCTTTAAGATGATATTTGGACATTATGAGTTTATTGTTTTACCGTTTGGACTGACAAACACCCTAGGGGTATTTATGAGTTTGATGAACAGGGTGTTCAGTGAGTACTTGGACAAGTTCGTCCAAGTATTCATGGACAATATTTTGATTTACTTTCGTACGACGGAGGAGCATGATGAGCACTTGCGCTTGGAGCTACAGTGTTTGTGAGAGCACAAATTGTATGGGAAGATGTCCAAATGCTCATTTTATCAATCGAAGATTCACTACTTGGGGCATGTCATCTTCGGCGAAGGCATCGTCGTGTATCCAACAAAGGTCGAGGCTATTATGGAATGGCCTGCATCGACAAATGTCCCAGAAGTGTGTAGCTTCATGGGTTTGGAAGGATACTATCGATGGTTCATCAAGGGGTTTTCAAAGATAGCAAATCCGATCACGGAATTGCAGAAGAAAAACAAGAAGTTTGTTTGGACCAAAAAATGCACAGAAGCATTTTAGAGGCTTAAGGAGTTGTTGACAACAACGTCGATACTAAAGGTCCCTAACATGGACATGGATTTCTTGGTATGCACTGACGCATCCAAGGAAGGCTTAGGCGGAGTCTTGATGCAAGATGGACAAGTGATTTCTTACATTTTAAGGAAACTGAGAAGGCATGAGGAGAACTATGTGATGCATGATTTGGAGTTATTAGCCATCGTATATTCCTTGAAGGTTGGGGAAACTGCCTGGTTGGATGAAAATTTGAACTAAAGACTGATCATTCTAGACTACAAGACATTTTTACACAAAGTGACCTGAATGCACGACAACGGTGTTGGTCAGAATTGCTTAGTGAGTATGATGTTTAGATTGCTTACATAAAGGGAACAGTGAACCATGTGGTGGATGCTTTGAGTTGGAGACCACGCATCTTTTCAGTGTTGCCTCTTCAGACAAATCTACATGAGAAGATTCCCACTTTACAGTGTGACAATGACTGGTACAAAGAGGTCGAGGGTTTTATCGGACAAAACACAATGATGGTACCATGATACTTGGGATTTGCATTTGATAGCGATGGATTATTGAGGTTTAAAAGTCGAATTTACGTACTGCCAAACGACGAGTTGAGGATGTTGATCCTGAGTGAGGCTCATAGAGTAGTTTACGTGGCTCACCTGGGAATCACGAAGATGAGGGTAGACCTTAAACCCTTATTCTTTTGGAGGGGAATGAAGGCTGACATAGTCAACTATGTGGCCAGATGTTTGGAGTGCGAGTAAGTAAAGGCTAAACATAGACACCCAACAATATTACTACAACCACATGCCATTTCGGAATCGAAATGGAAGGTCATTTCGATGGATTTTATTATTGGATTGCCACTGACGGCAAGGAGACATGACTCGATTTTTGTGGTAGTAGACACTCTGATGAAGAGCACTCACTTTATCCCTATGCATACGATGTATCAGGCACCTGGCATAGCTAGAGTTTTCATCAGTGATATTGTGAGGCTGCATAGTGTGCCTAAGAGGATTATATTCGATCGAGGATCGGTGTTTACTGGACGAGTTTCCAAGAGGCCTTGGGAACCCAAATTAACTTTAGTATTGTGTATCACCCAGAGACTGATGGACAGACTGAGCGAACAAACCAAACCTTGGAAAACATGTTGTGCATGTACATGATGGACTAACAAAAGCATTGGGAGGAATTCTTGCCACTAGTGGAGTTCACTTACAACAACAATTACCAAAGCACCATTAAGATGGCGCCTTTCGAGTTTCTTTATGGGTGACCATGTCGGACGCCCTTGAGTTGGGATCGGCTTGAGGATAGGGTTCTGGTGGGACCAGAAGCGATCCAAGAAATGGAAGAGAAAATGCAAACCATAAGACAAAGGATTAAAGAAGCGCAGGATCGACAGAAGAGTTGTCGATGTGCACCGAGTCGACCGTAGTTACGAGGTCAGTGATCGAGTCTTCTTGTGGGTTAAACCGCATAAGAGTTCGATCAAGTTTGGAAATGGATCTAAGCTCTCTCATGGGACCTTTCGAGATTGTGGATAGAAAGGGGCCCGTGGCATGTCGACTAGCCTTGCCTGATTCTTTGAGGCGTATGCACGATGTTTTTCATGTATCTGTTTTGAAACATTATATTAGTGATCCTACACATGTGGTTGACATGAGTTCCTTGCAAGTATTGGATGAGGGAGCGCTCACGGCTGAGCTGGTCCACATCTTAGATCATCGCGTTTGACAATTATGGCGTCGAACGGTAGACCAGGTCAAGGTCCAGTGGGACAATTATAGTCTGCACTCGGTGACCTGGGAGGACGCATACGATATGCGCCAATAGTTTCCATTTTTGTTTGATATATAGACATATGATACTGTGATACACTTATTTCAGCATTTATACTGTGAAACTTTGGGATGAAGTTTAGAGAAAGAGGGGGTGTATGTAACATCCCTCTCTGACGCACTGAGAAAACTTATTCTTTGAGGACACTTCCTCGCAAGTGATTCGGACTATTATGATATTAAACATTTGTCCTTGATTATGATGCGTTATGGTAGATGACATGAGCTTTTACTACATTGACATAGACAAGTGCTATTGACTCAGTTTTACTGAGTGTGCAGGGTTTTGGACCTTGAGGATGCAGAGGCATTAACGAAACCCCTTGGACTCTGAATCGAGTCAGGGAGTCTGTTATTGGGGTTTGATTGTTTACTGTGATTTTAGTACATTTGATTAGATGATATGATGTGAACATGTTCTGACATGATTGTTGATGATGCAGGCTGACAATAGATTGCCGACCAGACTCACATATGGAGTAAAGGGGCCACACACGACTACCAGAGATGTTGAGAGAGAGGGGTGGACAACAACCCTGCCACAACCTACTAGCACTCTCGCCATGGCTTGACCTGTAGGTTAACGATTACCTAGTTCGAAATGACCCACGATGCCGTGGGGGAATACTGCGGTAGTCGCTCACGATGATTCTAAGGGACACGCAATAAGGCGGGGGACTTATTCCTTAGAATCCCTTAGTCTCCCACAAGTTCACCTGGTGGAGTGTTGACTACAGGGGTTATTGATGTCTACCAATCAGTCAAGAAGTGAGTGGCACCCTTGGAGCACATGGTGCATTTTGAAGGGCATGTCACGCAAAAGAAACAAAAGAGTGAGTGGCACCTTTGGAGCACATGGTGCATCCTAAAGAACACGTCGCGCAAAAGAAACAAAAGGGTGAGTGGCACCCTTGGAGCACGTGGTGCGTCCTGAAGGGCACATCGCGCAAAAGAAAAAAAAAGAGGTGAGTGGCACCCTTGGAGCACGTAGTGCATCCTGAAGGGCACGTCGCGTTGACGATGATAGAGGGTTGAACCTAGATCGCCCTAAGACATTTAACACATTAAGAAATTTTAAAACAACTCCCCTAATTAAATGTCGCCCAGTTTAGGATCTAAGTCCTATGTTTGAAACTTTGCTAGGGGTAAAATTTTGTCTACCCTTGAGAAAACATCTCTAAAATTTTAAAATAGTTAAATTTAAAATAAAAAAACTTTAAGTAATAATATGGTCTTCATAAATTTTTGGGGTAAAATGAAGAGAGTAAGAAATTAATTAAAAGATGTGGATTTAAAATATAAAGAAGAAATTAATTATTTTTAATTTTTGATAGTTTTAAAAGATGTTGAATTAATAATAAAAGGGAAAAAGGGGTTAAATTGGAACTGTCATTTTTAGCTCTAATAAAAAGGGGAAAGAGGGAAATTATAACATTTAGGAAACTGGGGAATGGAGGTAACTTAAAAAGGGAAAGAGGGGAACTTATGGTAAAAAGCGAGGTCAACTTAGTAAAGATTCTGCAATTAAGAACATTCTAAATTCAAGTAAATTAGCAACTTCATTTTAGGGAAAGTATTTAAAATCTGTAAGGGAATCTAGGGACACCTAGGAGTAAAAATAGGAGTAACTCTAGGTGGGTGAGGGAAATAAGATAGTTTAATAAATTAAAGAAAATAGTTAATGGAGAAACATGGGGGATTGTTGACACTTGTACGAAGGAGAGTTTTTAGAAGATTTTTATTAAAACTTAAATTAAATGAGATTTAGGGAAAGATGGAAGTTATAAAACTCTATAAAAGAAAGGGAAGAGAAGGAAGAAAGGGATCGACTATTAATGTAATGTTACACCACCAGATTAGTGACTTGACCGATTACTTGTGGGGAGTTTGGTTTTCCCAGCTCGGATAGGAGTGGTAGCTCGACCTTGCGAGGTGAGCTGGGAGCTAGATGTACCTTATGGATACTGTGTGGCCCCTTTGCGGCTCCGGGGGCTAAGGGGGAAGCAGAGTACCCCTAGCATTGGCTGGGAGGTACCAGTGTGGTGTCGACGGTCAGCAAGCGAGAGTTGCATGGAGAGCGCGGATGACACTCGGAGCAGGTGAAAAGGAAACGGTACGCTCTTTTTGGTTGAATGACAGAGTGTTGTGGGATGTATGATTTAGATATGCATGTGTTTTAAGTGGGTAAACTGATTGTTTAGTTTCATGACTGAATGTTTATAGCCTAGCTGAATGATTGTTGATTGATTTCTGTGACCTTCACCTTTCCGCATGTCGTGGCCACCCTGTGTGTTGATTGTGACCTTGCAATTGTTTTTCCTTTCGTCCTTAGCTCGCTAGTCCTCGCCTGAGAAGTCGGCCAGGAGCCTGATCTACGGTCGTCACATTAGCGTTAAAAGACCAATGCATCTCAAAGCCCTGCTTTTCTGTGCAAGGATGGTGAAGCGAAAGACGAACCCATCCATCTACCTTTGTTGTTGTTCTTCGTTGAATGAATGCCTCGCACCTTCAAGTGATTGAGTTCCTCTGTGTCATGTTATCACTTCTCTATGAGAACATATTATTACTCTCTGTGTTTTTAATATCAATGCTATGTTTTTGGGATGGCATTTTATTTTCTGCGTTTTAATGTATGTTTTTGGCTCTTGATTGGTAAGTCTTAGCATTATTAAAATGTGAAGGACAACGTTCAATTATATGTTGACTGTGTTTTACACTTGATTGACAGTAATTATATGCCTTTGATGACAATGATACCTTACCTTCATTAATTTGTTTTCACCCCGCGAGTATAATCATGTAATTTGTTAGGAGTCTAAATTTTCGCTTGATAAGATGTAATATGTGTAATTATAAAAAGATAATAGTTGGTAAATTATTTACACAGTCACTTCAACACCTTGTTTTTACCCAACAATGTAATCGGTGTAAATTGGTTGGAAGTCTTGATTTTCTCTTGATAAGATGTAATATGTGTAATTATAAAATGATAGTAGTTAGTAAATCATTTACACAGTCACTTCAATACCTTGTTTTTACCCAACGAATGTAATCGGTGTAATTGTTTGAAGTCTTAATTTTCTCTTGATAAGATGTAATATGCATAAATGAAATCAGAAGTTGCAAATTTTCTACCCAGCCAATGGTAAACCGATCCACGGTGATAATGTATGGAGGAAATAAAAAATTTGTTTACACAACAAACTTGTGTAGGTGTGAAATGTACTCAGTCTAAATTTTTACAGAGCGTTGAATTTTCCTTTAATAAGTATTTCACCCGGTGAGTCTATTGGGAAGCGATCCCTTCTCCATAGAGTTCACCCCCCCTTGATTTGACAGTATTTTGATACAGTCTGATTTAGTTCTTCTTGCCTGAGATGGATTGATGATGCATGCATCTCTCTACGCTTTACCCATGTCTGGAAGGATGGCCTACACATATATTTTTCCCCTATAGTTTTAATTCATGTTTTACCTTTACACAATGATATCTTACCTATCGACACAATTTCCTACTAGACGGAGGTTATGAATGACAACGATTTCTTTCATTCTTATCTGACAACGAGTATTAATTACCTATGGTTGTGTTTGCAAGAAATATGGACAGCGACTCTAGAGGCCGTGTAATAGCAAATTCAATTTTTATTTCATATAGAAACAAGTGCACATGTTCAATGGCCAACGAATGCATACTCTAATGTATGATTAATAGCTGTAATTACCTCAACGTTTTTTTTTCAGAAGATTTGTCCGTTTTGTATTCCTGGAATGCGTGTATCATTCCAAAATTATCTCAACGTGTTTCCCAGCTTATGTCTATTGTATTCTTGGCGTGCGTCTATCAGTCTAGAATTTACCTCACGTTTTTCCCCAGGAATCATGTATGTTCTATATTCTTGGCATGCGTGTAACTGTCTGAAGTTTACATCAACGTTTTTCCCAGCATTTATGTATGTTTTTGTATCCCTGGAATGAGAATTTTTGTTCGTTGTAACAATGTTTCATTTGCGGTCCAGTTCTGTAATAAAATAATAAGTGTCCTTAAACATGGTAAGAACAACGATTATCCACACTTGCAGTTCCCTTGTCCAATTCTAGTGCATCCTTAGATTATATGTTTGTTTATATATAAAATATTCTATCAGCTTACCCCTCTTCATTGATGTTTTGTCGCCAATTTAGCTTCTTCTTTTTTTTTGTAAGTAAGTAATTTTATATATAAGGGCCTTCAAGGAACCAAACCATAAGTACAAAACTGAGTATCATCCAGGTTGTAATTACTGAACTGCTCCAAAAGGAGAAACCAGTTCAGCCAACCAGGAAATTCTGACACCTGAGTTCTTATCAGTCTTACAAAAAAAACATAAAGATAAGCTGACAAAGAGTCTACTAAAGGAAGATCTATTAAAAAAGAACAGCCCCCTATAGGGGTTAGACAATTGACATATAGTCTGGCACATACTCTGGCAGATAGCCTGGCCATGGCTCCTCTTCAACAGGTGTCCCGTTGGTTGTCCATTGCATTTCATTGCCCCTGATCAATGCATCCTTGTTAGCAGCAGTCTCGGCATCTCCCGACGGAATGTGCGCCTGCAGACCAAAGATGACCGCCTCCTTGACCTCCTGCCGAACCGGTTCCTTAACGACCTCAGCGTCGCCCAACAAAATTTTCTCCTGCTTATCGGTGGCCATGACTGTGTCCTTGAACTCCTGCCAAGTTGGCTCCTCTTCGTCCTCTACTGCGATCTGCCTCCTGAAACTCTCATTGTCACTTGCAGTGGAGGGCGCTTCTTCTGAAGCTGCGGGAGAGGCTTCTTGGTAAGTGGAAAAAAGTTGGAGGAGGGTTGAGAGCCTCCCATCCACATGCTGTAACCGAAAAGGGAGGTCCTCCACTCCCTGACGGAGTTCGAAGACCAAGTCGTAAAGGATGGTGAAGTTTTATCGCCACTGCAAGTCCACTTCTGCGTTCGAGGACGTCGGGTCCTTGTTATGGGCAGGTCAACTATGAGAAGGCGACCCCGTGGGTGATTTTGTGGAAGATATATTCTATGTAGGAGGAGGAATGGAGAACCTGGAGGCTGAAGGAGCTATGGGGTGGCGCCAAGAAGGGCTCGACCTAGTGTCAATTATGGCCAGGCATTCAAAGAATCGGGTTAGGTGCGGTGGAGGGATTGTGAATGGCTAATTCAGGCAGCAGGAGTGGCGAGGATAAAGTTGAAGGTGAACTAGGAGGAGAAGCCAAAGCGCAAGGTCATCGAGGGTGCCAGGGAGAACCCCTACACGGTCTAACTCTCTGGCGCGGCATGGTTTGGCCTAGTAGGTGGGAATGGTCTGCCAGACCAAAGGGGAGGACCAGGAGTGACCGGGGGGGCATAAACACCATGAGCAGACAAGCAGAACTAGGCCAAAACCTCGGAATAATAACAAAAACAAATGGAGCCATTGCACCCGGTGAAATTGAGGTCAAGGGAGCTCGAGTAAATGCCCCTCCCATAGTTGTAAATTCAATTTAATGTAGGAGGGAGTAGACAGCAGTTGGCACGAGCCGGGAACATGGCTCGCTACTTTGTTGGCTCCTCCGCATTTCCTCTGTGCGCCAGGTGGCTGGCCCTAGCACCCCATCCGGGTGTTTGTCCACTGCCACAGCTTTTCATATACATTGATGGAGGATGGGGTGATCCGGAGTGAGGGAAGTGTTGCAGAGGATTTCTGGTCCATCCCAGTTGACCCCTAGATTAGCCAAGTCATCTTCTACTTGATTCTCACTCCTTCTGACATGAGCAGGTATGACTACCTGATTGGGGTGCAGTGATTCTGCTATGGTCTTTAACCCATGCGAGAGTCTCCATCTTGAGGAGATTTTGTCCAGATCAGCTCCGTTTAAAAGTCTACCAAGGAGATTGATGATGATTTGGGAATCACCTTCTACAATTAGCTGAGTGAAGTTGTGACCCTTGGCGAGTTGCAGCCCCCGACTGAGTGCCCAGAGTTCCACCACATTGTTCATGGTGTGACCAAGAGAGCCTGCATTAATGAGAATGATGTGCCCGTTGTGATTGCGGAAAACTGCTCCATAACCCGCGACCCCTGGATTGCCTTTGGAGGCCCCATCAAAATTGATTTTGATGAAGTCAACCAGAGGGACTGACCAAGAGGAGGGACTGAAGGTAGGGGGAGGGGCAGAGAGGGAAGGGGGGGGAGGGGAAAGGAGAGGTAGTCAGTTCTTCAGGATCAAAAATTCTGTGGGATTGTCGGTCAGGTCTATTTCGTTCCAGGGTTGGAGGTTGAGAGTTTCCAGAATGTTGAGGCGACAACGATCCCAACAATGTTTCCATGGGAGGGAAACGTCCCTGAAGAGTCTTCTGTTTCTTTCCTTCCAAACCTGCCAGAGGATGAAACTAGGAAGCGGTTTCCATATACGATTGAGGAGGGGAGAGTGAAACACTTGGTCCCTCCAGTTGGTGAGAGTGTCAATGATGTTGTCTCAAACATAATCCGAGGTGCGCATGACGAGCGCACTCTGGTCCCATATTTGTGCAGTGTATAGGTAAGAAGTGAGGAGTTGATTCATGGTTTCAGCTGTCTCCCTATAGAGTATGCAGATGGAAGGCCCCACAAAGACTCTTTTGGAAAGGTTGTCCCAAGTTAGAATGCTGGAATGGACCATGAGCCAAAGGAAGAGAGTGATTTTGGGCCAATGTCTGAGGTTCCATATCTTGTGCAAAACAACCCGTGTAGGTGCCAGGTTTGGTTGGATCTTGATGTGGTAAGCTTCTCGTATGCCATATGTGCCTCTTGGCCAGTATCCCCATCGGAGAATATCCTCTCCAGTGAGCTTGGGGATTTTTCATTTGAGCATTTCATTCTGATAGGGGCCCAGATCTACGTGGTCATCTAGGTTCATGCTTTGCCTATCAAGATGTCAATGCCACCAAGTGTTATCTTGTGGGTCATCCCGCCAGTAGTCTGCTACTGTTGTCAGGCCCGCCTGTGTGGCTTGGGTACTGATGTTCTCAGCCCAATCCTCATGGTCTAGAATTGGCCATTGTTGCCAAGAGTCTTTCCAAAATAAGGTTGTTTTCCCATTCCTAATTTCCTAGAAAGCATGCTGGGTGACAAGCTGTCTATTCTACTTAGCCGCTGCCCAAATTAAAGACCTGGGTGTGTCACCATTCCAGCGTATGAGGTTTTTTTCTGCTACCTCAGGTGCATATTTCTTCCTCCATAAGCATGCCCAGAGGTCCTTTGGGTTCTTAAGCCATCGCCACCATATTTTTTCACTGAGGACTTTGTTCATGATGGTGGGATCTTGTAAGCCAAGGCCTCCTTGCACTTTGGGCTGACAGAGTTTGTCCCAACTGACAAGCGCTATTTTATTTCCTGTGTTGAGACCTTGCCACAAGAATTTCCTCTGTAAGCTTTTAATATTTGAGAGTACAAAGTTAGGAGCAACCAGCACCGAGAAGAGGTAGGTGGGAAGGGCCTGGAGAACCGCTCGGAGGAGAGTGAGATGGCTTGGAAAGTTAAGAACTCTGAGGGTCCAGGATGAGAGATTCTTGGTAAAAGAAGAGAGAAAATTCTCCCAAGAGGAGTTCCGAAGGGCATTGTCGATCAAATGGATGCCAAGGTATTTGGACGGAAGGGAGCTTCTTTGGAAACCTAAAAGGTCAGAG
>ML784829.1:1221536-1279054 GCA_009831015.1 Picea engelmannii
TAGCGACTTGTCTTTGTTGCAATCTAGACCTAAGGCTTCAGAGAAGGTCTGGAGGATATAGAGAATGGAGTTTGCCTCCCGCACCGTTGGGGTACCAATCAGGAGCGTGTCATCCACAAATTGACTATGCGAAATAGGAGGGGAGATGCCATGCAGCGGTAGACTTGCCAGAGTATTGTTTGCAACTGCCGCCTGAATGCTTCAACTAAGACCTTCTTCCATGATAATGAAGAGGAAGGGGAAAAGAGGGTCTCCCTGTCTGATTCCTCTTGAAAGGGTAAAGGGATGAGAGGGGACTCCATTAACAAGGATAGAGAAGAAAGTAGTAGGAGGTAAGGTTTAGGATCCATGTCACCCAAATTTTGTCAAAGGCAAAGGGTCCCAACTTATTTTATCAAAGGATTTAGAGAGATCTAATTTAAGGAGCATACCTGGCAATTTAGTATTCTGCAAAGAGTGAATCACCTCATCAGCAAGAATAATGCTATCCAGGATTTGTCAGCCCTCTATGTAGCCAGATTGTTCTGGGGAGATGATAGTAGGTAGGATGGGTTTGAGTCTTCAGGCTATCACCTTTGTTAGAAGTTTATAAATGACATTACAAAGGGATATAGGTCTGTACTGCTTGGGATGGTGAGCCTGCCCCTCTTTGGGAATGAGAGTGAGGAAGGTAGCGTTGAGAGCTTGAAGTACCTGTCCAGTAGAACGAGAGTCTTCAATAATTTCCCAGACCTCTACTCTGATCATCGGCCAACAGTGGTGGAAAAAATCGATGATAAATCCATCCAGGCTGGGTGCCTTTCCTTTTGGAGTGTCTTGCAGAGCTTGATATACCCCCTCAATTGTCATGGGCTGAAGTAGAGCTGAGTTTTTCTCCCTAGTGACGAGGGCAGGCACATGTTTTGTTACTTTGGCTATGGCTTCCGATCTGTCTGGATAAGGTTCTGTGAGGAGGTTTTTATAATAATCTATCAATGTTGCTTCCATGTCTTCGTGGGAGAGAATAGGCTCACCGGTAGTGGAAATTAAGTGCGTGATTCTATTGGAGTGGCGGCGTTCCATGACAGATCTGTGAAATAGCTTGGTGTTGTGGTCCACCTCCTTGAGCCACTGGATGTGTGATTTCTGTTTCCATAGAATCTCTTCCTGTGCTTTCCTGGACTCCAATTGTTGCGTGGTTGTTGCTTCTTGGGCTTTGAACTCATCCGTTAACCCTTTCAGTCGGATCTAGGTTTGAATCGTCTTCATCTTCTCTGACAACTACCTTTGGGAGTTGAAGATGTTGCCAAAGGTTTTCTTATTCCAAGTCTTGATGAGTTGTTTAATGTTTTTTAACTTCTGCTGAAATCTGAACATCTTGGAGCCATGTGTAACCTCCGCCTGTCTCCACCAGTCCTGGATCTTAGCTTGGAAGTCTGGATGGTTGAGCCAAAATTGCTTGAACTAGAATGGTTTTTTCCCTGGTGACGCCGGCACTTCCATCCATAGCTGAATGGGCCAGTGATCTGATCCATGAATATTCAGAATACTTGCCTCCATGGCTATTCCTTCCAGCATAAGGGAATCAGAGATTAGGAAGCGATCAAGTTTGCAAGCAATTTGGTGTGATCCAGTTCTTCTATTTGTCCAAGTGAAGGTGCCATTGATAGCTTCCAGGTCAATCAAGTTGAGTTTGTCGATGAGGCTGTTGAATTCATTAGTATCTTGATCTAGGCACCGAGAGCCCCCTTTTTTCTCCTCCAGATTTCGAATGAGGTTGTAATCACCCCCTATGGTCCATCGATTGTATCTAGTCAAGTTGAAGAGGTATTCCAGACTCCTGAGGAAGGCCTGTTTGTCCCTTAGGTTGGCTGGGATGTATACATTGGTTAGGTGTCGAGGTTTATTGGATCCTATAAGCCTGTAGTCCACCGTAATAGACCATTTAGAAGTAATAAAATTTTCTAATAGCACTGTGGTGGGGTTCCATATAATAGCCAGTCCTCCAGCTGTGCCTGTAGCTGCAGTTGACATTGCTTCCCCTTGCTTCCAACAATAGGGGAGTATCTTATCAATGTCTTCAGTTGAGCACTTTGTTTCCTGAAGTAGTACTATGTCTGGTTTCTCTGCAAAGATCATATCCCGTAGCAATTTTTTCTTGCTACGTCCATTGAGGCCCCTAATATTCCAAGAGATAATCTTCATGATGATGGGGGGGTGGGGAGGGGAGGAAAACTGTCTGAGATGAGGTGGATTTGCCCTGATTTGACCATAAAATGGCCTATTTCTTGTATGAGTTTGTTTGTAGACTTCTGGCCTCTTTTCTTGTCATCTTTCTGTGTTTTGCTCTGATTCTTTGATTGACATCTCTGTATCCCCAAGCCCTTACTGGATCGCGTTGTGGAACCGGCGGAAGAGTTGAGAAAAAACTTATGTACTTTCTGTAGTTGGTCCCGGGGTATAGTGTACAATTTTTTCTGCCTGTAGGCATGTTCGAGGTGTTCTAGGTCCACCCCAGCCAGATCTTTTTCTTCTATTTCCATATCGGCGTCCCCGTCCTCAATTTCCAATAGATCTTGCGGATCCCCTGCTGTGGTTTGTGGGGGGTGATCGACTTCCTTCCCTTGTGGTGGTCATTCTTCCTCCTGTCCCTTAGAATGGGAGGGTTTATCCACAGGGATCTCACTGGGATTTATCTTGGTTGAAGGGTCCTCTGCTTGGTCTTGTAATATTGCAAATTTGTTACTAGTAGAGGGATCTTTACTTACTTGGTTTTGTTTCTTTCGCCCTGCTTGTCTTCTTTTCCCCCCTAGTTGAATGAAGTCGTCCTTGTATTTTCATTCTTCTGGGTTCCCTTCTTTGTGAGCCGCATTAAGGGGGCATTCTCTTAACAGATGTCCATGTTCATGGCATTTCCGGCACCTAAAAGGAATGTGTTCATAGTCGATGGTCTGGATCTAGTCTTTGTCCTGGTACTCGAGGATGATGGTTCCTAGCAGTGGTTTTTCTATATTCAGGTATACACATATGCACGCATAAGAGGTGTATCGCCTCTGTTTGGTAGCTTCTCAAGACTTTACATAAATTCCAATGGTATTGCCTATACCAGCCAAGACCTCTTCCAGCCAGAACTCTTGGGGGAGAGAGTACAGTCAGATCCACACTAGAGCGTGGGCGAAATCTTCCTTTTCAGGGCTGAACTTCTCAGTCTAGAATCTCAAGAAGAGTCCTGCTGAGTTAAAAAAGTAAGGTCCCCCATCAAATATGCGAGTGCGGTCCTCAAGATTGTGCAGTATGATTGTGAAAAAGCCCTTTGAGCCCAGTTGTAATTCATAGTTCCCTTCTGGCTTCCACCAGTACTGTATCCATTTGATGAGATCCCTTTCTGATGGCCATAACCCTAGGAATTTCCCTATGAGGGCATGGTCTCTCATGTACTGATTTTTCTCTTCTATATGCGGAGAGTTGACAGTGTACTTCGGGGCCTGCAGCGCCTGAGGAATGCATTTTCCAGGAATCCACGGTATCGGCGCTGTAGCAGGGGCAACTGTATTTCCTTGGTCAATGTCCATCTCTCGATCCTTGAAGGTTCCTTCCATGATAAGTGTGGCTCGCAAGTCTGGCGATGACTCAAAGGGCGGCCGCTTAAACCCCTCGCCGATGCTTCCATTCAAAGTGGCTTGGATGTAGGAGGCGCCATTCTAACCTCCTTCCTTCTGAATCATGGCCCCAGCGGGGCTGTGAGCGTATCAATTCAGCCAGAACTTGAAACCCTAATCTGGATAGCAGAGCTCGCGTGACATTTGTGTTATTAAAAATCTATCGCCAATTTAGCTTTGTATAAAAGGCAGAGAAGAATTAAATACTTTTTTTTTTGTTTTCATTGCGCGAGGAGTTTTTAATTTTACAAATGAATTAAATGACTTAGAAGCATGGGATAGTCTTAGAAACAACCTTGGAAAACAATCTTAACTCTATCTTAACCCTAATAACAACAACGATTCTCGAATCTTAACCCATCTCTCGAGTTTTGTTACTTTAAGGGTGTTATGTAGGATAACACGTGGATGAGGTAAGACACCTTGTATAGAATAGGGTCTCAATGGCCAGATGGTTGAGGTATGCCTAGGTGGTTGCACTCTTAAGCCTCTTGACTGTAGTTACGTTGCACAAGATTATTGGTTGAGTTTTTTTCATTTTTGCTAATTTGTTGTTAGTTACAGTAATGGGTTACTTGAGCCTTTTTCCCTTAAGTCCATTTGTGTATCGGGGTTGGCCATAGATGTTGCATCACGCATTCTTACCTTGTAGGAAGCAAGAAATCCTTCAGGAATTGCGCTTTTTAATTCTGAATAATGTCACGTGGCGTCTTGTCGACTTGGGATTGGGCACGTGGGTATAGCCCTTCTGTCTTTTGGCTGATATTTGGTCTCCTAGCGTGAGGGAGGGGTGTTTTCTTGATTTAGTGGTCTATATAAGCGATGTTTCTCTAGGTTTACTATCACACCTAGTGCCTAGTAACAACATGATACTTGAGGAGGGGATCATTGCACGCCCCCTGGGAGGAAGGCGATTGATAACTTGGACGGAGTTTGTGCTTCCTAAGGTGGGAATTCATTTGTTGAAATTGATGAGGGCACTTGGTTGTGACACCTTAGTGCGGTTGGGTTATCCGTGCCACAAAGGTTCCCTGGTTGGGTTGTCAAGCCGTTGCGTTAGACTTGTGGGCGTTGTCCTTTAGCTTGTAGGCGTCATCGTGTCTGTGTCGAGCGGGTAGTCATCCCTTCTTGATTGCATTCCTTTGACCAATTGCTGGATGTGCCGGCGTGTAGAGTCATTGTTATCGGTGGCCTAATCTATAGGCGCTTTGTTGTCGTCAGGTTGTACAGTTCGACTATGTTGCTTTGTCGCTTTTTGCTTCAAAAAAATTGCACTCTCTGGGTCGTTGGTAGTCGTAAAACTGGGGATGTTACACCATCACCCAATCATATGTTGAAGCAACAATAATAGACATGGCTCCAAGGAAGTCGCCCAGAACTGATGGATTTACCATAGAAGAGGTTTTAATTAAGATAAAATTCATTCATGATCTGTGGATGTAAGAGCCACATTTTTTCATTCCTGAAGACGTTTTAATTAAGCAAAAATTCATTCATGATCTGTGGATGTAAGAGCCACGTTTTTGCATTCCTGAAAACATTTTAACTAAGAGAAAATCCATTCATGATCTGTGGATGTAAGAGCAACATTTTGTTATTCCTAAAAGCCTTTTAATTAAGAGAAAATTCATTCAGAAGAAGGAACAAAGATTAATCATTCAACAATGAATCAATCAAAGACGCAAATATACTCATTTACAAAAACACAAAGATTAGAGATTAATCATAAGAGAAAAATGTAGAGATAAGTAAGGGATAGATAACTGGGTGAAAAGTATCCTTCAGTTATTATCCATGCACAGGAAAGTAGGGCATTTGAATCTAAGTCTTTAAACACCAGAGTGACGACCATCGATTCGGCTCCTGGCCAACTTCTCACGCATAGACTAATAACTTAAAGGATAAGGGACAAAAGATAAAAACATAATTTTTCTTCGTATTAATCAATAAAAAAAAACACAGAGAAGTCATTGCAATCAGAGTTTGGGTTCTCCATGGGAAATCCATTCAAAATACATGGAGCGTAAGGTTGGGACGAGTTTAAGTTCTTGATCATAAAACATTGGCTCATCAAGACAATTTGCTGAAGATAAAAATGAAATATTTGGATAGTGTTAGGCTAAATAAAACATAAAATTTAACACAGTAGAAGTAGAATACTAAAGGCACATGAAAATATTTAAACTACCATTCAATACAAATATACACATGTGTACCGTAGCCAAATGAGAAAGATCGTAAGTCATTGTCTTGCACACTCCGTCTAGCTCCCACTTGCCAACTGATGTGACTTGACCAGTACCTCCCAACCAACGCTAGGGGTACTCTTCTTCCCCCTGAACCCCCCTAGCTGCAAAGGGGCCATGCACACAATAACAGAGAATGCTAGCACCGAGCTCGCCTCGCAAGGTTGAGATACCACTCATTACCTGAGATGGGTATCCCAACTCCCACAAGAGAAGTTCAGTCAAGATAAAATTTTAGCAGCGTAACGTTATGCAAAAACATGAGATCCATACTCCTCTTCCATCCTTTTTATAGATTTTTCAAGTAATTATTTTCCCAAATTCTCATTAGATTCCTTTTTCATTTAATTAATTTCGAACAACCTTCCCCATACACATGTCGCACTATCACCTAGTTGCAACAAAAAATCAATTTTATTAATTAATTAAATACTCATATTTCCCTCATCCACCTAAGATCATTCCTAAAAACGCTCCTCGATGTCCCAAAATTCTCTTACACTTCTTAAATGACTTACGCCTTACTTAATTCCTAGTTGAGTTCATAATTAGAAAGTTCCAAAGGCAATATTCCTTACTAAGTTAGACATTCAACTTTTTCTTTATGTTTCCCCTTTTCTTTAAGTTTCACTTTTTCTTTAAGTTTCCTATTTATTTTAAGTTTCCCCCTTTTTTCCTTTTTAACTAAAAAATCAATTTAGCAAGTGTAGATAAAACAACCATTTACCCTTTTTCCTTTTTAATTAAAAATTAATTTAGCAAGTGTAGATAAAAACAACCATTAACCGTTTTTAAAAATTTAATCCTCCATTATACTTTTGAATTTAATAAATAAGTTTGAATTTCTTACCCCCCCCCCCTTCTTGTTACATGTTTATTTATTTTATTTTTTTTACCACATGTTCTACTTAGACCTAGGTTTTCATTTCACTAGGTTGGGCCACATATTTTTATTAGGAAAAATTGTTTTTAAACCTTACTTATCACATGATTCATTTTAAGGCCGTCTAGGTCCTAAGGAAGCATAGTTTTCTAGGAAATAGTGATGCAGACCCCCTATCCCTCCTAAGGGTTGCATGACGTCCCAGTCAGGATCTCCGATTCTGGAACCAGAATGGCTCTCTTGGTTCCGAGTTGGAACCTCTAACACCAATTCCACATACACTTGTTTGTGTTTTTCCCATGCAAACTAGCACTAGGGATAAGCCCCAAACTCCACGTGACCGCAGGTACAACCACAAGCTTAGCCCAAAAGGCACACTCCAAAAGGCGTGTCACATTTCGGTGTTTTAGGGTTTTCGACGAAATGTTCCCCTAACACAGACCTATCTAAGTCTCAAAATGTCGATGAGGGATAATAGAGGTTAGCTCCTCCCTTTTCTCAGCTCACGTGACCACACGCCCGTGACCACAATCTCTACCATGAAGCGCTTTTGGCTCCTCCAAGTCACAAAAGATGAAATTGCGATGATTTGGGATCTACAGTCCAGATATCCCTTTGATCAATGGCTATGATCAATTTGGTGTTTCGTGTTTCATGACTTCCCACTTCACAAAGTCTGGTCGCTCCTCCTCTTGGTCACCAAAATGTCGAAATACTCCCACATTGTGAATCGACTTCCCTAAGCCTCTGAAGATCTGACGGCTCTAATCTATTCAGGGTTTTGTTGGTCAAGAGTCCCGGTTGCTAGTCCTTTGTGCTCTCGGTTGCCGAAATGATGAAATCTTAAGGCGTTTGATCAACGTCTCACAACGCCCCTTAAGATTTGTGGCCCAAATCCTCTCCACTTGAATCGTTATTTCATGATTCATGGTTTTGGGAGTCAAGGACCTATGTCCTCCCAACCTACGATACCTCAAATCGCGAGGTGGACCTATGGTCCAGATCTGTCTGGGATCGACATGTGTTATCCCTCCTGAGCTTTGGGAGTTGAAAAATCCTCGCCGTTAAACTTCTTGCAACTCCACTTGATCCAACGGTCTATGGTGATTTGGCGTTCATCCTCGAGAGCTCTCCACCGTCCGTTAATATATTTGAAATTCTCCCTCCTGGGCATACGCAGTGTTAAATCCTGTGCACTTGTCTCAAATCCAATGATCATTGAGTTCCCGTCGTGATATGACGGTTGAAATCACTCCTTCTCCTAAGCTTTTTACTCTCTTGGGCTTAGAATAATTTCTAAGTCCCAAAGATTCGATCTTCTCCTTCTCCTAGAAAATGGGTTCCTTGGATCTCGATAACACTTATCTGAAGTGTTATTCCTCCTTAGCTTTGCCTTGTGCAGGCCTCGACTTCCCACACACTCCTTGCGTCTGAGGGATTTTGATAACTCAAATCCAAGGGATTTCTCACAGAGAAATTCCTCCTACTTTCCTAGTGTTTCTCCCTGGCTCCATGCACACCTTGCAGAGCTTCAAATGAAGAGAAACAATTGAAACCGGAAAACTACTATTCACAGTTCCATTCACTCATAGTGAGATTCATTCACATTCTCATAAAAAAAGAAACAATAGAAAAATGAAAACACAGTTCACAGACCATGCATTTGGGTCAATTTTCCTTCTGTTATATTCACAAGTGCCAAAATGGCTACAAAAATATCCAAATTACAATAGCTTCAAAAACTTGAGGTTTTTTGCTAACTTGCAGTTCTCCAGCGTCTACTCTCCCTCTGTATTGCAGCTCTCCCTATCTGAACATACAAAAACTTTTTTTAACTCAGAGGGATTTCTAGGGTTTCCCCTACCTACTCATCTACTATAAGACTTAATCTATTGGCTAAATTAGACCAGTTGTATTCCAGAGTCGTAGTGGAAACTCCTGCTCCTCTTGTGATTTTCAAAAATGTGCCTCAAAGGGTGAATTTTGGCACTGGTTCAAGCGTGCCTCCAAAGGTAAATTCCAATGCTAAGTTAAGGAGGGTTTTAGAATTGGCTGCAACTGCCAACATTGAAGTTCTAGAATAACTCCCACGTGTTGAGTGGTCCTGCCTGTGCGGGCTTGTCAGTGATGGTCCTGCATCATACTCCCCCTGAAAAAAATTCATGGACTCCTGTTCATGAGCTCCTGCACTGATTTTCCCTACTTTTGGATGGCAACATTGTTTTCCCAACTGGCATCCTCGATTGGGTGCCTCTTCCATTTGACCAGATATTGAAAATAGGTTTTTCTTCTGGTCTTCTTATCAATCCTCTGATCTACAATTTTCTCCATCTGTGGATTTTCTGCTACAGTCATTTGTTTCTCCCACTGAATCTTTTCTTTATCTTGTGATCCCTTTGTGTCATCTTTCTTGTAAGGATACAAGTCCAAAACATTGAATATGGGTGATATGCCCACACCATGTGGTAGCTCAATCTCATAGGTATTTTCATCAAACTTCCTCAACATCTTACAGGGTCCTATCTTCTTTATTTTCAATTTTTTATATGTTCCCCTAGGGAACATTTCCTTCATGAGATGTGCTAAAAACTGATCTCCTACTTCAAATTGAAGTTCCCTATGATGTTGATCATCTCTCTTCTTGTATTTCTGGTTAGAACTTTGAAACTATTCTCTGATCTGGTTATGGAGTTTCTGCATTTCAAAAGAAAAATATTCTACTCTAGGGCTTCTGATCTCACCCTGTTCTAAGTCTCTCAACTCAGACACTCCCCTGGGTTGCACTCCATATAATATTTGGAATGGGATCTTTCCAGTGCTCCTGTTTGGTGATTCATTGTATGCAAACTCTAATTGTGGCAGAATCTGATCCCACTGATTATGATGTTTAGTGACTAAACTCCTTAATAAATTTCCCAAACTTCTATTCACTACCTCAGTCTACCCATCTATCTAAGGGTGATAAGTTGAGCTGAATGAAAAATCTGTCCCCATATTCTTCCACAATGTCCTCCAAAAGTGACCAACAAATTTTGTGTCTGTGTCTGAGACAATTCTCTTGGGTAGGCCGTGAAATCTCACAACTTCTTTGAAAAATAGATTTGCAACATGTGTTGCATCACTGGTCTTCTGGCATGGGATGAAATGTGCCATCTTTGAAAACCTGTCCACTACCACAAATATGGAATTGAATCCCCTTTGTTTTCTTGGCAATCCCAATATGAAATCCATGCTTATTGCATCCCAAGGCCTCTCTAATATTGGCAATGGTTGATACAATCCAATGTTCTATCTTTTCCCCTTTGCATGTTGGCAGATCCTACATATGTTCACAAACTTTATCACCTCTGTACTCATACCTGGCCAGTAGTATGAACTTCTTAACTATGAAAACATTTTATCATGGCCAAAATGTTTAGCCAATTCTCCACTATGCTTCTCCTTCAAAAGATTATCCCTCATTGAACATTTTGGTATGCACAACTGATTTCTCTTGAACAACAATCCCTCTTGAATCATGTACTCCATCCACTAGCTCATGTCTCTCAACACAAGATTATCACATGCTTCATATGCCTCCTTGAAATATGCATCATCATGATACATGTCCTTAAGGTATTCAAACCCATTTTGCATGCCTCTGATTCAATTTTTCTTGTCTACTTATGAATTTTAAAGCTTGTTTATCGCTATACAAGACAAATTCTTGTGGAACAAGATAATGCCTCCATTTATTCAAGGCTTGAATTATGGCATAAAACTCCTTGTCATATGTGGAGTACATCCTCTTGGTCTCATTCAACTTCTCACTAAAATAGCCAACAAGTCAGTTGTCCCGACTCAGAACCGCTTCTATTACGAATCCACTTGCATCACATCTTACCTGGAATGTGTTTTCAAAATTTGGCAAGACCAAAATTGGTCATTATAATATCTTCTCCTTTAGTATATTGAAGCTCCTTTCAGCCTCCTCTATCCATTTGAATGACTTGTTCCTTTTCTTCACGGTATCCATCATTGGTGCACAAATCCCACTGAAGCCTCTAATTAACTTCCTATAGAAACTCGCTAATCCATGAAAGCTCCTTACCTCAAACATGCTCCTTGGTGACAGCCATTCTTTGATCACTTTCACCTTCTCTGGATCCATCTTCAGTTCATTTGAATAAATCACAAAACCCAAATAATTGAGTTTTGTTTTCATAAAAGAGGACTTCTTTAGATTTATCAACAACTTCTCATGTTGTAGCCTCCTCATTACTAGCGTTAGGTGCCTCAAATGGTCTTTTTTAGTCTTGCTAAATATCAGTATATCGTCTAGATATACAACTACACATTTTCCAATGAAATCTTTCATAATTTCGTTCATCAGCCTCATAAAATTTCTCGGGGCATTTATTAAGCCAAATGGCATAACAAGCCACTCATATAGACCTTCATTTGTCTTAAAGGTTGTTTTCCATTCATCACCTTCTCTCATCCTAATCTGGTGATATCACTTTTTATATCTATCTTACAAAATAAATTTGCTCCACTTAAGCAATCCATTAAATCATCCATTCTTGGTAAAGGGAATCTATACCTAATGGTGATCTTGTTGATGGCTCTTGAGTTTGTGCACATTCTCCATCCTCCATATTTATTTGGGATCAACACAGTCAGTACTGCACATGGACTCAAGCTCTCGCTGACGAAACCCTTGTCTAGCAACTCTTGGAGTTGGTTCTTCACCTCCTCATTCTCTTGAGGTGTCAATCTGTATGCTTCTTTGTTCAGCAATCTCACTCCTAGTATCAATTCGATATGGTGACTGATACTCCTGATGGGTAGCAATGAGTTTGGTAACTCATCCACCACTATATCAATGAAATTATCTAGCAATTCCTAAACTTCTTTAGGAAAATTATCCATCGATGTACTCGTAAGGATAACTCTGGGATTTCTCACCACAATGAATTACATCTCCTGTTCTTCCTTGACTTCTTTCAGGAGTTCCTTCCCACTCATGAGAAGTATGCTTATGTTGGATTCCTCTTTCAATCTCTTCTCCTCCATTGGCAACAACATATGTGTCCTACCATTATTCTCCAAGGTATATGTGTTTTTCCTCCCATCATGAATGACATTCTTGTCAAACTTCCATGGTCTTCCCAACAAAATATGGCATACATCCATGGGAATTACATCACACATGATTTCATCTTTATAACCCCCTATATTAATTTCAATCGGGCATTGTTTAGTAATCGTTACCTTGTGTCCTTTTTGCAACCATGAGACTTTGTATGGCTTTGGGTGTGTAGTTGTCTTCATATCCAATTTCTCCACCATCTCTGTGGATACTAGTTTGTTAGTTCTCTCACTGTCAATGATCACCTTTCATACTTTATCCTTAGTTTTGTAATCTATCCTGAAGAGATTGTTCCTTTGCACTAGATTTTCAACCTCTGCCACTGGTTTTAAGAGAATTTTTCTCAACATCAGGGATGCTCCATCCTCTACTCCTTCTACTTCAACACCTCTTCACTGTGATTCTAAAATGTGAGCTTCTCCTCCTTCCTTCTTCTTCTTGGGGCATTCCCAAGACATGTGTCCTATTTTTCGATAGGCATATCATCTTACTCCTCCTCTGCCTCTTCCTCTAGAAGAGTTTCTTCCACCATCTTGTCTCCCTCTTGAACTTCCTCCTCATTCCGAGTGATTGTGTGGTTTCTCCACTTCATCCTTAGACTGATGTGTTCTGTCATGGTTAAACCCCTTTCCTTGATTTGGGACCAAGATTGTACCTCTTCCTCCCTGGATTTGTTTTCTGGTAAGCTTCTCCTCTGCCTTCAATGCAAACTGATAAGCATCCTCCGCAGTCCTAACTGTCATCATGCTGAGCTCGTCCTAGATTTCATATCTCAATCCATTTATATATATGGAAACTTTTTCTTCATCTCTCTCCCTTTTTCCAGTTCTAATGTTCATCTAGTAGAACTCTTCGATGTACTCCTTAACTGTCATCCCTTTCTATCTCAGGTTCTATAGCTTCTTGAACAGGTTGATCTAGTAGTCCTTGGGTATGAACTTAGACTTCATCTTGGTTACCATTATGTTCCAACTCTTTATCCTCTATTTTCCTTTACTTCTCCTCTCAGCCTCCAGTTCGTCCCACCACAGTGTTGCATGCCCTTTTAGCCTGTTGACTGCCTATTTCGCCTTCTTATACTCATCAACATCTTCATAGTCAAAGTGTTTGTCCATGGATCTTATCCAATCCAACATTTCTTCAGCATCTAGATTTCCCCCATACATGGGACCTCTATCTTAGCTCTACCTCCCAACCTGGAAACTGATCTCAACAAACGTTCTTTTGTAGAATCCTCTACTGTAGCTTCTTCAACCTCAACCTCTTCACTTTCTTCACCATTGATGTCTCCAACATCAGGTGCTCTTCTCTGCGTGTCTTCCATCGTTTCCAATATGGCATGAAGATCTCGCATATCCCTCTCTACAACACGACTGGCAAAAGGTGCCTCTCCTTGTCTCCTTGGCGACATTGTGTTGACTTCTTGTCACACATAGAGTACAAATTCGAGTTCTTTGTATCCTTGTATTCTCTTTTTCTCTCACCTAAAGTCTACAAAAGAAGAATTTAAGCTCTGATACCACCTGATGCAGACCCCCTATCCCTCCTAAGGGTTGGGCAACCTCCCGGTCAGGATCTTCGATTCTAGAGCCGGAATGGATCTCTTGGTTCCGATATGGAACCTATAACACCAAGTCCACAGACCCTTGTCTGTGTATTTCCCATGAAAATGAACACTAGGCATAAGCCCCAAACTTCACATGACTGCAGGTACGAGCACAGGGTTTTCGATGCAATGGTTCCCTGACACAGACCACTTTGAGTCACAAAATGCTGATGAGGGCTAATGAAGGTTAGCTCCTCCCTTTCCTCAGCTCACATGACCACACGCCCATGACCACCAGCTCTGCCATGAAGCACTTCTGGCTCCTCCAAGTCACGAAAGCTGAAATCATGATGATCTGGGATCTACGGTCCAGATCTCCGTTCGATCGACGACTACGATCAATTCAGCGTTTCTCATTTCATGACTTCGCACTTCACGAATTTTTCTCTCTCCTTCTCTCGATCGTCAAAATGCCGAAATACTCCCATGTTGCAGATCGATGTCCCTAAGCCTCCAAAGATATGACGACTCTGATATTGTCGGGGTTTTGCTAGTTGAGAGTCCTGGTTGCTAGTCCTTTGTGCTCCCGGTTGCCAAAATGATGAAAGATTCAGGCATTTGATCAATGTCTCACAACGCCCCTTAAGATCTATGACCCATATCCTCTCCTCTCAAATCGTTATTTTGCAATTTGGGGTTTGTGGAGTCAAGGACCTCTGTCCTCCCAACCTACGATACCCGAAATCGCGAGGTGGACCAATGGTCTAGATCTATCTGGGATCGATGACTGTTATACCTCCTGAGCTTTGAGAGTTGAAAAATCCTCATCGTTAAACTTCTCGTAGCTCCACTTGATCCAACAGTTTACAGGGATTTGGTGTTCCTCCTCGAGGGCTCTCCACCGTCCGTTCAGATCTTCGAAATTCTCCCTCTTGGGCATACACAACGTTAAAAACTATGCACTTGTATTGAATCTGATGATAACTAAGTTCCCACCATGATCTGACAGTCGACAACACTCCTTCTCCTTAGCTTTTTTACTCTCTCAGGCTTAGAATATTTTCTAAGTCCCGAAGACTTAGTCTTCACCTTCTCCGGGGAAATGGGTTCCTTAGATCTCAATAACACTTATCCGAAGTGTTATTCCTCCAGAGATTTTCTTTGTGCAGACCTAGAATTTTGGCACACTCCTTGCATCTCATGGATTTAGATAACTCAGATCCAAGGGATTTCTCACAGATAAATTCCTCCTTCTTTCCTGGTGTTTCTCCCTGGCTCCATGCACACCTTACAGAGCTTCAAATGAAGAGAAATAATTGAAATTGAAAAACTACTATTCACAATTCCATTCACTCATACTGAGATTTGTTCACTTGCTCATAAAAACAGAAACAATAGAAAAATGCAAACACAGTTCACAGACTATGCATCTGGGTCAATTTTCCTTTTATTATATTCACAAGTGCCAAAATGGCTACAAAAATATCCAAATTACAATAGCTTCAAAAACTTGAGGTTTTTTTCTAACTTGAAGTTCTCCCGCAACTACTCTCCCTCTATATTGTAGCTCTCCCTATCTGAACATACAAAAACTCTATTTAACTCAGAGGGATTTCTAGGGTTTCCCCTGCCTACTCATCTACTCTAAGACTTAATCTATTGGCTAACTTAGACCAGTCGCATTCTAGATCCATAGTGGAAACTCCTGCTCCACTTGTGATTTTCAAAAACGTACCTCAAAGGGTAAAGTTCAACATTGGTTCAACCGTGCCTCCAAAGCTAAATTACGGCGCTAATTTAAGGCATGTTTCAAAATTGGCTGCAACTACCAACATTTAAGTTGTATAAGAACACCCATGAGCTGAGTGGTCCTGCCTCTGTGTGCTTGCTAGTGATGCTCCTACATCAACTAGGTTTATTCACTTATCAGTTAAAATCACGATGTTACCTTCAGGATGCACTATGTGCTCCAAGGGTTCCACTCGCCTCTTTCTATTTTATTTACGTGACGTGACCTTGAATATGCACTACATCCTCCAAGGGTGCCACTCGCCTCTTTCTATTTTCTTTTCACAACATGCACTTCAAGACGCACTACATGTTCCAAGGGTGCCACTCATCTCTTGACTGAATTTGGTAGACGTCAAACACCTAGAGTCAATACTATGCCAAGTGATATTGTGGGAGACTAAGGGCCTCTAAGGAATAAGGCCCTTGCCTTATTGCGTGCCCCTTAGACTCATCGTGAGTGGCTATCACAATCTGCCCTTACGAAATCATGGATATTCTCGAACTAGGTAATCGTTAACCTGCATTTCGAGCCACGGTGGGAGTGCTATTAGGTTGTGGCAAGGTGGCTACCACACCTCTCCCTCAATGTCTATGGTTATCATGCGTAACCCCTCTACTCCATATGTGAGTCTGGTCGGAAATCTATCATTAGCCTACATCCATCAGAAAATCATGTCAGTGAAAATAATAAATCATCATAAAATCTAATCACATGTACATATGTCACATCAACAACATTCAAACCCAACAATCCACTCCCTGACTTGATCTGGAGTCCAAGGGGTTTCATTAATCCCTATGCATCCTCGAGGTCCAAAGTCCTGCACACTTAAGACAACCTAGTCAATAGCACCTATCTATGTAAATACAACCAATAACATATCATAAAATCCATAATATCTCATAATCATAAACAAAACGACCAATAAATATAATAAACCCGATCACTTGCAAGAAAGTGTCCTCAAAAATTATGTTCACTCAGTATGCGCAAGAGTGGGATGTTACATACACCCCCTCTTGGTTTAAACTTTGTCCCAAAGTTTCACAGTATATAAGTGTCAAGATAAAGTGTATCATAGTAACATAAGTCTATCTATCAAACAAAAATAGAAATTGTTGGCGCATAACATATGTGTCCTCCCAGGTCGTTGAGTGTGGACTATAGTTGTCCCACTGGACCTTGACCTGATCTATATTTCCATGTCGTAGTTGTTGAATGTGTTGGTCCAGGATGTAGATTGGCTCCACCGTGAGCGCACCCTCATCAGATACCAGCAAGCAACTCATGTCAATAACATGTGTAGGATGACTAATATACTGTCTCAGAACATATACATGAAAAACATTGTTCATATGCCAAATAGAATCACACAAGGCTGGTCTATAGTCCACGAGCCTCTTCTTTTCCACAATCTCGAAAGGTCCCACAAACCTAGGAGAGAGTTTAGCACCCTTTCCAAACTTGATCAAACTCTTATGTGGTTTCACTGGTAAGAAGACTCGATCACCAACTTCATAACTACGATCGACACGATGTGCATCGGCATAACTCTTCTGTTGATCCTGCGCTTCCTTGATCCTTTGTCTTATTGTTTTCATTTGATATTCAATTTCTTGGATCGCTTCCGGTCCCACCAAGAACCTATCCTCAAGACAATCCCAACTCAAAGGTGACTGACACAGTTGCCCGTAAAGAAACTTGAAAGGCATCATCTTAATGGTGCTTTGAGACATGTTGTTATATGCAAATTATACTAGTGGAAATAATTCTTCCAAACGCTTATGTTGGTCCATAACGTACATACTCAACATGTCCTCCAAGATTTGTTTTTTTTGTTTGGTCTGTCCATCTGTCTCCAGGTGATATGCAGTACTAAAGTTAAGTTGAGTTCCCAAGGCCTCTTTGAAACTAGTCCAAAATCATCCAGTAAACATCGATCCTCGATCATATATAATTCTCTTAGGCATGCCATGCAGCCTCACAATCTCACCGATGAAAACTCTATCTATGTCAGGTGCATGATACGTCATACACACATGAATAAAATGAGCACTCTTCATCAGAGTGTCCAATACAACAAAAACTGAGCCGTGTCTCCTTGTTGTCAGTGGAAATCCAACAATGAAATCCATCGAAATGAACTCCCATTTCGATTCAAGAATAGCGTGTGGCTGTAGTAATCCTGCCAGATGTCTATGTTCATCTTTCACCTGCTAAAATTCTATACATTTGGCCACGTAGTTGACTATGTCTTCCTTCATTCCTTTCCAGAAGAATAAGGGCTTAAGGTATGCCCTCATCTTCGTGACTCTTGGGTGAGCCATGTACACTTCTTTGTGAGCCTCGTTTAGGATCAAAATATTTCATAAATAAAACTTAACCCTAAACCCTCTATTCATAAAATTTATCTATGGTTAAATGGTTAAAAATATCTATACCAGTTTACACAGACAGGTGTGATAGAGAACTCTCTCATGCTCTATCTTAATTCCTTAATTTGAAATTGTGTTACTTCGATTTTTACTGTCTGTATGCTCAAAAATTTGCTCTCTGTGTAGGCAAAAGGTTACTCTCCATAAGAAAATTTTCTAACTAAGCCTATAAGGTTTCATCTTAACCCTTCGCATTCCATGTTCTTACACAATAGTGTAAAATCCTAAACCTTTTCTCTGTATATATATATACCAGGAATCGTAATATCCTTTGTCTGTGGAAATTATCATTTAAACAAACTAGTTAGGCAGAGGCATCACCTTACCCTCTATGGGGTTGGGAAACCATGTTTTTATTTAATTATTAAACACCGTGCAACATGTAATTCATATAATTTACTGTATGACTCATAATTTGTATAATTTATTTATTTTTGTCATAGTTATACTCTTGCATATTTTAAATCCTTGTTATTATAATTGTATCTTTCCTTCTGTACTTTATAAAAGACATTGAACTCATATTTCATCAATTAATGGCAGGGCCCTGGTTTGTTTTTGCGAGGGTACCCATCAGTTGGATTAAGGATCCACCTTCCCCCTTTGGTCATGGGCGGATCATCGCACCAGTTCCAGTGGTGACTGGGTCCTTTACTGAGTTCAAGATAAGTACTCTTTCATCCTGGTTAATTAAGAAATTTATTTTCAATCATTTTCTCTCAGTATAATATAGTTTTCCAAACCCTACCCCTTTTATCTCTGCAAGTTTAATGAATTCAAACAAAAATGGATCAAGGAGGCTGCCTTTCTCGAAAAAGGTATTCGAGTTCCGATCTTGGCATTTTGTGCAAAAATTCTCAGGTTTTGTCTACTAGTGGTACATGGGTCCTTACCCTATGGTACTCCACTCTAATAAATTTTGAACCAAGGTTTCTTGGCTATACCGATCATTTGTGCTTTATTCTTAAATGAACATACATGTTACTGAAATCATTTGAAGAAGTTTCAAGTATTGTAACAACTATTGTAGCATGTATTTGTAGCCCATCGAAAATCATTGTTTATAGACCTGATGTAATATAAATATGGATTGTTAAATATCCTATATGTTCTTTTATATCCCTTATATGATTTGACCAATGGTAATTCCTTATACACTCATGCAAATCAAGGATCAATAGGATTTTTTTCTTTATATGAAAACAATATATTTATCTATACAACTCCATGCATCTCTCTCTCTCTCTCTCTCTCTCTCTCTCTCTCTCTCTATATATATATATATATATATATATATATATAACTCATAGAAAGCAACTACCCATTTCTAACATTTCCTCTGTGTGAAATACATAGGTATAACTACACAGTTATACACATGATGTATAATTCACATTTAATCACAACAGAAATATACAATATCTCAATCCTTCCCTTTTGTATGAGTATCTATGTGTATATATTTCGTCAAGATTGTATGCATATACTAACATCACATCATTTTCATCATTCTTCTAACAATGATCATCAACAGATTATTATACATTCAGTCAATCATTTATATATACACTAACATCACATAAACCCATCACACCTCTAACAAATTTGTAATCAAAAGAATATTAACCAGAACACGAGTAAAGGTACTTATCTGAAAACTGATGCTGGGACAGAAATGGAATAGTCACGTTCCACCCAACCATAGAATAGAACAACCAAGTTACTTTATACATTCACCCCCTAGCCTGACCATGAGTCCATACAGGCGAATTGAAATGATCCTCCTTTGCTATAGTCCTCTTTTACAGATGAGAAATTCCCTTGCCTCACACTAAACAATGTTCATAACAAGAAGTGGTATTGTTTCTCTAGCATACTAAGCCATGTCCTGCCTCCTCCATGTGTTGTATATCTTGTGCATCTTTCGTATCTTGTGCCTAGGTATTTTCTTCCCTCCTTGGGAATTTTCGCAGCTTTACAAATCCCTAATTTTCAGGGGATGCTAGTGGTCAAATTCCTCATTTTCCACTTGTAAAAATCATCCTTGAGGCAACTCAAATATGTTCCCCACTCATGGAGTCATGGTCAGTTGTTTTCAACCTAGTTTTTCCATTTGTCTTCCAACATTTAATATATAAAATATTTGTCTTTTACATGTGTCAAAATTAAAGAGTTAGTTGGGAAAATCAAATCCTTTCCCAACAGTCATAAATAATTAATTACAATAATCAAATTCCAAATTCATATTTTCCATAAATGGAAAATAATTTCCAAATACGAATTTCCCAAAAACATAAATTTATTCCTAAATACACATAGACTTTAATAATTAATTATTGTAGGGGATATTACAAGTTTTGTCTTAAAAACATAAAAGGTTGTAAAACTTTTGGGTCCTATGGTACCCCAATGGTAATGTTTGGATAAGGACATATTGACTGTAATAGTTAATTTTGTGAGACAATACGAGGTCTATTGTATCAACTATGTTTATGGGGTAATAGATGTAAATAAATAATGTACTTGGAATTTTATTCTTTCCACCTATTATCATCATGATAGTAATGCAATAATAGTACAGTCTAATTTTATTTATTTTCCTGCAATAATTGATTATGTACAAACTCAACAATAATCAGAATACATATCTTTATTGGCCAATAGGCACATGAGTATAGCTTTCTATATATATATATATATATATATATATATATATATATATATATATATATATATATATATATATATATATATATATATATATATATATATATNATTTAACTATATATATATATATAGTTAAATAGATATACAACAATCATATTTCAAAGAAACATTATTACCAATATCATTATATTATAGCAAGTCATCATGGCTATGCAGTCTCTTTAAATAGATTTCACTTATGTGTATACAAGTCTAAACATATTCCTAAAAAACAAAAACCATAGATATAACATCAATAATGAAAATCATGGCTAAGATACATATTTGAATAAGTTGATGATGGAAAACAAAAGGAACAACCACGTTCCACCCAACTGTAGAATAGAATAGCCACAGTCACTTGTCGTAATCACCCCCTAGCTTGACCATGAGTCCATAAGGGAGATATTGAATTATCGTTCTCAACTATAGTCACCAACAATAGATCAGAATATGCCTTGCCTCACACTATAAGTTCTCATAACAAGAACCAATTCTCAATTCCCCAACATACTAAGCAACGTCTTGCCTCCTACATATATTATATATATTCTTGTGTCGAGGTATTTCATTCCTTTCCCTCCTTGAGGAAATTCAAAACATTAGAAATCCCTAATTTTTAGGGGCTACTAGTGGTCAAATTCAATTTTTTCCACTTGTAAAAATCAGCCCTAGGGTAACTCAAACCTGTTCCCCACTCATGAGTCATGGTCAACTATTTTTAACCTGGTTGTTCCATTTGTCTTCAAGCATTAAATTTATTAAAATTTTGTCTCATACATGTGTCCAATAAAAGAGAATAGTTGGGAAAGTCAAATATTTTCCCAACAGTCATCAAATAATTAATTACATAATCCAAAATTTCAAATTCGGATTTTCCATAAATGTCAAATAATTTCAAAATATGAATTTTCCAAAAACAGAAATATATTTCAAAATTCAACATAGAATTTAATTTTCTAAAATTTGAGGATATTACATCCTCTCCCCCTAAAGTACAACACTGTCCTCATTGTTCATTCCTCTCTCAGAATAGGGTTGGATAAGATTTCAACATATGTTCTTCCAATTCCCAAGTGGCCTCCTCAGGACTAAAGTTTTTCCATTGCACTTTTATGTGCGCAATGGCTATGTTCCATAGTATTGTTTCTTTCCTGTCCAGAATGCACAAAGGTTATTCTTGGAACTCGCCTTTTGGTTCCACCTACACCATGTTCCAATCAATGATGTGAGTAGGATCATGAATATACCTTTTTAGTAATGAAACATGAAAAACATTATGAACTTTTAAATTTGCAGGAAGTGCTAGTCGATATGCCACGATTTTGATTCGAGCTAAAATATCGAAGGGGCCACAAAACCTTGGTGTCAACTTTGAACAACTTCCTATCTTTAGAGAACTAATTATTTCTTTGACATTTAGATATACATGGTCCCCAATTTGAAATTCCTGATGTCTTCTTTTTAAATCTGCATAACTTTTCTTTTGTCTTGGGCCTCTTTTTAGTTATGATGTACTATTTTTACCATTCTCTCCATTTCCTAGAGCATTTCTGGTCCTACCATAATCTTGTCAACTAGATTGTCCCAGCTAATTAGGGTTGTACATTTCCTTCTGTATAATTCTTCAGAGGGACTCATCTTAGTTGATGTCTAATAACCATTGTTGTAAGAAAATTCAACTAAGTGGAGGTACTCCTCCCACTTAGTTGGTTTTTTCCTTACATACACTCGCAACATATCTTCAATAATCTGGTTTGTTCATTTTGTTTTTTCATCCATTTTTGGATGGTAGCTTGTGCTGAAATTCAGGTTAGTATCCAATCCTACAAACAATTCCTTCCAAAAATTTGACGTAAATTTGACATCTCTATCGGAAATCACCATCTTAGGAATTCCATGCAATCTGAATATTTATTTCTTAAAAAATTCAGCAATATTAATTTCTTTATAGGTAGATTTCGTCGGTATATATTGTGTAGATTTTCTTAGTTTATCAATCACTACCATAATCGAGTCATTTTGTCTTTGAGCCTTAGGAAAACCTATGATAAATTCCATCGAGATAATATTTCATTTCCATTCTTGTATAGGTGGAGGTTGTAATAGACCTACTGACTGTTGATGTTCAACCTTTACATGTTGACAATCAAAGCATTTAGACAAATATTCATCTGTTTCATTCTTCATGGTAGGCCAATAAAACAATTTTCTTAAGGCTATTATCATTTTTTGGTATCCTGGGTAACAAGAATACAGATTTTTGTGAAGTTCGTCAATAATTGTTGTCTTTAAATCAGTAGAATTAGGTACATACAACCGGTTTTTGAACCTTAACAATTCATTTTTATCTAAACTCAGATATGTTATGTTCATTTTTTCTACATTTCTTTGAAATTATGTTGTTGTTTTAATGTAATTTTCATCATTATTGCTTGCAGATTTTATTCTTTGTTCAATATTGTTTTCTTCTTTGTTGATACTTACTTCATAGACTACGTTAGTTGTCCGACTTAGTGCATCTACAACCTTGTTTTCATTACCTTTGATGTCTTGTACCTCGAAATCAAATTCACTTAAAAAGGCCAACCATCTTGCTTTCCTTGCATTAAGATCTGGTTGACTAAATAAATACTTTACACCACTGTTGCTAGTTAATAACATAAATTTCCTTCCCATCAAATAATGTCGCCACATTTTTAATGCATGAATTACGGCTGCTAGTTCTAAATCATGAGTATCATAATTTCTTTCATGTTCTTTCAGTTTATGAGATTCATAAAAGATGACGTGTTTGTATTGTGTTAGTACACCTCCTAATCCCTCTTTGCTTGCATCCACACAAACTATAAAATATTTATCGGGATCCACTACCTTTAGGATGGGTGTTGTAGTTAACAGTCTTTTGAATTGATCAAATTTGTCCTGACACTTTTGTGACCAAGTAAATCTTATTCCCTTTTTCTTTAGTGATGTAATCAAATACACGATATTAGAAAACCATTCAATAAATCTCTAGTAATAACCGGTAATTCCCATAAAGGATTTGATGTCTGCAACATCCTTAGGGATGGTCCATTCCATAATGGATTTTATCTTTTCTGGATCAACTGCAATACCATCTTTGGATATTACGTGTCCTAAGTACTGTATCTTTCTTTGGTATAAGTCACACTTATCAAACTTAACATACAATTTATGTTCCCTTAATGTCTACAATACTATTTGCAGATGTTCTTCTTGTTCTTCTATTTTCAAGTAAACTAAAATATTATCAATAAAAACCAACACAAATTTATCTAGATATTGGCTTAATATACTATTCATCGAGCACATAAAGGTTGTTGGTGCATTAATAAGCCCGAATGGGATTACAACAAACTTATAGTGTCCATAATGTGTTCTAAAAGTTGTTTTATTTATTTCGTCATCCTTTATTCTAACTTGGTGATATCTCAACCTTAAATTCAACTTAGAAAATCTCTTTTCTCCTCTCACTTGATCAAATAGGTCATTAATCCTAGGTAAGGGATACTTATTCTTAATCATCATTTTATTCAGTTGTCGATAGTGAATACACAGTCTCAAAGCCCAATCTTTCTTCTTAATGCTTAAAATTGGTGCTCCCCAATGTGAAATGCTTGTTCTGATATACTATGTTGGACATATTGTTATCGATGTATTGTCATTTATGTCAACAACTGATGATGCATATGAAGCTCATAAAGGAAAGAGCAATACAAAATCTAATGAATATCAAAGCTTAGAAGCAAGAGTGCATTGCATAAGTGTCTTCGAGATCGATGGATATATTGAGAAGTCGATCAATGCACATGAAAAGGTGAGAAGCCTCAGTACCCGTCTGATCAAGAAAATTGAGGGTGTTGACCGTCTCATATAACGGACGTCAGTTTAAGGACCGTTGGAGGATTGGTTAATGACCATATCAAGTTGTGACCATTGGATATGCAAGACAGATCAATGGTAGGGATGAATTGTGGAGAGGGAAAGAAGAATTAAATGAATCGCTAATTACAATTCCGCAATTAGTCTAGATAGTCAAATCTCATAAACTCAAATATCGACGACTGTGGTTGATCCAACAAACGAGCATAATAAGTCGAATTAATTCATGACCTTCAGATGTGTAATCTCCATATCAACGGTAGGGATAGATTACAGAGATCGAAAGGAGAATAAAATATCATTCTATTTCCAATCCCTCAATTAGTTAAGACCATTAGATCTTATAGCTTCGAAGATCGACGATTGTGGTTGACTCACCAACAACGCACAACTTCAAATTGCGGAGTTTGGGTGATGAGTTAAATCACTCGCAAGTTGTGGTTCTGAAATCATCATTGATCGTTAATCCGCTTCGAGATTCTTCACGACAGTTGGATCAAAATTAAGTGGAAGGATAGGATAAGCGAGGTAAAAGATCTGAGATCTCAATTAGCCAAAATTCTGAAGTGACTCTCAGCCGTCGATCTAAGATATATTTTAGATAGAATTCTAACCGTTATATCAAGGATATGAACATGTGTCACATCAACAAATATACATCAACAAACCACATCAGCAGACCATGTCAGCAAGGACATGTGGCATAATCAGATAATGACAAGTGTCAATTTAAAATCGACATTTCAGGTATGTGAAAATCATGAATATGAGTGACACATGGTAGACACTCATCTCGTGCCACATCATCAAGTGATGTAAGCAAGTTACATCGCTTTGAGAGTTTTACTTCAGAAGTTTCGACACCAGTAGATTCCCTAAGTCTTGAAGTCTCGAATTTTGAAGTCCTGAAGTCTCGAAGTGGACATGAGTTGTCCAATCTGAAGATCACTTTGGGTGTATTCTCAACCATGGATCATATTATAGTGGAAGGATAATGTAATTAGAATAGCTGAAGTCCTGGAGTAAATGGTGACGATCCATATCAATGCTTGATTAATTCCTAGCCGTTGTATCAAGCAGTGAAAGGATGAGTGTAAGGATCAAATATGACCATTGATCTGGTTCCATGAAATCAACTGTCTGACCTGATTCGAAAATTTGAAAAGTTGAAATACCGAAGTCTTGAATGACGAAGTCCCGAATGTCGTCCATATCATCATTGGATTAAATCATGACCGTTTATTTTATAAGCGCTCAAGAACTCATTTGGCCTAGCATTTGGACACTACCATTGGTCATATGGAATAAGAGATTTAAAAGGCAGAATATAATGCGTTGCTAAATTGATAAGCCTATGGTTTTGTATCACTCGATCACATGTAATAGTTTGAAGTAAGTGCCTCTACAAAAATCCATTTTCTGCAAATAATTGCAGAGATTGTGGATTGAGTTAAAAGGATGAAATTGATCCATAATTGTGATAAATTTATGAAAATTCTTCACAGTAAAAATGATAAAAAAATGATTATGGTTAAGTTAAATATAGATGTGCGATGGTCCAAACAAAGGGACACAGTGTATCACTCTCACACCGTTTTGAATATTGTATAAATGAGGAAGAGTGTTGAGAAGAAGGTGTCTCTGCAGTTCATATGAGAAGATCAAAAGTAGAAGCAAATTCCAGGAAGGAAAACTGAAGATACTTATGTAGTGAGGGTGGAAGGGAGGAGGATGAAAGGATTCATATCCTTACTAAGAAAATTGTAAAAGATAAGGGACTTGGATCTTCCTAGGGTTGGTGCCATAAATACAAGGGAGTTGGTGCTTCCTAGGGTTGGTTCCCTAAAGACGAGGGAGTTGGTGCTTCCTAGGGTTGGTGCCTTGAAGAAGGGGATTGGTGCCTCCTAGAGTTATTTATCTAAAGAGGATTGGTGTCCTTCACTATTATTTATAAAACTTGTAATTGTATTTTAAACATATTTATAAAATTGATTTTACATACAATTCATTATTGATTCATTGTGATAATTAATAAAATATAAACAATGACCACTAATTGTTTAAAAAGGGTAATATTGATTCACCCCCCCTCTTAGTATTCCAACAATTGGTATTAGAGAAGGTGCCTTTAGAATAGTCTAACAAAAGAGAGGTAGATCATGAAGATGGATCAACAAGAGGGAATGTATAACAACAAAGCACCATTATTTGATGTAGGAGGCTATTCTCTATGGAAGGTAAGAATGAAAAACTTCCTGTTGGCTCTTGGTTTTGATATCTGGAAATATGTTGTAGATGGTTACACTGAACCAATTGTTCCACCCAAAGACGTTGCAGAAAAGAAAATATGTAATGAAAACTCAAGAGAAGTTAATGGAATTCTAGGAGGGCTGACTAATTCCATATGTGTGAAGGTTATGCATTGTAAATCAGCCAAAGAAATATGGTACAATTTGGAGGTTTTATATGAAGGAGATGAAAATGAAAAGGAAGCTAAACTACAGACCTATAGAGCTCAGTTTGAAAATCTAAAAATGAAAGAAGAAGAGAACATTATTGAATACTCTCATAGATTAGATGAAGTGGTCAATTCAATCAGAGAAATGAGTGAAGAACTTGAAGATAAACCTATTGTGAAAAAAATACTAAGGTCATTACCTATGAGATATGATGCCAAGATCTCTTCAATTGAAGATAGGTATGATCTTGACACACTCACAGTTGATCAGATCCATGAAATTTTTATAGCGTATGAAATGAGAACAGTCAATGATAAATCATCAAAAGAGGAAACAACATTTTAATCATCTAAAGTGAGGCAGGAGAAAAAGACCAAAGATGATTTATCAGATATATCGGATGAAGAAACTGCAAAATTCATAAAGAAACTCAAGAAAGGGACAGGGAAATACAAATGGAAGATACCTCTAATATGTTTTAACTGTGGCAAAATTGGACACTTTTCCGATAAGGGTCCCTATCCTAAGCAGGAGGAAAGTGATCAGAAGAAAACTCAAACTGATAATAAAAAGAAGTTCTACAAGAAAAAGAAAAAGTTCTTTACACAAGAAGATAATAACTCATCAAAAGAAAATGAAGAAGATGAACCAGAGCTTCTATTATGGGGATAAAAACGCAAGATGATAGTCATTCATAAGATGAAGAAGAAGTAAACTTAGAAGAATAAATACTTAGTGTGATTGAAGAACTAAGAAAAACCAAAAAAAACAATAGGGTACTAAGGGAAGAGCTTCTATAAATTAAAGAAGCTACTAAATCAAGAGAGAGGGAAGTTTCCAAAACTATCAAAGAATTAGAACAAATCATTAGTGATTTTAAGTCCCAACTCTTGGAAACTAATAAAATTGGAGAAGTCATTTTACAATAACTAAATTATAATAAAAAAGTATGTGAGAAACTAGAAGTTGAGATTAAGCTGCTAAAAAGTGAAATTGAGAAAGAAAAGGGATCACAATTTGAAAATAGTTCAAAAATATTGGATGTAATTCTCAGTAGTCAAAGGTCACCAAACAACAATACTGGGTTGGGATACACTCAAGACTCAACTCCTACATTACAAGGATATATTAAGAAATGAATAAGTTATGCATATACTCTGAAGAATTCATTAAAAAGGGAGGATAACCAGGCAAAAATGATGCCATTGAAAACTGTTACACATAAACAAAAAACAATACTCCATACTAGAGTAAAAAATGACAAGATAAATACAATCATCAGAAGGAATCCCCCTAATTATCTATTTATTGGATATTTTTCTCTTGCAATAATTTTGGACATAAGACAGTACACTACAAAGATTATGGACAACACGATTATAGAAATAACCAAAGATATAAAAAAAAATGAGTGCAATGCAGAGAAGAGAAACTATAACTCATTTTCTCCTTTACAAAGTGTCAATAGTGAATGCCAAAAATGCAACAAATATGGTCACAAAACTAGTGAATGTAGATTTCCAAAATATGATAAAAGGATAAATATTCCTATTAATCAAAATGGTATGGAAGAAAAGACAAACATAGTGCAAAGTATCCTTATATGCAAAAATCCATGGATGTCTGTAACGACCCCAAACGTTACTACTACCAGCGAAGCATAAAGTGCATTTTTTTTTTGTTTTTAGGAAGGAAGGGAACGACGACAATAGTTGAACCACACAACTGACGAAAAACACCACGCAAGCGGATCTGACAATAGACAACAACGACTTAACATTAACACATCAAGAAACTCAGTGAAACATGCGAAAATCAAGGACAGACATAAACGACTACCCTCCCGACACAAACATGATGACACCTACAGGCTAAGGGACAACATACACATTCCCGACACAATGGTATCGACGAACATCAAATAGAGCCTCAATGGTGTGCAACCAAACACATGAAGGCGTTACAAACCAAGTGCTAAAAACAACTTACAACGATCAAAAACACCCACAATGGGATGCCTGACTCTGACCAAGTTATCATTTGTCGCTATCCAATAGGTCACACCATGATCCCCTCAACTGGATTCAAGCCATCACAAGGTGATAGGTGAGACAGTAACTGAGGCACAACAAATCCCAGAAAAACCTACATCAATTAAAGGACACGAGTAGCCATCTGAGGATTATTCTCTTTTGGTAGCCACAAGGAAACACTATCTAACCTTAATATTGTTGTCCGTAAAATTTCGTTGTCAACAATGCACATGGTTGTATGAAGGATCTATGTCTAACAATGGTAACACAATCTAACTGTAAAATCTTTGTCTATTAATAGATAGTCGTCTAACATTGATATCCTTCTAACAGGTATTGCTATCTATTAATAAAGGTTGTCTAGATTATATTGTGGTCTATCAAATATATTATATATTATATTTGATAAGATATTTTTGTCATTTAATATATAAAATCATTGTCAAATAAAAATTCAATCGCAGCCACACATTACGTAAAAATTGTTGTCAATAGTCCTTCAATTCACTGTAATAACATATCGTCTACCTAACATATATCACTATAATAATGATAATCACTGTAATAATATATCACTTTCCTTATTATCTAAAATTCCACTTACTCTAATTAATGGAGTACTTAACAACATTATCCTGGTATTTAATCAAGTCTTCGACCATGAGTTTCATGGTTTTCTGCGTACTCCGAAATACTTGAAAATTAGAGTAAATTTTAATTTTCAAGTTGCTTATTAGTTAATATTTTTATCAACTTATATTGTTTTACTAAGGTTTTACACATGCAAACAATTTTCCATTACTTTATGTTACCACTGTTATATTGACATATGTAGCAGACCTATGGAGTTGAAGGGGCAAATTAAATAACAATAATTAGGGCGGTAGCACATCTGCCGAGGTTCCAACTTCCAATTTTTTATATATTTGGCTATCATGGTAATAATAATCGCCTACCTAACATCAATGTCTATTAAGGTCTATTTATAAATTTAAGGTAATATTTTGATAAAGCTTTGGGAAGGTCATTGTCACACATACAAGTGTACATAAAATTTCCGTCTATTAAACATACAAGATGACTATTAAATTTGCCATCCAAACTACACAGTCTTTTTCCAGAAACGAAAATTACTCTTATATTTATAACAAATATAAATGGATTACATTTCACATCTTGTTCAATAAAATTTTGGGGCCGAATGTGCACTATTGGTAGATGAAGTCCATGCTTTTATATCCAAAAAAATAAGAACTGACAACCGATGTTAATCAGAAACCACCACCTCTATTTCGACATCCATGAATTACCTAGAACCTTTAACAGTCATGAATGAGGTCCTGTAATTATAGTGACAGAGCCTCCAATTCATGAAAAGAGCCTTCCAGGTTTATGGAGTGATGGCCAAAAAATTTAATGTAGAGATTCTCAACATATCGTTGGGTAAATAAGATATGGTTGTGTAATAAAAACAAATAATAGGATAATGCTAAGTAATTTCCACGGAAATCATATTGTGAATATTATGTAATGTGCCATGAAAAAAACTGTGGGTATGATGGGTAAAACGTGGTCAACTTAAGGTAAGGACTCAATCAATCTCTGGGTAAAAACACATTAGTAAAAACGAATTGAAAAAAAATGATTTGGTAATAACGAATTGACACATCGCCGTCAAAGATAATCCGTGAATATATATAAGTAGGACACAGAGAAAATAATAGTATTAAACACAATAGGTATATCTATGAGTATTTTAAGTTCGCAGTCACACCTTGCATGCTAAAATGCATTCATTACACGACCATAATGGAACTACCATATCACTTTTATTCAATTAATATAATAAAATTGTAGTGGGTAGTTCTGAGTAAAAATTTCGTTACCCAGTTTAACGCTAACAAAATCGCTACCCAGTTTAAACGCTAACCAATTCGCTAGCAAGTTAATGTAACAAATCGCTACCACATGGAATGCGTCGGGTAGCACTGTTATCCCTCAATACACATAATAAAAAGGGGTTGTCACTAAATTTCTAGGAATTTATGATGTCAAACCCTTAACGACCAAAAAAAATAAAAACCGAAAAAAACAAAAAAATAGCAACTGTGAGTGACGTGCAGAGTGAAACCGCCATAAATGTAATAACTTGTAGAGAAATTAAAAAACAGTAAAAGGGGTTCTGTAACAACCAATATATGGGTAAAACAAATACAAAAAAAATGAATTCAATGTTGTAAATGGCTAGGATGAATTCATAGGCCAGAGGCATAAACGCATAGTCAATTCACCTTTAATAAATAATGGCAGAGGAAGACTTCCATTTTCCAAAAGTAATAAAAATGCAGAGAAAAGGAAAGTGTTGATTCACAAAGGATTTTTTCATCAGATCTAATAAAACGCAGAGGAAAAATTATTAGGTTTAGTGCATTGAAAAATCAGAGTAAATTGCCATCAAAATTAATCAATCGCAGGGTAAACTATGGATTAAATACGCAAAGATATTTTCCATCGAACTGTAAACAATTGTAGAGAAAAATATTTTGTGGTTGAATACTTGCAGTGAAAAAAATGAACAATAGGGAGAGGTATTCAATCGCAAGAAAGCACAAGACAATAAATCAACCAAGAAAAATCAACATGGGTAAACGACTGGGAAAATACATCCTTCGCTTGTCATCCATGCATAGAAAAGAAGAGAATTAGAATCTATATGTCATTGTGCAATGAAGTGATGACCGTCGATTCAGCTGCTATCCAATTGCTCAGGCGTGGCCTGATGAGCTAGGGATGAGGATGAAGACCGAGCACAAACTCTTGAGAAAAATCAATTAAAACCAAAAGGACAGTCACAACATCAAGGATCAAATGCCAAGGGAATGAAGTCAAGAAGCAAGCTTAAGGATATGGGGAAATTAAGTTCTCAATAAAATGCTAATTCAACACCTTCTTTACACAATTAAAAGTACAGAAATGAAAGCATAAAGTAAATAACAACCTACCATGAAGAAAAAGAGCATGCATACTGTACCCCAAGTCGTCCGCTCTGATTCATTGTCTCGCGCGCTCCATGTAGCTCTTGCTTGCTGATTGATGAGACTTCACCGGTACCTCCCAACCAACGCTAGGGGTAGTCTTCTCCCCCTTAAGCTCCCCAAGCTACAAAGGGGCCACGCACACTGAACCTGAGATCATGTAGCTCCCAGATCACCTCGTAAGGCCGAGCTACTACTCCTCACCAAGATGGGTATCCCAACTCCCACAAGTTAAGTCATTGAAGTCTAAAATTTTGTAGCGTAACATTACGCATAAAAGAAGAGATCCATCATCCTCCTCCTCCCTCCTTTATATAGAGTTTATAATTCATTTACTTTCCCAAAACCCCATTTAATTTATTGTTCAATAATTTCATTCATAAAAATCCTCCCTGTACATGTGTCACCCATCCCTTTCATTGCACCATAAATTAATTTCATTAATTAATTAATTACTCCTATTTCCCTCACCCACCTAAAAGCATTCCTAGAATTGCTCCTAGGTGTCCCCATATTCCCTTACACATTTTAATGACTTACCCCCTTACTAATTTACTAGTTGATTTTAATTTAGAATGTTCTTAAATGCTAGATACCTTACTAAGTTAGTCTTTCTACTTTTTCCTTGTGTTCCCCCTTTATCTTTATGTTTCTCGCTTTTTCCTAATTTCCTAATTCTTTTAAATTTTCCTGTTTCCCTTTTCATTTAAAACTCAAATTGGCATGTGTAGAAAAATACCTTTTTCCCCTTTTCCTTTTTAATTGATAATTTTTTAATTAGCATATGTAACAAAACAATTATTTCCCCCTTTCCCCCTTTTTTAAATTTTATCCCCAAAAGATTTTTATAATTTAATTGAATTGCTTACCCCCTTCTCATCACATGATTAATGATGATTATCATTATTATTATTATTATTATTATTTTTATATATAAATATATATTTTTATTTTTATCACAAGTATCACTTAGACCTAGACTTTATTTTCCTAGGCTGGGTGACATTTTATTAGGGAAATTATTTTAAATCTTTCTCATCACATTATTCGTTCTAAGGACATAGTTTTATTCATTTATTATTTAACAACGCGACGTGCCCTTCGAGATGCACTAGGTGCTCCAAGGGCACCACTCGCCTCATTATGTTTCCTTTGCATGAGGTGCCCTTCAGGACACACTACGTGCTCCAAAGGTGCCACTCACCTCTTTCTATTTTTCTTGTGTGACATACCCTTCAGGACACACTCCATGCTCTAAGGGTGCCACTTGCTTGTTGAATGAATTGGTAGAAATCAAAACCCCTGGAGTCAATACTCTGTCAGGTGATCTTGTGGGAGACTAAGGGCCTCTGCCTTATTGTGCACCCCTTAGAAACATCGTGAGCGACTGTCGTGGTCTGCCCTCATGACATTGTGGGTCTTCTCAAACTAGGTAGTCGTTAACCTACAATTTTAGCCATGACGGGAGTGCCGGTAGGCTGTGGCAGGGATGTTGTCCACATGTTTCCCTCAATGTCTCTGGTTATCATGCGTGACCCCTCTACTCCAATTGTGAGTCTAGTCGGCAAGCTATCAACAACCTGCATCATCAACAAATAATGTGAGAAAAAAATCCATAATCATAACATCTAATGAGATGTGCATATGTCATATATATACAACAATCAAACCCCAATAGTCCATTCCCTGACTTGATCCAGAGTCCAAGGGTTTCATCGATGCCTCAACATCCTCAAGGTCTAAATCCTGCACACTCAGGAGAACCGAGTCAATAGCACTTGTCCAATTCAATACAACAAAATAACATATAATCACATCCATAGTGCCTCATAATAATAATCAATGGTCAATTGTATAATAATCTAGATCACTTGCAAGCAAGTGTCCTCAAAGAATAAGGTTGCTCAATGTGCACAAGAGAGGGATGTTATATACACCCCCTCTTGGTCTAAACTTAATCCCAAAGTTTCACAGTATATAGGTGCCAAAATAATGTGTATCACGGTATCATAAGTCTATCTATCCAACAAAAATGGAAATTGTGGGTGCATAACATATGCGTCTTCCGAGGTCGCCGAGTGTAGACTATAGTTGTCCCACTGGACCTTGACCTCATCTATTGTTCGACACTGTAGTTTTTGAATGTGATGATCCAGGATGCAGATCGGCTCAGCCGTGAGTGCACCCTCATCTGACACCCACAAGGAGCTCAAGCCAAAAATGTGTAGGATCACTAATAATAATGCCTCAAATAGAGACGTGAAAGACATCATGCATACACCTCAAGAATTAGGCAAGGCTAGTCAATAGGCCACGGGCCTCTCTTTTCCACAATCTCGTAGGATCCTACAAACCTAGGAGATAGTTTATCCCCTTTCCAAATTTTCTTGAACACTTATGAGGTTTCATCCAAAAAAATACTCGATCGCCACATCGTAACTACAGTCAACACGACATGCATTGACATAACTCTTTTTCCGATCATGCGCTTCCTTGATCCTTTGTTGTATAGTTTGCATTTAATATTTTATTTCTTGGATCGCTTCCGGTCCCACTAGGAACCTATCCTCAAGCTGATCCAAACTCAAAGGTATCTGACACGCTCACCCATAAAGAAACTTAAAGGGATCCATCTTAATGGTTCTTTGGTAACTGTTGTTATAAGTGAATTCTACTAGTGGAAACAATTCTTCCCACCTCTTTTGTTGGTCTATCACACGCATGTGAAATGTTTCTTCCAGGGTCTAGTTCATTCGTTTGGTCCTCCCGTCAGTCTCTGGGCGATACACAGTTCTAAAGTTAAGTTGGGTTCCCAAGGCCTCTTGGAAACTAGTCAAAAATCATCTAGTAACACTGATCCTTGATCAGATATAATCCTCTTAGGTACACCATGTAGCCTCACAATCTCATTGATGGAAACTCTAGCTATGTCAGGTGTCTGATACGTCATACACACTGGAATAAAATGAGCACTCTTCATCAAAGTTTCGAGTACCACAAAAATTGAGTCATGTCTCCTTGTCTTCAGTGGAAATCCAACAATGAAATCCATCAAAATAACCTCCCATTTTGTTTCTAGAATAATGTGTGGATGTAGTAATCATGTTGGATGTCTATGTTCAACCTTTACCTGCTGACATTCTAGACATCTGGCCCCATAGTTGACTATGTCTGCCTTCATTCCTTTCTATGAGGATAGGGGTTTAAGGTCTGCCCTCATCTTTGTGACTCCCAGGTGAGCCATGTACATAGCTCTGTGAGCCTCATTTAACATCAAATCCTCAACTCGTCATTCGGTGGTACGTAAATTCAATTTTTAAATCTCAGTAGTTCGTTGTCGTTCAACATAAATCCTTCAAATCTTGGTACCATCATTGTGTTTTGTCCAATAAAATCCTTGAACTCTTTGTACTAGTCATCATCGCACTGTAAATCTAGAATCATTCCATGTAGATTTGTCTGAAGAGGAAACACCGAAAATGTGTGGTCTCTAACTCAATGCATATGCCACTTGGTTCACTATTCCTTTTATGTAAGAAATCTGAAAATTGTACTCACTAAGTGATTCTGACCAACGTTGTTGTCGCACGTTTAGGTCACCTTGTGTAAATATGTGCTATAGTTCACAGTGGTCCGTCTTTAGTTCAAATTTTCATCCAAAATGGTAGTGTCCCCAACCTTCAAGGCATATACAATGGCTAACAACTCGAAATCATGCCTCGCATAGTTCTCCCCATTCCTTCTTAGTTTCCTCGATATGTAAGTGATCACTCGACCATCTTGCATCAAGACTCCTAAGCCTTCCTTGGATGCATCAGTGCATGTCAAGAAGTTCGCGTTCATGTCAGGGACCTTTAGTATTGGTGTCGTTGTCAACAACTCCTTGAGCCTCTGAAATGGTTCCTTGCATTTCTCATTACCAACAACTTCTTGTTCTTCTTCTGCAACTCCGTGATAAAATTTTCTATCTTCAAAAATCCCTCGATGAACAGTCAATAGTATCCTGTTAAACCCATGAAGCTATGCACTTCCGGGACATTTGTCAGCGCAAGTGATTCCATAGTAGCCTCAACTTTTGCTGGATCCACGACGATACCTTCGTCGAACATAACATGCCCTAAGTAGTGAATCTTCAATTGGTAGAATGAGCATTTGGACAACTTCACATATAATTTGTTCTCTTTCCGACACTGTAGTGCCAAGCACAAGTTCTCTTCATGCTCCTCCGTCGTCTAAGATTATATCAAAATATTTTCAATGGATACTTGGATGAACTTGTCCAAGTACTCGTGGAACACCGCATTCATCAAACTCAAAAATACCCCTGGGGAGTTTGTCAGTCCAAACGGTAAAATAGTAAACTCATAATGTCCAAACCTTGTTTTAAAGCAGTCTTAGGGACATCATCCACCTTGATCCGTAACTGGCGATACCCTGATCGCAAATTGATATTTGAAAACACCATCTCTCCATTCATATAATTGAATAGATCATCAATCCTCGACAACAGATACTGATTCTTGATCGTCGCCTTATTCAATTGACGATAGTTAGTGAAGATTCTCCATGACCCATCCTTATTTCATATCAAAATAACAGGCACACCCCACGGTGACACACTCGGATGTATAAGTCCTAGGTCTAGAAACTCCTTCAGTTGCATTCTCAGCTACTGTAACTCTGAGGTCGACATAAGATAAGGCATTCTTGCTATCGGTTCAGTCCCCGGTTTCATATCTATGGTAAAATTCAATTCCTCTCTAGATGCATCCTAGGTAACTCCTCCAGGAAGATGTCTGCAAGCTCTCTCCCTACAGGAAGGTGTTATAGACCTTCTGCTACTCCCTTCTCATTCAATGCAAGGGTCACATAAGGTTTACATCCCTTGCACATGCTCTTCCATAATTACAAGGAAGAGATAAACCTTAGGGAAACTCCCTGGTTCCGACCTACACTCACATGTCTCTGTCCCTCATCATTGACCAAGCTCAACCATTTCGTCTTACAATTGAGTATCACCTCATGCAATTCCAACCAGTCCATACCGATCACGATGTCATAATATTGTATGATTGTGATGTACAGGTTGGCCCTTGTGACAAACTCTCCTTGGTTAAGGGTACAACACGAAACCCTTCATCCATCCTTCTATTTGGCTACCGAAGCCATCTCTACAAAGCTAAACTCATCATGTTCGACTGCCTTTACCTTAATCCTTTTTAGCGCTACACCAGAGATGAAACTCTTGATAGCACCATGATCTATCAAATACTATGGGTCTAGTCATCGATGGTACCTGACATCTCAAGCACAGTTGACTAGTGCTCTACCTAGCGGTTATTCACCACTACAAGAATCCTATGGGCCTTGCCCAAAACTCCCATGGTAGTGGGCCCGACTAATCTAGATACTCTGAACCTTTCCTCTGAGCAGTAATGCGGGTAATGTGGCTCCCCACAATCCAACACACTTTCTTCGGTCCAGTAATCCTGGTACTTGAAGTAGAAGATGAATTTTAACATTAAGGAAAAACTCAAACTTCTTGACCTCACGCTTCCTGGTAATTGGTGAGAAGCATACCGAAGAATCTCCAAAACGGGCCTCATACGTGGGCACCGTGTGGCTTCCTTGTCGCAAGGTGTCGAACTCGTTGAGCTGACGCTCAACGAATTCCTCAAAAAGATACCGCTCCTGGAACCGTTCCTCTAATAGTTCCCATGACACATTGTCGAAGACCATGTTCAAAGTGGTAGGAGCGTCTTCCACCATGGAAGAGCGTTCACCTTCAGTTGAAAGACCACCATGCAAACGTTCATGTTGGAGGTCGTATCGTGAAGCGTGAAGCGTAACGCCTTGATCTACAACCGTGCCTCGATGACAGATCCGTCTGCGACACTCGAGGACTTGAGAACTCAACTCTCTTGAGTTATCGATGGATGCTAATTGTACTAGATAGGGTGCATTGTGGAACCTCAGGGGTACAGGTTCCTTGGCCTCATCTCAGTACTGATGGTGAATCAAGGCCCTTTGACATTACCTGGAAGGGCCTTCTCAGGCCATCATCATCCCTAACAACAAGCAAATCCATCCCAAGGACTTGTTCTTCCACATGGGGGTTCAACTCTGAGGGTGCGAGAACTTCTAGAGGCGTCACACCTCCTTCCATGGCACCACGTTGCGAACCTCTGAGGCATCCTCTAAATGCGGTCACCACATGGACACGTTAAGGTTTTTAATTAACATAATAGTTAATACTCACGAGTTTACTGTAGTGGAAATACTGGTGATCCACAGTCGTAGGGTTGAACCCGCTCTGATACCATATGTAACGACCCCAAACGTTACTAATACCAGCGAAGCAGAAAGTGAAATTTTGTTTTAGGTAGGAAGGTAATGATGACAATAGTTGAACCACACAACTAAAGACAAACACCATGCAAGAAGATCTGGCAACATACAACAACAAATTAACATTAGCACATCGAGCAACCAGGTGAAACATACAAAAATCAAGGACAAACAGAAACGACTACTCTCCCGACACAAACATGATGACACCTACAGGCTAAGGGAAAACATCCACATTCCTGACACAATGGTCTCGATGACCAATAACTAGAACCTCAATGGTGTGCAAACCAAACACATGAAGGCATTACAACCAAAGTGCTATTAACAACTTACAACGATCAACAACACCCACAATGGGATGCCCGAATCTGACCAAGTTATCAATCGCCGCTATCCAATAGGGTGTGCCATGATCCCCTCAACTGGATTCATGCCATCACAAGGCGATAGGTGAGACAGGAACCGAGGTGCAACAAATCCCAGGAAAATCTACATCAATTAAAGGATGCGATTAGCCATCTAAGGATTATTCTCTTTTGGTAGCCACACGGAAACAGTATCTAACCTTAATATCATTGTCCGTAAAAGTTTGTTGTCAATAATCCACAGGGTTTTCTATCAAGGATCTATGTCTAACAATGGTAACATAGTCTAACTGTAAAATCCATGTCTATTAATAGATAGTTGTCTAACATTCGTATCCTTCTAACAGGTACTACTATCTATTAATAAAGGTTGTATAGATTATATTGTGGTCTATCGAATATATTATATAGAATATTTGATAATATATTTCTGTCATTTAATTTATAAAATTGTTGTCAAATAAAAATTCAATCGCAGTCACACATTACATAAAAATTGTTTTCAATAGTCGTTCAATTCAATGTAATAACATATCGCCTGCCTAACATATATCACTATAATAGTGATAATCACTGTAATAATATATCACTTTCCTTATTATCTAAAATTACACGTACTCTAATTAATGGAGTACTTAACAACATTATCTTGGTATTTAATCAAGTCTCCGGCCATGAGTTTCATGGCTTTCTGCATACTCCAAAATACTTGAAAATTAGAGTAAATTTTAATTTTCAAATTGCTTATTGGTTAATATTTTTATCAACTTATATTGTTTTACTAAGGTTTTACACATGCAAACCGTTTTCCATTACTTTCTGTTACCATTGTTATATTGACGTATGTACCAGAGCTATGGAGTTGAAGAGGAAAATTAAATAACAATAATTAGGGCGGTAGCACATCTGTCGAGGTTCCAAATTCCAATTTTTTATATACTTGGCTATAACAGTAATAATAATTGCCTATCTAACATCACTGTCTATTAAGTTCTATTTATAAATTTAAGGTAAGATTTTGATAAATCTTTGGGTAGGTCACTATCACATATACAAGTGTACATAAAATTTCCATTTATTAAACATACAAGTTGACTATTAAATTCGCCATCCAAACTACACTGTATTTTTCCAGAAACAAAAGTTACTCTTATATTTATAACAAATATAAATGAATTACATTTCACATATTGTTCAGTAAAATTTTGAGGCCGAATGGGTGCTATTGGAAGATCGAGTCCATGCTTTTATATCCCAAAAAATCAAAACTAACAACCGATGTTAATCAGAAACCACCACCTCTATTTCGACGTCCCTCAATTACCTAGAACCTTTAACAGTCAGGAATGAGGTCTTGTAATTACAGTGACAGAGCCTCCAGTTCATTAAAAGAGCCTTCTAGGTTTATGGAGTGATGGCCAAAAACATTAATGTCGAGATTCTCAACATATCGGTGGGTAAATAAGATATGGTTGTGTAATAAAAACAAAGAATAGGATAACGTTTAGTAATTTCCATGGAAATCATAGTGTGAAGATTATGTAATGTGCCATGAAAACAACTGTGGGTATGTTGGGTAAAACACGGTCAACTTAAGGTAAGGACGCAATCAATCTCTGGGTGAAAACGCATTAGTAAAAACGAATTGAAAAAAAAATGATTTGGTAATAATGAATTGACACATCATCATCAAAGATAATCAGTGAATATATATAAGTAGCATGTAGAAAAAATAACAGTATTGAATGCAGTAGGTATATCTATGAGTATTTTAAGTTCACAGTCACACCTTGCATGCTAAAACGTTTTCATTACATAGCCATAATATGCTTTCCATGTCGATGTCATTCAATTAATATAAAAAAATCACAGTGGGTAGTTCTAAGTAAAAATTCCGCTAGCTATTTTAAATGCTAACAAAATTTCTACCGAGTTTAAACGCTAACCAATTCACTACCCAGTTAATGTAACGAATCAATACTACATGGAATGCACCAGGTAGCATTGTTATCCCTCCATACACATAATAAAAAGGGGTTGACACTAAATTGCTAGGAATTTATGCTATCAGACCCTTATAGACCAGAAAAAAAAGGGGGTTCTGTAGAAGGGTGAAATCGCCATAAATGTAATAACTTGCATAGAAATTAAAACGTAGTAAAAGGGGTTCTGTAGAAGCCAATATATGGGTAAAACACCTACAAAAAAACTGAATTGAATGTTGTAAAGAGCTAGGAGGAATTCACAGGCCAGAGGCATAAACGCAAGGTCAATTCACCTTTAATAAATAATGGCAGAGGAATAATTTTGTTTTCCAAAAGCAATGAAAGCGCACAGAAAAGGAAAGTGTTGATTCACAAAGGATTTTGTCACCAGATCTAATAAAACGCAGAGGAAAAATTCAGAGGCTTAGTGCATCAAAAACTCAGAGTAAATTTCCATCAGAATTAATAAATTGCAAGGTAAACTATGGATTAAAGACGTAGAGCTATTCACCATCGAACTGTAAAAAATTGGAGACAAAAATATTTCATGGTTGAATACTTGCAGTGAAAAAAATGAACAATATGGAGAGGTATTCAATCACAATAAAGCGCAAGAGAATCAATCAATAAAGAACAATAAACATGGATAGACGACTGGGCAAATGCATCCTTCACTCGTCATCCATGCACAGAAAAGCAAGGCATTATAATCTATAGGTAATTGTGCACTGACGTGACGACCGTCGATTCGGCTCCTGACTGACTTCTCAGGCATAAACTGACAAATCTAGGGATGAGGACGAAGACTGGGCATAAACTCTTAAGAAAAATCAATTAAAACCAACAGGACAGTCACAACATCAAGGATCGAATGCCAAGGGTATCAGTTCAAGCAACGAGCTTAAGGATATTGGGAAATTAAGTTCTCAATAAAATGATAAGTCAACACCTTCCTTACACAGTTAAAAGTATAGAAATGAAAGCGTAAAGTAAATAAAAATCTACAATGCAGAATAAGAGCATGCGTACCATAGCCCAAGTCATCCACTCTGAGTCATTGTCCCGTGCACTCCATGCAGCTCTGGCTTGTCGACCGATGAGACTTCATCAGTACCTCCCAACCAACGCTAGGGGTACTCTTATTTCCCCTTATCCCCTCGAGCCATAAAGGGGACATGCACACTGATCCAAAGATCATCTAGCTCCCAGATCGCCTTGCAAGTCCGAGATACCACTCCTCACTGAGCTGGGTATCCAAACTCCCACAAGCTAAGTCAGTCAAGTCTAAAATTCTACAACGTAATGTTACTCATAACAGAAGATATTCATCATCCTCCTCCTTCCCCCTTTATATAGAGTTTCTAAGTCATTTACTTTCCCAAAATCCCATTTAATTTATTGTTCAATAATTTAATTCATAAAAATCCTCCCTGTACATGTGTCACCCATCCCCTTCATTGCACCATAAATTAATTTCATTAATTAATTAATTACTCCTATTTCCCTCACCCACCTAAAAGCATTCCTAGAATTGCTCCTAGGTGTCCCCATATTCCCTTACACATTTGAATGAACTATCCCCTTACTAATTTACTAGTTGAGTTTAATTTAGAAGGTTGTTTAATGCTAGATACCTTGCTAAGTTATTCTTTTTTCTTTTTCCTTGTGTTTCCCCTTTCTTTTTATGTTTCCCACTTTTTCCTAGTTTCCTAATTCTTTTAAATTTCGCTCTTTCCCTTTTCATTTAAAACTCAAATTGGCATGTGTAGAAAATTACCTTTTTCCCCTTTTCCTTTTTACTTGATAAATTTTTAATTAGCATATGTAACAAAACAATTATTTCCCCTCTTTCCCCTTTTTTAAATTTTATCCCCCAAAAGATTTTTATAATTTAATTGAATTACTTACCCCCTTCTCGTCACATGATTAATGATGATTATCATTATTATTTCTTTATTTTTATATAAATATATATTTTTATTTTTATCACAAGTATCACTTAGACCTAGACTTTATTTTCCTACACTAGGTGACATTTTATTAGGGAAATTGTTTTAAATCTTTCTCATCACATTATTCATTCTAAGTCCATAGGTTTATTCATTTATTATTTAACAATGTGATGTGCCCTTTCGGATGCACTAGGTGCTCCAAGAGTGTCACTCGCCTCATTCTATTTCCTTTGCACGATGTGCCCTTCAGGATACACTACGTGCTCCAATGGTGCCACTCACCTCTTTTCATTTTTCTTGCACGACGTGCCCTTCAAGACACACTCTGTGCTCCAAGGGTGCCACTCGCCTCTTGACTGACTTGGTAGACATCAAAACCCTTGCCTTATTGTGCACCCCTTAGAATCATCGTGATCGACTGTTGCAGTTTGCCCTCACGACATCGTGGGTCTTCCCGAACTAGGTAGTCGTTAACCTATAGTTCGAGCCACATCGAGAGTGCTAGTAGGTTGTGGAAGGGTTGTTGTCCACACCTCTCCCTCAACGTATCTAGTTATCATGCATGACCCCTGTAGTCTACATGTGAGTATGGTAGAAAAGCTATTGTCAGCCTGCATCATCAACAAATCATGTGAGAACAAAATCCATAATCATAACATCTAATCAGATGCGCATATGTCATATATATACAACAATCAAACCCCAATAGTCCACTCCCTCACTCGATCCAGAGTCCAAGGGTTTCATCGATGCCTCAACATCCCCGAGGTCCAAATCCTGCACACTCAGGATAACTGAGTCAATAGCACCTATCTAAGTCAATACAACAAAATAACATATAATCATATCCACAGTTTGTCATAATAATAATCAATGGTCAATGGTATAATAATCCGGATCACTTGCAAGAAAGTGTCCTCAAAGAATAAGTTTTCTCAATGCACGCAAGAGCGGGATGTTACAATTTCAGTGGTATATTGATAGCGGATGTTCCAAACACATGACTAGAGATCAAAGTAAATTTCTCAATTTAAATGAGAAAGGAAAAGGAAAAGTAACCTTTGGAGATAACATGTCAGCCAAGACATTGGGAAAAGGCATTCTTAGGTTAGGAAATAATAAAAGCAAAGCAGAAGATGTACTTCTCATAGAAAATATCAAACCTAATATCCTAAGTGTAATCCAAACATGTTATCAAGGTCATATACTTACTTTTGATTCTCATAAATGTGAGATCAGAAAAAGGGACACTAGAAAGATAGTGGTAGTCGAACCAAAAACATCTAGCAATGTGTACATCCTTAATATAGATGAAGAAGATAAATTCTTTTTAAGCGAAGTAGATGAAAGTTGGCTATGGAATAAAATTTTGGGACATTTAAGCTTTTACAACTTGATCAAATCCAACGAGAAAGAGGCAATTAGGGACCTGCCAAAAATGATTAAGCCTTTAGATCCCATTTGTAAACATTGTCAAATAGGAAAGAAAACAAGAGCTAGGTTCAAAACAAAAGAACACTCCATAACAAAACCATTAGAGCTTATTCACACAGATCTATGTGGACCTACCAGAACAAAAATCACTTATGGAGAACATTATTTTATGTTGATTGTTGATGATTACACAAGACTGACCTGGGTTTTATTTTAAAAAGAAGAATCAGAAGCCATTGAGAAATTCAAAACATTTAAAGCTCTTGTAGAAAATGAAACAGATCTCAAAATTAAATGTCTAAGATCAGACAATGGAGGAGAATTCACGTTTAAAGAGTTCACTCAATTCTGTGAAAGCCATGGTATCAAAAGACAATTTTCATCCCCTAGGACTCCTCAACAAAATCGAGTGTTAGAAAGGAAAAACACAACAGTTCAAGAAGCTGCAAGAACTATGTTAAATGAAGCCAAACTTCCAAACACATTTTGGAGAGATTCAATTCACACAATAGTTCACATACTTAATAGATATTAGTTGAGACCCAATCATGACAAAACCCCTTATGAACTATGGTTTGGGAAGCCAGCCTCTGTAAAACACTTTAGAATTTTTGGAAGTAAATGTTACATAAAGAATGATGAAGATAACCTAGGAAATTTTGGCCCAAGATCTAATGAAGGAATATTCTTAGGATACTCATCTAATAAAAAGGCACACAGATGTTGTAATCTCAGACTACTAAAAATAGTAGAAAGGGAAAATGTAAAAATAGATGATCTAAAAAGGGGAATATCCCAAGGTTTTGATAAAAAATTTCAACAAGAAGATGATGATATAAAATCTCAACAAGACGAGGATGATGTAGAATCTCAGCAAGAAAATGATGATGAAACACAGTAAAATGAACCACACACTAATGAAGAAGATAATGAAGAAACACCCTTGCCAAGAGCTCCATCAAAAAGAGTTCAAAAGAATCATCCTGAAAGTCAAATCATTGGAGATAAAAGTGTAGGAGTATAAACAAGAAGGAGACTAGCCTTTGACTCAAAACAAGAAATGTTATCCTTAATTGAACCTAAGTCCGTTAAAGAAGCTGTCAAAAGTAAATATTGGATAAAATCAATGAATTAAGAACAAGATCAAACATAAAAGAATCAAACTTGGGAACTAGTTCCAAGACCCAAGAACAAGAATGTGATAGGAACTAAGTGGATCTTTAAGAACAAATTAAATGAAAATGGGGAAATTATAAAGAAAAAAACCATATTAGTCTACAAGGGATATTCCCAAGTATAAGGTATTTATTTTGAAGAAACCTTCACTCTTGTAGAAAGACTTGAGGCCATCATAATGTTCCTAGCATTTGCAAGCTTCAGAGATTTCAAAATATATCAGATGGATGTCAAATCAACATTCCTTAATGGAACACTGGAAGAAGAAGTCTACGTTGAGCAACCAGAAGGATTCATTTTATCAGAAAATCATAACTATGTGTGAAAACTAAAAAATGCACTGTATGGTCTTAAACAAGCCCCCATAGCATGGTTCTCTAGGCTTGATCAATATCTACAAAAACGGGGATACAAGAGAGGGCCTACTGAAAACAACCTATATATCAAAATTGAGGATGAAAACATGATTGTTGTGGTAGTATATGTAGACGACATTATATTTGAGAGTAATCTCACTACATTAAGTAGATAATTTGCAACTAAAATGCAAGAAAAGTTTGAAATGTCTATGTTGGGAGAACTTTCATTTTTCTTAGTTTTACAAGTAAATCAAACAAAAAATGGAATATTTTTTTCACAAACCAAATATATCAAATACACACTGAAGAAATTTCAAATGGAAGATAGTAAACCCATGAGTATTCTCGTGGTCACTGGATGTAAGCTAAGTCTAGAAGATGACTCACAAAAAGTGGATCAAAAAATGTATAGATCAATGATTGGAAGTTTACTCTACTCAACAACAACGAGACCTGACATCATGCAGGTTGTTGGACTTGTGGGGAGATTTCAATCTACACCTAGAGAATCTCACTTAAAATAATTAAAAAGAATATTCATATACCTTCAAGGCACCCTAGAATTTGGATTGTGGTATCCAAAAGATAAAAAATTCAACCTAACTGCATATATTGATGATGATTGGGAAGGTAGCATAGATGATAGAAAAATCACTAGTGGAGGAGCATTTTTCTTGGGAAAAGTTCTAGTGGCATATTTAAGCAAGAAACAAACATCCACATCTCTTTCTACAGCAAAGGAAGAATACATTGTTTCTGCATCCTGCTGCACACACGTCCTTTGGATGAAACAAACCTTAGAAGACCTACAAATAAAATATAAAAATCCTATTACTATTAACTGTGACAACACTAGTGCCATAAGCATCTCTAAAAATCTAGTGATGCATTCTAAAACTAAACACATACTGATAAAATACCATTTTCTAAGAGATCAAGTTAACCAGAAGGTGGTCAAAATAGTGTATGTAGACATCAAAGAGCAGTTTGCATACATTTTCACAAAACCTCTACCCAAGAGTACTTTTGAGAATCTCCAACGAAAATTAGGAGTAATTAAAAAAAAAACCCATTAAAATTGAATAGTCAGGGGAGCATTACCTTAGGGGGAGAAACCCTTTCCATTGATGTCAAAGGGGGAGAGTAACTTCATAGAGAAAAGAATCATCACAGAGGGAGTATGTATGAAGTTAGAATTTTCCCCTCAATGACAAAGGGGGAGATTGTTGGACATAATGTTATTGATGTATTGTCATTGATGTCAACAGTCGATGATGCATATGAAACTCACAAAGGAAAGCGTAGTATAGAAGTGAATGAAGATCAAAGCTCAGAAGGAAGAGAGCATTGGAAAAGTGTCGTCGGGATCGATGGAAATATTGAGAAGTTGATCAATGCATAGGAAAAGGTGAGAAGCCTCAACAACCGTCCGATCAAGAAAATTGACGGTGTTGACCATCTCATATAATGGACGTCGGTCATATGAGGGACCATGGGTTTAAGGACCGTTGGAGGATTGGTCAATGACCATATCAAGTTGTGACTGTCGGATATGAAAGACAGATCAACGACATGGATGAATTGCAGAGAGAGAAAGAAGAACTAAACGACTCACTAATTACAATTATGCAATTGGTCTAGATCATCAGATCTCATAAAATCAAATATCGATGACTGTGGTTGATCCAACAAACAATTAGATTAAGTTGTATTAAGTCATGACCGTCGAATGCACAATCGCCAAATCAACGGCATGGATATATTACATCGATCAAAAGGAGAATTAAATATCATTCTATTTCCAATCCCGCAATTAGTCAGGACCGTCAGATCTTATAGCTTCGAAGATCGAAAATTGTGGTTGACTCACCAACAACACACAACTTCAAATTGTGGAGTTTGGGTGACGAGTTAAATCACTCACAAGTTGTGGTTCTGTAATCATCATTGATCGTTAATTCTCTTCGAGAGTCTTCATGACCGTTGAACCAAAATTAAGTGGAACGATAGGATAAGCGAGGTAAAAGATCTGAGATCTCAATTTGCCGAAATTTCGAAGTCACTCTCAGTCCTTGATTTGAGATGTATTTCGGATAAAATTATGACCATTAGATCAAGGATATGAACATGTGTCACATCGGGAGATCAATGTCATCTGACCACATCAGCAGACCACGTCAGCAAGGACACGTGGAACAATCAGATAATGACAAGTGTCAAGTTGAAATCGACATTTCAGGTATGTGCAAATCATGAATATGACTGGGACATGGCAGACGCTCGGATATTTCCACGTCATCAAGTGATGTAAGAAAGTTACGTCACTCTGGGATTTTTACTTCAGGAGTTTCACCACCAGCAGATGCCTTAAGTCCCGAAGTCTCGAATGCTGAACTCCCAAAGTGGACATGAGTCGTTCAATCTGAATATCACATCGGGTGTATTCTCAACCGTGGATCATATTACAGTGGAAGGATAATGTAAGTAGAATAGCTAAAGTTCGGGAGTAAATTGTGTCGATCCATCTTAATGCTTGCTTAATACCTATCCATCCGATCAAGCAGTGAAAAGATGAGTGTAAGGATAAAATATGACCATTGATTTGGTTCCATGAAATAAACTGTCTGATCCAATTTGAAAATTTGAAATCCCGATGTCCCGAATGATGAAGTCCCTACTATCATCCATCTCATCAGGGGATTAAATCATGACCTTTGATTTGATAAGCGCTCAAGCACGCATTTGGCCTAGCATCTGGTCACCATCATTGGTCATATGGAATAAGAGATTTAAAAGGAAGAATATAATATGTCACTAAATTGATAAACCTGTGGTTGTGTATTGCTTGGTCACATGTAATGGTTTGAAGGAAGCGCCTCTGCAAAACTCGGTTTTATGCAAATAATTTTAGAGATTCGAGATCGAGTTAAAAGGATGAAATTGATCCATAACTGTGATCAATATATGAAAATTATTCATGGTAAAAATGATAAAATAATGATTATGGTTAAGTTAAATGAAGAGGTGCAATGGTCCAAACAAAGGGACATAGTGTATCACTCTCACATTGTTTTGAATATTATATAAACAAGGAAGAGTGATGAAAATAAGATTTTTTTGCAGTTCATATCAGAAGATCAAAAGTAGAAGTAGATTCCAGGAAGGAAAAATGAAGATTCTTATGCAGTGAGGGTGGAAGGGAGGAGCATGGAAGGATTCATATCCTTACTAAGAAAATTGTAAAAGATAAGGGAGTTGGAGCTTCCTAGGGTTGGTGCCCTAAATACAAGGGAGTTGGTGCTTCCTAGGGTTGGTGCCCTAAAGAAGAGGGAGTTGGTGCTTCCTAGGGTTGGTGCCCTGAAGAAGGGGATTGGTGTCTCCTAGAGTTGGTGATCTAAAGAGGATTGGTGTCCTTCACTATTATTTATAAAACTTGTAGTTGTTGTTAAAAATATTTATACAATTGATTTTACATACAATTCATTGTTGATTTATTGTGATAATTAATAAAATATAAAAAGTGATTGCTAATTGTTTAAAAAGGGTAATACTGATTCACCCTCCCACCTCTCAGTATTCCAACATAATCCTTATCCAATATTTCTTGTAAATAAATTTTTAGTTCTGGTAATTCGGGTAGGCTCATTCTATAAGGTGCCTTGGATATCGGGGTAGATCTGGGTAATAGGTCAATAGAGAAATCTATCTCCCTCCTTGGAGGTAGTTTTGGTATTTCATCTACAAATACGTCTTTGAACCCACGTAGGACTGTAAAGTATTCTAAACTTGGTTTTATTTCTTCCATTAGAAGGTTAGTTACTTGTACAACATAAATTTGTAAACCTTTATTCATACATTTATTGAACCACATCGCTGATATCTGCCTAATAGAAACTGGTTTTTAGATTCCTTGTATTGTTCTAATTGTGTTATTTTCATCTCTGTACACAAACAAATGTTCGTAATAGTTTAATATCACTTTATGTTTCTCTAACCAGTCCATTCCAATGATTAACTCGTAAGATCCCAAAGGTAATGTATTCAGATTAAATCTTGTACTTTGACCGCCTATGCTTAGCTCACAATCAAAAATAAAATATGTTACCTTTCTTTTAGTGCATGTTGCTAACTCTACTAACCAATACTTAGCATGCTTTACCTTCTTTAACTTGTTCATTTCAACTAAATAGGGAGCAATATAACTCAAACTAGCTCCTGGGTCAATTGGTATAGAGACATTGTGGGTATGAATTTTACCTTCAACTTCCACAATAGTGGACTGATGATATGCTTATCTACCATCGAGAGATGCATTGATTTTATGCACACTTCTACCAATATCTCCAACTGTCGAAGCCTCTTGAAGGTTATGGACTAAAGTTCTTGCTGTGGGATTTAAGCATGGCCAATTTTCCTCAAGTGAGGTTCTCCACATTCCCAACACTAGAATGGTTCTCTGGGACTATACCCAACTTTCTTGACTCCTAGGTTAACCAGTTTATTTCCCCCTTGGGAATTCTTTGTATTTCAATGGTACTCTTTCTTTTGGAAACCTTTCATCATATTACAGAAAGGGGTTCATTGGAATCCTTCTTACGCTGATTCAATCTATCCTATTTCTTGTCTTTCCATGCCTTGGGAATTTTAGCTCTTTGTTTGTATTGATCATAACACATCCGAACATTTCTAAACATTTTATTTAAAGACTTGGATTGTCAAATTCAATTTTTTCCTTGTACGACTATGGTAGACAGCTTAAGAACCTTTGTATCTTTACTTTGTCTTCTTTGATGTATGGTACAAACCTCAACAGATCTAAAAATTTATTTATCAGATCATCCATTACCATTTTGCATAGTCGTAGTTCGTAAAATTCCTTATTTTTTCTTTTGTAATAACTTTCTGATAAGTACTGCTTCTTGAAATAATTTTTAAAATCTGACCATTCCATTAGTTTTTCTTTCAATCCCTTGGATAATTTCAGGTCTTACCACCAGATACTAGGTTTTTCTTTTAAGTTGTAAATGGCCATTCTGATTTTCATATTACTAGAATAGTTATAAATATGGAAGTATTTATTTATATCTAGTAACCATGCTTCAGCCTCCTCACCAGTCTTTGATTCTCCATCAAAGGTGGAATGTTTTATTTTCTTGAATTCACCTTCCAGGTGGTCCACCTGTTTTCTTTTTCTTCCTATAAATGCTTTGTTTTCTTTCATGTCTCTCTCTTCAGAAGAGCTATCCTCCTCTTATATTTCATGCCTAGAATTCTTCGAGGAGTTTTTTCTCACCTTTTCCTATTTTTGATTTTCCTTTGGAATCTTCTTTGTTACTATACTGTGTAGAATCATTTCATTTATTTCCAACTGATCTTCATGTGCTTTCTTCAGCTTTTCATTGTCTGCCTTAAATCCTTGTAATTCTATGATGAGGTTTCGCAATGTTTCCAATACTTGATTGGTTGAACTTCCTTCACTTTTATGATTTGGGTCTCTAGGAGGTTCCTGGTTTGGATTCCCTTCAGGTATGTCTCCTTCATCATTTTGTGCTGACATTTTCACAAGAGACAAATTGTTTTTTCTGTTAGTAACAATAAATGTGTTTTCTAGTTTTTCTTCAAGGAAACACAAAAAAATATAAAAAATTGGTGTTGCCGTGAGGTCCAAGCATTGTAACCTATAACTCTGATACCATATGTAATGTACCCCAAATTTCAAAAAATAAAATAAAAAAGATTAAAGGGGACAAACCAACGTCTATTATGTATAACAATTGTTAATGTCATAGGACAAATTATGTCTCAATTCATTAATTAACTCCCGTGTAGATGTAACATTATCATCACTTGTTCTAAAGGTTACAAGAGTGTTAAAGTTCGATACCTCATTTGTTGATAAGCTTTGTTATTTAGAGGTAACATTATCATACGAACGAGTTGGTGGCTAGACCTATTGAGGTCCATAGCCTGGATATGATTATGACACTCATTATTTAATTAATACATTGTTTATAAATATTTAACAACATAATTAAGGCTTAATAAATAAGCCATGCATTATATCTCTAGCACATCTAAATGTTATAATCAATACCTACTATGGAAGTCGTTTATTAATATTTTAATACGATTTACAATTTTCAATTCTTATTACATAAGTCTTACCTTGTGCTTGAACGAACCTTAATGATATACCTATGATTTAAACCTTACACTATATTTTCACAAATGGAAGAGTTTAGAGCTTAAATTCTAACTCCCAACCAACGTGTTGGTTGGCCAATCCAAAAGTAATAGAAATAATATATGCGACTTACGATCCACATAACTTTATAGTTATGGCCCTAACGTGTTCCCACTGATTCACATTATAGTTAGGGTCATCCTTTAGGGATGTTCAGGAGCATTTAAGATGGTGGTTGTAGGATGGTATGAACCTAGACTTAGGTTATTAAACTGTCAATTTGTATTAATGGTGTTAGGCCTCCATTACTCCTTTTGGTCTGACATTGTAGGGAAATCCCCACTCCTGGATCGCAACTTAAGATGGCTTCACATGGTAGTGTACTATTAGACCTTCCCAAAATCGAGAGGCATGAAGTGCCCTTTCCTTCATGGTAATTCCATTTTTTTTTGTCAGTCTGTTTGTTTAACCGATGCAATTTTCTCGACTTTGTGGTAACATGGTAACGATGTCACGAGGGTAACCTTACTCGACTCTTTATATATGGTAGCAAGGTGATGGTGTTGCGAGGGTAACCTTACTTGGATCTTTCTCTGTGGTAGCAAGGTGACAATGATTTGTTGTTAACTGGTTCATCTCTGTGGTAATAAGTAGCATGCTGTGTTGGTACTGGTTCGATTATGTGGTAGCAAGATAGAAAATGTCGCGATGGTTAAATTGCTCGAGTCTACGGAAATGACTATTTCGTTTCTCCGTCGGGTAGTCTACGGTAAGTATTCCCTCTGAACCTCTTATCTTTCCATAATTTTCATTAATGTACGGTGGTATTTTAAAATAGCCTTGAAGTAATGTTTATGTGTCAAAGGGGATTTTTCCCGAATAGTAGTTTGCATGATCCCTTTTATTATGTCTCAGTCTTCCTCTATGTCAAGCCTTCCTTTCTATTTCAGATACCCTCGCTGATGAATTCATGGTGTTGTCCTGCAATTTACAGGTTGCACCCTCTGTGGTAACTATCCTCTGTCTATGTATTTTTATGGGATATCTCTCCGTCTATGCTGAGTGCGGGTGTTGTGCTTGATTGTCTAGAAATTATATTTTTGTTGTTTCCTCACTGTCTGTGTAGCACACACACGTTATGTTTATTTGTTTAAGCAATGTATTTCTTAAAAAAAAACCATGTCTCTATGTCAGGTGCATGTTCATTTTATCACTGTTTGTATTACTCTTCTTTGTGGAAAAACGTGTATTCACTATTATTCTTATATGCCATGAGTTTATGGGATTTATTTCTGTGTATAAAGGATTTTCAGTCGACAGTGTTAAATATTTTCTTTATCCCGTGACCTAAGTCAGGTTGTGACCAGGTATAATTTTCTTATATCCCTAACGTCGGTCGTGCCCTATTTAAATATTTTCATACTTAAGCTTTGTTACCAGTTATTCGTTTACTCTGCACACTGTGATTTTAGAGGAACCCTTAATCATTTGAAAAGGTATACGACGCCTCCTTACACAGGGTTTGACTGTTCATTTTTAAAATAATTAATCCTCGCCGAGGAGTATCGTGCCCTATCTCAATCATGATTGCGCTTTGGAATAATAACTTGACGGACCTTGTTACACACCATACTCAACTCTTTGAACATCCTGAGTGCCTTCGGAAACTCTAATCGAAACCTACATGACACTTTTGATTATTTAAATCCTAGATTTAGTTTGGTGTATCCTTTTAATAAATATTAATGAATCCTTCTATACCAAGAATGACTTCTCACATCACGGTGGTAATTTTCAATTCAATGTTTCTTTAATTGCATAGTTGTATGATTGTCCATAATATCAATATTAATTCTTTGTCTATGTATAAAGGCGCTTTGTTTAGAAAATATCCTTTTGTATATCGTAACTGTGATTAAATATTCCATAGTGGCTTCAGCCTTTTATCAAAAGTTAAAATTACTCCTTCCCAAGTAATTGTTTCTAGTTATTATAATCTCACTTAATGTTTCTATGGTAAATCTCTTTCTTTGTCGACTCTTTACATTTTCAATAATGTAATTTTATTATATACTTGCTTATGATTTTTATGTTGCGCAATTGATAATTATTTCACCAGTATATGCACTAATGATGGGTCCATGTTTGTCTTATGAGGGAACCCATCAGGTGAACAACGCACCCACTTCCCTTCTTTGTCTTGGATTGGTGGCTTTGTAAGATGGGGAGGATGCTCCTTTCAACATCGAAACCCAAGTTAAGTAAGTTAATTCCTTACTTTATTGCATATTTATTAATTTTCATATTGTAATAATTTACGAAAACGTTGTATTTGTTATTAAAGTTTTGGGAGGCACCCCATCCACTTGGTGAGGCACTCAGCTTGTCCAAAAAAGGTATTCGGATTCCATCTTCTTCCACCAGTCCTTGGGAGAATTTGCGAATAGTTTTATGTAGTCTGTTTATATTTCTATTTTGCTTAGATAGGGAGTTTTGTCTTAAAAACACAAAAGGTTGTAAAACTTTTAGGTCCTATGGTACCCCAACTGTAATATTTGGATAATGACCTATGGACTATAATAGTTAATTTTGCGAGACAATAAGAGGTCTATTGTATCAACTATCTTTCTGGGGTAATAGATATAAATAAAGAATGTACTTGGACTTTTATTATTTCCACCTATTCTCACCATGATAGTAACACGATAATAGTATAGTCTGATTTTATTTATTTTTCTACAATAATTGATTATGTACATACTCAATAGTAATCGAAATACAGATCTTTATTGGCAAGTAGGCACATAAGTATAGCTTGTTATTTATTACTATTATTCATGCCTACATATATAGTTACATAGATATACAACAATCATATTTCAGAGAAACATTATTACCAATATCATTATATTATAGCAAGCCATCATGGCTATGCAATATCTTTGAACATACTTCACTTATGTGTATACAAGTCCAAACATATTCCTAACAGATAAAAACCATAGATATAACATCAGTAATGAAAATCATGGCTAAGATACATATCTGAATAAGATGATGCTGAAAAACAAAACGAACAGCCACGTTCCACCCAACCGTAGAACAAAAAATCCACGGTCACTTGTCCTGATCACCCCCTAGCCTGACCATGAGTCCAAAAGGATGAAATTCAATTATCCTTCTCAACTATAGTCACCAACAACAGATCAAAATATGCCTTGCCTCACATTGTAAGTGCTCATAACAACAACCAATTCTCAATTCCCCAACATACATAGCAACGTCCTGCCTCCCACATATGATGTATATATTCTTGTGCTTAGGTCTTTCACTCCTTTCCCTCCTTGGGGAAATTTGTAGATTTACAAATCCCTGATTTTCAGGGGCTGCTAGTGGTTAAATTCAACTTCTTCCACTTGTAAAAATCATCCCCGAGGCAACTCAAACCTATTCCCCACTCATGGAGTCATGTTCAACTATTTTTAACCTTGCTACTCTATTTGTCTTCCAACATTAAATTTATTAAACTTTTGTCTCATACATGTGTCCAATAAAAGAGGATAGTTGGGCAAGTCAAATCTTTTCCCAACAATCATCAAATAATTAATTACATAATCCAAAATTCCAAATCATATTTTCCATAAATGGCAAATACTTTTAAAATCCGATTTTTCCAAAAATGGAAATTTATTTCAAAATTCAACATAAAATTTATTTTTTTATAATTTGAGGATATTACACTATAACTTCTCTTTTTCTTGATGTAATACTTCCCTAGTATTCTAGGCCCACTAGAGCCCCATCCTATCTCATCAGAGAAAACATATTCCATTTTCGTTTAAATATTGTCATAGGAATTCATAGAAGCTTGCAAACCATATATTTTTTAACATATCGAATAATTCTTATCTAGGATTTATTATTTCAAAAATCTTCATATATAACTATGTAGATTCATATTATTCTTATGGTTCTATCTTGATAAATGTTTAGTGGACCTTTGAATCTAATCTTGTTCAAGACCTTTTAAGTGATGATACAATATTGTTACAAATTTTTATGCCATAGTTATTTCACTTTTATGTTTACCTTTTTCCTCATTATTTTCATTTCCTTACATATTCGAGGATAAAAGGTAACTATTTTTATGAAACTTATTTTCATATATTAATTTTTATTTAAATGTGTCTAAATGGATGGAGCTATTTGGTTCATTCTCACTTATTATTTGATTATTGAAGGAATATCTTAGATCATAAGTATATTGTAATTTTTTTCTAAGTTTAGGATTATGTGATAATTCACAACTTAGCTTCCTTTTTTTTAATTTGGAAAAATAATCTAGGGTTATCCTTCATGCAAGGGAATGCAACCTCTATAAAAAAAAGAAAAGACGGTGCTCTTTTATCCCCATACGTTATCCTCTCATTGTTGACCCCTTTTTCCTAGTAAGAAAAAGAGATCAATAATGACCTCATGCAATGCCATTGAAATGTTGGGTCTAAAATGGACCACAAATTCAAAAAAACAAAACAACAACCAATACTTTCAACTAAGTGATTGATCCATCATTGAACACTTGAGATAGAAGTTTGAACAACATGATAATAAGAATAAAACTAAAATATATTCTAAGTATGGAAGAATTAAGTAGTGGAATATTTCTAACTTATTCTTCTAATGACTATGTTATAGTAGAGGGGTAGATTGAGAACTTAAATTTTGATTATTAACCTCCTATATGAATGTTTTTTCTTGATAATTATAAATGCTAATTATGAAAAATAGGTTGTTACACATCTCGAGTCCAAATGTTTTAAGAAAATGGAGGATTTAGAAGAAACGATGAAGAAGCACAAAATCAATATTGATTCTACTCCTTCTTCTTCTTCTCATGGACATGCACTTTGTCCTTTCAGTTTCTCCTTCAATTCAAATTCTGGAGCATATGATCATATGGCTATGGATAAATCCGTATTTTCTTCTCTTAATGAATTTAACACCAAGAAAATATTTGTTGGTGATGATATATCTCTTAATGTTGTACGATTTGGAATAGTTTAGGTAGATAATGGTCATTTCAATGATGTATTATGTGTTCCAAGTATTTCCTGCAACCTTCCATGAGCGTAACAAATCACTCATTTAGGTTAAGGTAAAATCATGGAGTTTTCACCTCATCAAGTTGTAATTAATGATCTAAAATGTTCTAAGAATTTTCTCGCAACTGGAATTTTTTATGAAATTACTAGGTTATACAAGTTTGACTACTTTGGTTCATCCTATTTTCCATCAGTTTTTGTTGCTCATAATGATGACTTGAGAAAAATTTAGCATGAGCGGTTTGGTCATCTAAACTATCACTCATTGCAACAATTATGCAATCAACAAATGGTGACTCGTATTCCTCTTGTTTCTTGTAGAGATTTTGTTTTTGTTTGTGTTTTTATCGACAAACATTATCGAGACAAATTTGACAAATGTGCCTCCTGGCACACCTCAACCCCTTTGCATCTTCTTCATAGTGTCTTCTTTGGTCCACTTTCTTCTTCTTATTTTTCCAGGTTCGAGTATTTCTTAACTTTCATTGATGACTTTTCCATATGCACTTGGTTTTACTTCTTAAAACTTAAGAGAGAAGTTTTTGACAAGTTATTGGCCTACAAGGCCCTTGTAGAAAATAAATCTAGACATCAACTTCAAAGGTTAAGAATAAATAATGGAGGATAATATGTGAACAAACAATTTGCAAGTTACGAGGGATGATTTTAAGGATGGAAATTTATTTTAAAATGTAGAAACCTTGGCGAATCTTAGTAATCCTTCATATGCCAACTATAAATGTTTGGTGATATTTTTGTAAAAATATTCAAATTTCTAAGGATTCTATATAGTTTGTATA
>ML784829.1:1297317-1356041 GCA_009831015.1 Picea engelmannii
TGAATTGGGTCAAATGATTCTCTACTATTCTGTGAGGATCATGTTATTTGAATTCAATGTCAACTAATTTGACATCTTCTAAGGATGAAACCTCGACTTTTGAATGACCATATAACAATGTAAACATGTCAACCTGTATGGGAAAAGATGGCCATACCTTTTTCTGAGCCACTTTCACGTCTTTGGTGATTCCTCCTGCGACTGTTTGGAATGCCACTTCTCTGAAGACCATCCTATCAGGAAATAATTTTGGAAGGGCATGGGGAGAAATGAAGTAGTTGAACACTTTGATGTAAGAGAAGTTTTGTTCAATGTACCAGTCTGAAATCATTCTTAAGATCCCTATAATGTGCTCTGAAATCCTGGGTGGAGGGTGACCATAAATAGCTACATGAATTGGTACCACTTCATTGTTACATATCTCATAAAATAAATCTTTAACATTTTCTTCCCATATCTTGGAGTGGTAGAAATGTATAGGATTGGAACTAGCTGGGGTCCAGCTCCAGTTCATCAGGGGAAATAGAGTCATGAAGAAAATGGAATCCATGATGTAGGCGGACATATAAAAATGAGCATGTTGGCCTCTTAATTTCAATGATTTGTACTCGGAAACCTCCTTGTCTAGGTTATCCAACAACATTTTTGGCCAATTGAACTTATAGCCTTCGACCACCTCATTCATTATAGATGCCCATTCAACTCTGAAATATGCCAGGTTTTTCCTTCCAAATAGTCAATAGAGCATCATGGAAATGCATAAAATATGAGAATCTAACGATGTTGTGGAATATATACCATGAGCGTCGGATTTAAACTTGTCTAGATTTCCCCACTAGGTCTTTATTATGTCATGACAAGTTCAACCATATTGAGTGCATTCTTTCCATTAAAAATCCATAATAAATGTTGCATTATATGTGTGTTTTGGTGCGGAATATTGTTTATACATTACTTGTATGTTCTCCAGACGAAAGGAGCCAACATAAGTGTTCTGGTAACTGATAATGTTTTTGGTTTGAATGTCAACGTCCTCCAGATCCCAAATTATCATGTCATTGTAGGGTATTATCTTTGGTCAAGAAACAATCTTGTGCAGTTCAAATTGAGCTATGAACCTGAGCTTGGCTGAGAACGACTCGCCTTCTTCTTCCATTGAATCGTCCGGAAAGAAACTAATCTCATGTTCCAAGATATCATAGACCTGTTTCCAAGACTTGATGTTGTCTGTAATTCAGGAAGTGGTGTCGGAGAGAATCTTTGTGTTTGGGTTGGAATCACCAGCTGATGCATCTTGCTTCTTCCTTGGTTTTCGTGGTGCCATAATTCTCAGAGAAATGAATTTAACCTTACTATGATAAGAGTAGCCTATAAGCTCTCAATTACTGAATGGAAAACTCTAATTTCAAATGGTAGAATGACTTGAGATTCAAAATGTGTTTATTCATAAAGTCTACCAACCTTCGTATTGATCTACTGACAAGGTGATTATTAAAAACCCATGGAATTTATTAACTGGCGATTGTGGAAATCTTTTACCTTAGGGAGTTATAAATTCCTTTAATACTTTGGTGGTTCGGCATTTGCAGGTTTTGAATGTAAGACGAGACAAATCTGTGAAAGGCGGAATTGTGGGAGCAAGTAATCATTAACTAATCAATTTTATCTTTTAATTAATCATTCTTTAAAAATCCTTTATCCTTAAGTACTTTGGAAGTTCAATATTCAGGGGTTTTGAATGAGGGATGATAGAAATCCTCCAAAGACGGAATTCCCATAGTAAACATTTGAACCGTTATAGGTATTTCGTGGCCTTGAAACCTTGGAGTTTCAGAACCCTTGATGATCCAAATAGTATTGTTTGTTTTATCTTCCTAAGGGAAATCTCCGAGAGTGACATGGCAGTGATGACGTGATTTCTAGTGACATGTCAAGAAAAACGGATGCCACATTTCACCTGAAAATATGTGAATAAATAGACACCAATGTTTAAAACAAGTGTCAGGTGCCATGCCAAGAAAAACTTTAATGACACGTGTGCTATAACTCATTTGTAGTCCCTTTTAATGATTATCACAAAGAACTCTCTTCAGGACTTTGGAACTTTGTAGATTCAAGATTTTTGTTGTTTAGATGCCTTGAAACTCCTCAAGCATGAAGTCCAGAAGTGACCTTTGAAGGTTTTCTTTTAAAATTTGGGCAGGTTTATATTGCGGAAAACATGAGAGCCATTTGATCAAATTTAATGGAATTCATCAACGTATGATATTTTAAGCACCTTATTAATACTAATATATAACGATCATAGATTTATTTAATTTAAAAGCAATTCCCTAAGTTTTTTTGGTCAAATTTTTTTTTTACGAGGTAAAAACAAAAGATTTTAAAATTTACAAGTTTAAAATCCTAAAGTGTTCTAACAACTTCAATTATCTTACAAGATGAAGAAGATATTATAAGATTGGGAACTCGGGATGTCATCCTTAGACATATGAGTCAATTGTCCCTTTAGGTTACAAAGAATCATTTTTACAAGATGAGGTCCAGATGTGGAAATGGTGATGGAAGATGCTTTGGAAAACCCAAATTCCAACATAAAACTAAAACCTATATGTGGGTTCATATCAATGACACCTGTGCAGTCGGAGTTTCAAAATCACACAGGTTTTAGCAACAAGTGACAACTTGTGAAGCCCCAAATAGTCGAAGTGTCGCAGATCCGAATGCGTGAAGTGCCACATCATTTCAGGAACGTCACTTCAGTCCTGTACCACTCCAACAATTTTCAATGCAGAACATGTTGAAATCGTCAAACGTCAAAGAGCCATAGTCAATAACTCCCGAGATACTTAATGATAAGATACATTAATCTTCGGTTAATTGGAAATAAAAATGGTTAATGACTCTGGGCTCGTATCGTTCCGAGAGTTATACAAGATCTGCATAGAGAAACTCTTGAAGGGAGAAGTGTCAGAGGCATGTGGAAGCCATCCTTGAAGGACACGTGGCATCAACCAGTAAAGACACGTGACATCAAGTGATGCGAGGTGGCCACATTAGTCTGGGCCCATACTACTCTGGGAGTTATACAAGCCTCACATTCAGAAACCTCCGTAGCCCTAATCATCGGAGAGACATGGCATCAATCTGTTTTCGACACGTGTCGTAAAACTGTCGCAAATATGTGGCATCCATCGGTTAGGGGACGTGTCGCTCATATAGACCATGAAATCTGGCACTCCTTTAAAGAATATTTTGTGTTCATCATCTATACTATTTCAATTGACACATGGCACATATTCTTTATGTGACATGTTAGCCTTTTGCGTGTCCTATAACTCGTTTGTAGACCCTTTTAAATATTGTCGCAAGACACTGTCTTTGGGAGTTTGGAACTTCGTATATTCAGGGTTTTTGTTGTTTAGATGCCTTGAAACTCCCGAAGCGTGAAGTCTCAAAGTGATCGTTGAAGGTTTTATTTTAAAATTTGAGCAGGTTTATAATGTGGAGAACACGAGAGTCGTTTGATCAAATTTAATGGAATTCAACAACCGATGATATTGTAAGCGAATTATTAATATTAATACATAATGATCATGGATTTATTTAATTGAAAAGCAATTCCCTAAGTTTTTTTGGTGAATTTTTATTTTTGGGAGGTAAAAACAAAAGATTTTAAAATTCAAAAGTTTAAAATCCTAAAGTGTTATAAAGCTTCAATTATCTTACAAGATGAATAATATATTCTAAGATTGGGCACACTCGGTGTCATCCTTATACATATCATTCAAATGTCTATTTAGGTTACAAAGAATCATTTTTACAACATGAGGTCGAGATGTGGAAATTGTGATGGAAGATGATTTGGAAAACCCAAAGCCCAACATAAAACTAACACCTATATGTGGGTTCAGATCAACAACACCTACACATTCGGATTTTCAAAATCGCACAAGTTTTAAGAACAAGAACAAGTGACAACCTGTGAATCCCCAAATAGCCAAAGTTTCGCAGATCCGAATGGGCAAAGTTCCATGTCACTTTGGGCTTGTACCACTCCAACAGTTTTCAATCCAGAACAGATCGAAATCATTGAACGCCAAAGAGATGGAGTCAAGAACTACCGAGAAAATTAATGATAAGATACATTAATCTTGGGTTAATTGGAAATAGACATAGTTAATGACTTCGCGCATGTACCAGTCTGAGAGTTATACAAAATTTGCATAGAAAAACTCCCAAAGGGAGATGTGTCAGAGACACGAGGTAGCCATGCACGAAGGACACATGGAATCAACTAGTAAAGAAACATGACATCATGTGACACGAGGCAGCCACATCAGTCCGGGACCATACTACTATGGGATTTATACAAGGTCTGCATTTAAAAACCTTCGAAGCCCTAAGTACCAGAGAGACGTGGCATCAATGCGTTTTCGACACGTGTCATAAAACTGTCGCAAATACATGGCATCCATAAGTCATGGGATGTGGCATTCATATAGACCATGACAAATGGAACTCAATTATAGTATTTCTTGTGTTCGTCATCTGTATTGTTTCAAGTGACACGTGGCACATATTATTTATGTGAAACACTAGCCTTTTGACGTGTCCTATAGCTCATTTGTAGACCCTTTTAAAGATTATCTCAACGAAATTTCTTCGGGACTTCAGAAGTTCATAGATTCGAGGTTTTTGCTGTTTATATGCCTTGAAACTCCCTGAAGTGCGAAGCCCCGAAGTGACCATTGAAGGTTTTCCTTTACAATTCAGGCAGGTTTATAATGCAGAGAACACGAAATTTGTTTGATAAAATTTAATGGAATTCATCAATGGATGATATTGTAAGTGCCTTATCAATACATAATGATCATGGATTTATTTAATTGAAAAGCAATTTCCTATGTTTTTTGATGAATTTTTATTTTTAAGAGGTAAAAGAAAGTAGATTTTAAAATTGAAAATTTTAAAATCCTAATGTGTTCTAACAACTTCAATTATCTTATAAGATGAAGAAGATATTATAAGATTGGGCACTCGGGGTGTCATCCTTAGACATATCAATCAACTGTTCATTTTTACAAGATGAGGTACACATGTGGAAATGGTGATGGAAGATGCTTTGGAAAATGCAAAGTCCAGAATAAAACTAACACATATATGTGGGTTCATCTCAATGACACCTACGCATTTGGAGTTTCAAAATAGTGTAGGTTTTAAGAACAAGAGACAACTTAAGATGTATTTACAAGTGTCATTGATATTTGGCATTGGGAATTAATTGTGGGTTAGAATTTTCACTTGTTGCCAAATCATCATTTTCTAGTGTAATATTTATCCACATATTCATTTTGTATTGTGTTTGTATCATTAAAAAGAGTGTGAGCAAATGCAAACACAAACTATGACTTCATTTTTGGCTCTAACTATGTATAGTTGATTTACAAGCCTTATTGATGTTTTGAATTTGTAGATGATACTGGGTTAGCATAATGTTTCATTATTATTTTGATAATGCCTTAAAAATGATAAAATAACCAATAGTTTTTCCCAATTCAAGATCTACACAAAACAATTTTCTGATCCCATAATATTCACCTCTGTCAATTCGATAATAGGGAGGTTGATTTGGTAGATCAAACTATCGATCACTTCAGGCAACTCGGGTGCATCTGGGGTACATGTGAGAAAATATAATTCTTTGATGAATATTTGTTTGTATTGCAACCTGTGAGAGTAATTGTGTTTTTGATACATTGTTTAATGCATTGAAACATTATTTTAAGTATTAAACTTCTTGCACCAAATTATTCATTGAATGGTTTGTTGTTTCCCTCTGTTTTTACCTTTATTATGTCACTTGTCTGTCATTGGTGAAACAATATCCAAGGAGAATCCTAATCCATATCATCTTTCCAATCTCACCATGCTCTTGTCTTGGTGAACCAACCCTCTAACTGATCAACAAATTGAAAAGAATGAGAATTCCAAACTTTTGGTGGCCTATCTCTTCCCTTTAGTAGTCAGGTGTGGACTTTAGGACCAACAACAAATATGAAGTTCTTTAGACAACTCTACAAGAACTTCAATCAAATAATAGAGAAAGTGAGTCATACCTATAGTTTCGAGGATGTGTTTGCATAAGAGAAACATCGAAAAGCCAAAGAGAAATCAATGGAGGGTTGTTGAGATAAAGTTATTGTACTGTCAACTTGAGCGTAAGTATAAAAATGACGAACTTGAATTTTAATTTTGTTTTGTTGATAACATATTTCCATTTGACTTCATCTAGCATATATCTTCTTTTTTTTCAAAATATTTCCAAAAACGAATTTTGGTAATTTCATTAATCAAGCAAAATTGGTTAAATGAACTACATATTACATTTGTTCCATAAACCCTGCATTAAAAGGAAATGTAGGTCTTATATATTCCTTAAGATTACAAAAAAACCACTAAGATCCTGAATCTATTATACAGTCATAATCCAAAAACCAAGCCCATGAGATCCTTGAATTACAACACCAAAGCACATGATCAAAAGTCTGAAAAACACAAAACAGGCAAAAAATCAACAAATATTGGGCATTGTATCCCCTCTATAACCAAACTCCCAAATGGGCACCAAGAAATTCGTAGATTTCTATATTAGTATGAAACGAGATCATTATAAACATTTTCTTTTGATATTACTATGAACCAAGATCATGTTGACCTGACAATGTTCTAACATTACTAGTTCTGGAAAACATTGTCAGTGTTTAACTTAATGGAGTTTGAACAATGAAAAATTTGCAATATTATTGAAAATTCCTAATGGTTCTATTCAGAAGAGCAATTCATTTTGACACCTCAAATGATGGACCTGATTTATTCACAATTGGGTACTTTGTATGTTGTTTTTCCCCATGCTTCTCATTCATGGACTCAATAATCTTATGTGTCTCTAGTTCACTTTGTCATGGTAGTGAAAAACTTTATTCATATCTTGATTGGGTAACATGGATAGAGACATATCACACTGTTTTCTTTCTTGTCAACACATGATATTTAATTTTTTTTTTGGTTCAGACGATACGCAGTATGGAATTGTCCTCATTTAAAGTACTTTTTCTATGGATGCGGAAGTCACGTAACGTGTAGACAGTCTTTGTCTTCTTCTACAGGTATATTTCATATGGAAATTCTGTCAACCTAGGAAGCACATCTTGTAATACAGTTTGTCTAACTATACAATGTAGAATTGTGTTGTTGAGGGTTCAGAAAACAACATTGACGCAATGACTATATATGTAAGGGCATTTTGTACCGCATCGTAGCAATCAATTGTGCCATCATTTATGAACGCAAAGATAGAAGAAGGATAATTTCAATTGGTACATACAGGCTCAAAGGGGGTCGAGTAGGCATTTTATGCAACCAAAACATCCTCAACCTGCACACATGAACATAGTAGTTAATATATTCAACAATATAATATATATGTGTACAACAAAAATGATGCACAAAATTGTTGAAGGAATTTTTTTTGTGCAAATTGTTGGTGGAGGTGTATATGTATATGTACAATAGTTGTGGAGCTAATTGGTTTCTTGAGATCCTTTCTTTAACATCTCTTTTCTTCGTTATATTTTTTAACAACATAATTGGAAATTTCCCTTTATGCAATTGTTGTTCCATTGAGGAAAATTAATTTGGATAGGTGTTGAAAAATTGTAGCTTCACCATGGAACCATATAATAGTTGTGTAAGATGTCTCATATATGAGCATTTCAAAGCAAAGGACAAAAAAAAATGGGTATGGAAAACACTACCATTTCCTTGCTGTTGTATGAGTTTCCATCTTTTTTATGGAGAATATGTTGCAAGCCAACTTTTCTTGCAAATGTGATAGCTACACCAATGCTTCCATTTGGGTAAATGTCGTCATTCTATGCAAATTGGTTGATTGTTGTGTCCGGTACAAAATGATATGCCGAGCAAACTGCAAAAACTTTTTCTACAACACTTGTTTCATTGAGAAATATAATCTGATCATAATCACCATGGTCATATAATGTTTTGAGTAATATATTGAAATTTGTAATGGATATCCCATTACCTAGAAATATTTTCTCTGCATGTTTTTGGACAAGTTGTGTAGGGATAGTCAGTCTAATTGTTATCATGTCTACACGCATAATACATCTAATTTTGTTTTCATTGTCTAAGTAGGTGCTATACATGATCATTATGTCTCAGATGAAAATTTTTCCAGTTCGGCGATTGTTCAAGCCTTCTATTGATAGTATATTGGGTGGTATAAGTTTAGACCTAGTGACATTTTTTTGAATAGGAAAAGTAATGTGAATGGAAGATTGTATATATTTTATTTTTTCTTTATTTTTCATCTGCATCAATGTACAAGTAGATGCAGAAAGCTTAACTAGGCCAAGCCTGCTTACCTTTCGACCCGTCGAGGTGTAGACTGATTGGCAAGTGTATATGGAAGTAAATTTGTAAAGGAGGTCTCAAGTTCAATTCTCACCCCGACTAAAATGTGTACCATTCATGTAGGCTGCATGGATGGACCTGGGGTTATAGTGGTAGCCACCAGGTATCGACCCCATGTCACGCGAGTAGGAGAACCGTGAGTTGTCGATTTTCCCAACCAAAAAAAAAAATGGTACAAGTAGATGCACAATTTGGATAACGTATGTAGGTTAGATTTTTGTAACCACACCTCTTAGTCTCTGGACCTTTCACTATGTTGAGCATTTCATTTATACTTGTCGATACTTCTTGTGATCTAAAAAGCATGTATTGTAGATGACATAAACATATTTACCATGGCATAGCTGAATAAATAACCGAGGATATTTGTTTCCTAAACATAGCAAGAGGATAATCTAGGAATCTTTAACTTTGGCCTTGTTGTTGTGTTGATGTTTGCGATGATTGACTACTCATGTTCATGTCACTTGTCCAACCTTTTCTAATGCAAACATCTATACAACGAACATGAAAACAACTAAATATGAATATCCATTGTGTATTGTTCATAATTGATATGGACGTGCATTAAGCACATGCATTGTGTTTGATTTACTATTAATGTTGGTATACCTTTTGGAAGATTGTACTTCAACTTCCTTTGCGGTAGAACATAAAAATTCATCCTCTTATTCAATTAGTCTGTTTTTTTTCAATGTAAAAATGCAGAGAATACAATGGACATGAAGCTAACTTTCTATGTAGTAACACATGTAAAAAGATTAAATACAATTTTATTTATTTCAATGTAGTAGCACAAAAAATATAATTGACATGCAAATAAGTTAATATGTAGGAAGATATGTAGTATCTACATATAAAAAAAATGAACTGCAAATCAGTAGAATAAATATACACATAATAAATGAAATACAAAGCAATGGAATATGGAAAATACAAAATACAATGAACATGAATGTAAGTTGGTATATAAGGAAAACAAATGAATATGTACATATAGTAAATTAGAATCAAATGAATAGAGTAACAGAGAGTGTTAGAAGCATGTACCTTTGTTTTTCTTGATCCATGTTTGTGGTTATATAGAATCATTTATGTCCAAAATCTATTACAAACTAGAAAAAAATTAAGTTGGATGATTCTAGCTGAATAATTTGGTTTTGTGCAACAAATTAGCTAGATATGCTTTGAGACACGGAAATATGATTTTGTAATATGCTTGATGTATATTTCATAATTCAAGTACAATACAAATTGTATCGTGATCAGACCAATATGTGTCTAAGATAAACAGGGTGTATTGTGAAATGGGCACATTTGACCATACATGATCAATAAGTGTGTTTTGTACATGATTTATCTTATCCAAAAGAAAACGAAGACTGTAATTGTACATGTGGTTTTCCAATTCTTTTGTTCTGGCACTATTTTGTAGCATGCCAATATTGAAGTCTCCTAGAATGATAATGGTTTCATTCAAATATAAATGTTGTAATTCATTTGAAACAAAATTCACATTTTGTGCAATGTTGAATGCAGAGTGGCATAAAAATTCAATATTGCAATTTTTGATTCATGGAAGATTACTCTTGCTAACACCATCTCAACATTGTTTTCTTCGAAATGAATATGCTCAAAAATTGTTACATGTTTTTCACTAATATCATTACTCCATGTGTAATGTAACTTGATATGCAATTGTGATTTGGAAATTGTTTGTTTTGCATGCATAATGTAATGTATGTTTCTCGCAAGCACAAAATATGAGATTCCATTGTGTCATAGTCATTGAGTATATCATTCATATGTGCATGTAGGTTGTGCATGTTAAGTGAGACAATTGATATAGATGAGTTTTTTTGTGTGGATTTCTAATCATATTGTAAATTTCATTTTGCACTAGTCTAAAGGTGTTGCATGTCAATATCAACTTTATGTTTGAATTTGAAGTTATATTTTTTAAGAGCACTTAGCAAATACAAGGCGTCTATGCTTCTAACACCGGACATAGTTGTATATCCAATTCCATGTATTCGTATTCCAATAGGGTCGAACACAACACTATCAAGTGTTATCCCTTGTGAGATGTGGACTGTACGTGCACATGAACGTTTAATTGGAAACTATTTTTGAATATTCAGTTGGCAGGTCCTTGCCGATGTTGATACTGGTTTTGATATTCATAAGATAGGTGTCCAATTGCATGAAGTGTTTGAATTATATAAATAAGCTAACTTGTTTTCTTGTCGGTGGCCAATATGTGGGTCATGAAACTTAATACAAAGGACATGAACGCTTTATTTTTTGGTATAAGCTTTGAGTATTCCATCTGCACCATTCACCAATCCATCCTATGAATCATAGTTGCAGGGATATATTTCAACTAGCATGTGTAATTTCAGGAGAAGTTGCAAAGGAAAAGTTGTTGTATATTGATGACATGGTACATTGCCATAGTTGTCTTCTTTCTGGTCAATTGAATTGATGATGATATAATTTCCACACATGAACAATATCATGTACCTGTTATGCATTGCAACATCCTTATTCTTGTAAAATAGGTAAGGGAAGGTTGGGTCTGTTGGTGTAGGTTACATGCACCTTGAATTGATATATTTTAAGTCATCACATGTTTGGTTGTTTTCCCGCATTCTATTCAGAATTGCAATAAATGTTTCATTTGTCTGGCGCATTGTAGTATGTAATTCAAAGAATTTTATATTGTCTTTCCAAAAGTCATGCATCACTATTTTCATATTGACTGTAGGTTGTTCAAATATCAGAGAATATTGTGTGGGTTGCGCTTGGTAAATATCCCCACATAATATCATGTCAATGTCCCCAAAGTATTTGGTCTGCACAGGTTTTATGTTTCTCAGTCGATTGTCAATGGAATATAATAAGCGACTTCCAATCAAAGATGTCTCATCTATGAAGACAAGTTGTAGTTCATCATAAATTTTAGACAAGGTATCTAACATTTATTTGTTGAGTGGAAGAAAATGTGACTTGTTAAAGGGCATTAAAAATGTGGAGTGGACTATTGTTCCACCTGCATTATATGCAACTTTTCCTATGGATGAAACTATTAGTCCCTTTGGGTTCTTAGGGTTAGTCGAACTGTTTGAATCATAGATTCATATAAGCATTTGGAATAGTGATTTTGTTGTGAATGTTTTTCCTGTTCCTACCCCACCTGTAAGCTGGAACAAGTGCACAAGAGTGTGCATGTTTAAGATTTTTTTCATTGCAATGTCCTTTAGAATTGCTTGTTGTTCTCAATTCAACGGTCATCTAACTCTGTAGTATTCGTCATTTTCGATAAAGAAAGGATGTTTTGTGACTTGAAACTCAAGATCGATACGTTTTTCAATGTCGACTGCTCGATGACATGGAACATTTTCTTGTAAGCCATATGACTCACAAAGAGTTCTAGTTGTTTTATGGTTTGTTAATGTCTCATCAACATTGTCATGGTTTTCTAGTTCATCAAGTGCACTTTCTAAATCACCGCATGTTGGTTTGTCATTGTATGTGACACAGGCGAGGTTCGAGCCTCGACTCGCCCGCTATCAGGATCGTTCAATTCCCTTCTTCTAAGCCAAATTGGCTATTTAGATTCCCTAGTGGAATCCCTGTTGAAATATGACCCAATCCGCAGGTCCTTCCTTCTCTTGTTCACGGTCTCCTGCACTCACCGTGACCTTTCCCCGACTCTGTATCGGGTTTCGGGGTTCCGCGTTCCCCATTGTCGAGCATTCTTGCCTTCTCCAACTCCCGATCTCCGATGAGATCCTTTCTTGTCCTAAGCCCCTCTGGCTAGGCCCTTAGGTCCATACGACCATTCTCCCTGAGACCACAGCCTTATGCACCTATCGGAGTTTCGACACTTACAATGTCACAATTCGCAAGTCCTTAGGGTTCCCGATCCTCCGATGCGCGATGCGCTCCCTTCGTGCTAGCCCCTCCGAGATATACAACAGTCCATGTGGCCTCTACCCGTGACCGTAGTCAAACCTCCTGTCGGGGTTTCGGGGTTTGCGATGTCATGATGCAAACGCCTACGGGATTCCCGATCGTCCAAATTCTGATTCTCCGTTTAGTTGACAACTGTCCCCCACCTCAGCGCTGTCCTCCTCCTCTGTTGTTCTGACAGCTGGCTCCCACTACAGCTCTTCCTTCTGATTCACTCCCGCCTTTTAATATGCCACCTGTCCTTCACGCCGACCCCCGTCGCGGCTTTTCCCTTGTGCACCGATGGTTGCCATGCGTCTCCCAACGGACGATCCCGATCTCGTCGGGATTTCGGAACTTTCGATGCCCCGCTCCTCTTGTCTTCAGGAACTTCGATTTCCCGATGAATACTTATGCCGACTGCTAAACCCCGTACAACTTCCACAGATCTAACGGCTGTTGGGGCTTCTGCCCAGATCTGACGACCCAGATCTGTTCTCCTTGTGTGCTCTCCTCCGGCTGCTCCTTGGGCTTGAAGATTAACGGCCCAGGTTCTATCGGTCGATCCAACGGCTGCTATGCTCCTCCCTGAGTTTTCTCACACGCCTACTCCTACGCTTAACCTCTGCGCAGTTTTCCCCGATCCAACGGCTGATGGGTTTTTAGTGTGAGATCCGACGGCTGTCGCTCTCCTCTTCCTCGCGCTTCTTCTAACGCTTTCCTGGACGTGAACCTTCGATGGTCCAGATCTCTTTTCTCCTGTTGATCTGACGGCGGCTGTGCTCTCACCTGAGCCTCCTTCACACTTTTCTTCCCAGGCTTGGAAGAATTTCCTATTCTCAAAGGCTTTGAGCTTTGCGCTCTTTCTCTGCGAACTCCTCACTCTGAGTTCTTGATTTTCTTGACTCCTGCACTCCTCGCAGAGTCTCCTCACGCACACACTGGTGCTATCCCTTCTGATTTTTCACCAACACTCAGACCCCTTGGGGGATTTTTTCCTTCTTCTCCCTCAGACGGAGAAACTGACGCCTCCCTGGCTGTCCTGCTACTCAAACAACTTCTCGCTGAGCCTCTCTGGGTGTTCAGCAACCCAGTAAAAGTCCCTCAGTGGACACTTCTTTCATCTCTAGAACTCAAAGAGTTCTTTCCTCTCTTTTGTCCCTATCTGCACACTTGCTCGACGCCCTCCTGGTTGAGTATCTTCTCCATAGAATGTCCAACAGTTCTGGGTTCCTCTTGTGCACCTATGCACTTTGCTCAATGCCCACTTGGCAGAACTCTCATAGAATCCTCAGTGATTCTGCTTCCTTCTTCAACTCTCAGCAGAGTTCCTTCCTCCTGCACCTCGTGCTTACGCTCAATGCCCACCTGACAGAGCTCCTACAGAATCCTCAGTGATTCTGTCTGCAACTATGTATTCTCCCACACAGCCTTACCTCCTAAGGTATTGAGCAACCTCAAAGGTCTTCCTCCTGAGTTGTTGACTTCAGTCCTATGCCTCAACACGTCTTTGTCTGACTCCACAGAGTTCAGAAGTGCATCCTCTGTGCACGGCTCTCAGAACCTCAGCGTTCTGTCACACCCTCCTGGGATGAAGCCTCAAAGACCTCTCAATCCTGAAATCAAACAACTCCTGCAGAATGCATCAACATAACATACATTCACAGCATACATAGGGAACAGACACAGACATCCATATGCACAGGATATGCAGGAAAAACTTCTCTATTGTATATTAACAAATGGAAACAATGCCTGTATCTTTACAATGGTGTTCCTGAGCTCTCCATGGCTCTACAACTCCTACTACAACCATCTATCTCAAAAATGAGATCTAAAAAACTCTTTTACCTGAGGGGCTCATCGAGCACTCTCCTCCAGGATTCACCTACCCTATTCAATTACAATCAATGGGCTGTCTAGTCCAGAATCGGAACTAGATCTCAGCTGATCTACATTAAATGCCTATCTTATCTACAGCCTATGAAAAGGCATGGCTTTCTTGGCTCAACAACCTAAGCACATTCAATTTCAAATTCAAAGTGAGGCTGCACCTCTCTTCAGCCTTTGAATGCATGCGCGCTGACGTGGCTGGCTGGCTGGCTGGATGCATGGAGCGATGCTCCTGCATTAGTATGTAAATCTAGCCTCATTGGTTTGTATTGTAATCTCATAAGCAATATATGCAGCTTCTCATGTAGGGAAGTTATGTTTTAATGTGTTTTCATTTCGATCAAATGGAACGTACGACAATAGTTTTTCTCTATAGAAGCTTTCATAGTCGATGTGTTTGTTGTATTTGACAAAGCGTATTACATTTTTTTCTTTTTTTCTTTTTCATATGGGTGTACCATTTTTTTTGTAATGTGATATGAACTCTGCAAGGAAGATATGCTTAATAGGAGGTGGATGCTAGAGGTAGTAATCAATAATAGAGAGACATATCATGTCCTATGAATTATCATACTCTTGTTCTATAAAAGATGGTGGTTTAAGTGTGAATGTGCATGTGTCAAGTGGAGATGTGTTTATGAAGACACATTTCCTTGAACTACAGTTCAGAGGCAAAGAAAGTGCAATGTGGATTTCTTGTTGAGAATTTTTTTTTTGAATATTATGTAATGTATTTCCAAGTGTACGTATCATTTGCATAGCATCGATTTGGCCTTTTTCATGTTCTCTGCATATTCTTATGAATGCACTTATCATATATTTGTTAACCTTTGTCATGTACAAGGTACAATATGATGTTACATCATATGAATTGAGGACATATTGTGCATTTGTATTTGCATTCCACATAATTGGCATATCCTTGGAGAAACCGTTCTTCCAAATATGTGAACGTTTTCATTTAAGGAAAATTGTTGGTTGTTTAAGTGTAGATTGTATCACTTGGATGTACTCTTCTTCTGTTAGATTTAGTTCTGATAAGATGTCTTCGAATATCATTAATTCATCGAAGTCTCGTTGTTCTAGAAATGAAAATAAAGATTTTGATTTTTCAATTAGAACATTTTCCTCTAAACTAATTGGTTCTATGCTACTTGTTCTTCTCATTGGCGGCGCAGGGAAGTTGTATATGCAATGTGAATTATTTCATTTTTTACAACTTCTTGTATGGTAATGTCTATAAACTTTGGAAAGTTATGGATACAAATGGTCCGTGTTGCATGTTATGTATTTGTCCAGAAATTGCTTGATTTGTGAGTTGTGATTTCCATAGACTGATGCACCCTCTATCCATAAGAACATGCGGTCATGCTCATTGTCTCTATTTTGGAACTTAGTCACAAAATAGTAGTTCGATAGGTTTCCAAAGAATGTTTCATCATGACATATTAATTTCCTCAAGGCATTTACTTTATGTCTATATTAACGAGTACATGTCACTGGGTATTTTCTTATGAGGTAGTCAATATCATCATTTTCCAATGTATCGGTCTACTTTTTCCTTTTCTCGTTCCTCTATAATGTAGGCAGTGTAGTCACCAATGGATCTTAGTGATGCTCTGCACTTGTAAATGTGATGAAAAAAGTTGGGTGTCTCAATTGTCAGATCATTGAAAATATATTTTTCTTGTTTTGTTGCAAGTAGTTAGGAGAGATGTGAATGTTTTTAAAATCTATGTATCCAATATCAGATTTTAGGATTTTTTTCTAGGTTTTATTTGTACTTGACATCTCTGGCCAATAAACTTATTCCTTGTAGCTGGCCCTTTCTTATTCTCACCCACATGCAAGAGAACACTTTCTCAATTATTATGTTCATTTTCTTGAAAAACAAATGTGTTACGTCACAGGAGAAGTCACTGCTTGAATGTAGCGGTTCCCATCAAACTATTTTTTGGTAGTTCAATCATTATGTGATGTCACTGGCACATGGATATCCATAGAACAGTGTTGGGAAGTTCATTTCCTCAACAAATTTGTCCTTGAATATTCCAAGTGGACGTTTCCCTTTAGCAGGTGAAATTTCGACAATCTTGTCTTGCAAGTCATGAATGCGTTGTGAGTTAGTGAATCCATGTATCAATGTTTCAACATGTATTTCATTATGTGATTCGTCGCTTGTATCAAATTAACTAGTAGTGTCAAAAGTTTGTGCAAATTTGTCATTTCCTTTTTCAAGAACATGGTTCCAGTTTTCATTTATAGAAATGTTTCGTGCTTTGTACAGGGCCCTAGAACATAATTATTTTAATTCTATCATGAAAATGTCCAGATGCACTCTACCTATCTGATATGCATTCTTGTATTGAAAACATCTTTTGAGAGCTACAACAATTGTCATTGTCTCGCTCATGAATTGTGGGAGGGATTTTTGGACAACATATAGTTGGCTAGACACATTAATAATTGATCTTGTTAAGCCCATTTGGGGTTGTTTATAGCCCCAGGGTCTGATTTGTGCAAATGCAATTCGCAAAGATGGAAGTCTCTCTTCAATTTTTGTAAGTGTACCTACATATGGTAGTGGTGTGTTACATCTTATTTGGTCAGGTGTTGCAAATTGTGGCAATTTTCCATTTTCAAGTGATCGTTTGCATGGAAGACAAATTTTGCTAGTGGAAAATTTTCTATCATTTAGTGTCAAGTTGATGTATTCCTTTTGTTAAGACATATAATTTTTGAACTTATTTTAGTTGTGCATCGTATAAGCATCTCGATGGTCATTGTATATAGCTTTACAATTGTATTCATCAATTAATTTCATCCATGGATGATTTTAGGGTCTAAATTTCACTCATGGGCTAATTTTCCATGATTTTTCCAAAAACGAGATTCGCTATTTTAAAAATGATTTGCCGAAATTCTATAGGATAAAATTATTTTACCTTAAAAATCGCCAAAATTTTATAAGAACTATATAAAATCCTTATAAATTTGAATATTTTTACAAAAATATCGCTAAACAATTATAGTTGGCATACAAAGGATTAATAATATTCGCCAAGTTTTCTACATTTTAAAACAAATTTCCATCCTTAAAATCATCCGTGACTTCATCACCACTCTTCACAATTCAACACCAAACAAATGTGAAATGACTTGTTGATGTCTCCCACTCAAAACACTCACATAGATGGTCTGTGGGATAAACAAATGCGGAAGAATTATGCATTATGGACTTTTACCACAGGGATGGAACCAACACATAGCACAATTTCTGAAGGTTTAAATTATCTTACAAAATGAATAAGATATTCTAAGATGTTTCAATTATCTTATAAGATGAAGAAGATATTCTAAAATTGGGCACTGGGGAACTCATCCTGTGACAGATAGTGAACTGTCCATTCAGGTTACAAACAACCATTTCTACAAAAAGAGGTCCAGATGTGGAAATGGTGATGGAATATGCTTTGGAAGACCTAAATTATAGCATAAGACTAATAGCTATAAGTGGTTTTCCTCAGCGAATAAAACCTTGCCCTGTCATAATGTTGGCCCTTGACCAAGTTTTGGAGATCCTTGGTCATGTTTGACCTATTTTCGGACTTCAACAAGCTAGTTGAAGGCAAATCACAAATCAAAACAGAGATTGTGGGATCTCGGCCCCTTTTTAGGGAAGTTTTTGGATTAGGGTTTATGTAACGGGTATGGAATGTCAACCCATGGGTTTACCCATGTTTAGGCCCATTTTGTAAATGTATAAATAGAAATCTAGGCGATGTAAGTAGGAGGTTCTAAGGGTAATAAGGATGTGGTGCTAAGGTTAATAAGGATGTGGTGCCAATTGCTATATTGTGATAAGTGAGAGTAGTTGTGGATGCTTCGTGCATGCTATGTGTTAAGACTTACAAAGATAAGTGAAAGTGATTGTAATAAGGCTTTGTTCTTACACCTAGCTCGGGGAAGGAGGATCTGGCGAGGTGCACGCAGATCTCCTGTCCTATGCAGAGTGGGTTCTGAGGCTTTGTGCATGTAAGGAGATTGACAAAAGATAATAAAAAAGAGGAGAGTTGGTGGACGTAGCCCCACATTGGGGTGAATCACATATATCCTATGTTATGGTTGCTTTGTGCATTTGATGTGGTTTAGGCTTAGTGTTATTATCTTTATGTATGTTAGAAGCATGTGATATAATAACTTAGTGATTAGTGATATGAATGAATGATAGATCTGATCTTGTTCCTTGTGTTAAGTGCTTAGATGTGTTATATCTGGTAGAATACTACGTTGCTCTGTAATTAGGGTTTTGGATTTGCGATGTGAATAAGGGTTAATTACCGATGAATGTTAACTGTTAAGTGCTTTGTTAAGTGGAATAATCACAAATCTGTGTCCCATATAGGTTGTAGACACTGGAGTCCTACAACCACCCCTGTCTCTACCTTGGGTGAGACTTCATCTGCTTCACACGTGTTGCCAAAAGGGCTGGTAGTTAGGGTTTTGTTGCTGCGTTGTTGAAGCATTGAACCCCATGTCTACCTCTGTGCCAAAAAATGGTTATGTTGTCGGGACTTGAAACTATGATTGTTGGGAACTGAAGAAAAGAAAGATATGTGCGTAGATCTGTGCTTTAATGCACAGTATTGACGTACAAAGCTCTATGCTAAGAAGAGAAGTCCAATCTGAAGAAAAGGTAAGATCTGAAATATTTTTGATCTCCTTAAGGTAAAAACAATGAATTTTTTTTACGAGGTAAGATATTAAAGATTTGTGCTCTGAGAAAGGTAAGATAAGTGAAATTTTTGTTTCGAAAGAATGAATCTAGGTATGTTTGATAAATTTTGTCCTAGTCCAAAAACTAGGGCACAGTTAGAAGAAATAAGATTTGATATGAATAGATCTGATAGAAATAATGAAAGGTATGTTATCCCTATTCATAGAAAGAATATGTGGATTAACAAATGGATGGAAGATCCTAGAAATATTTTTTTGCAGGTTAGTTACTGTGATCCCAGTGCACAGTACAGGAAGGGTTAGGGATCATTTAAGAGAAAGAGAGGATTAACCCTTTGTTACAGTTGCAGAAGACTGTGACATCTTGCTAAGGATTTCTCTCGTATAAGACCTAGTTTTCTTTGTTGTAAAGCTATGGACCATGAAGTTTTGGATTGTCCTAGAATGATTTATAAAGTTGAAAAGATGAATATGAAACAAGAGAATGATGAGACAAGCCAATAAACTAAGGACAAGATAGAACCCCAGAAATAATCAGAGATTGTATTATTACAGATGAAATAAACCTTGAATGATCATATAAATATTAACTTTTCAGAGGTATTAAAAGAGAAAGAGTACATAGAAACAAGAATAGGAGACTTCAACATAGACTGTGTCCTGGATGAGGAAACAAATGGTGAATATTATGACAAAAAGAACTTGGGAAATTTTGGGAAAGCCTGTTATGGTTCCTTCATTAGGAGGAATAAGATTATTTAGAGAAAGGTTGATAACCCTATGTGGAAGACTTACCCATATATCTATGAGTGTTCATGGCACTTCGACATAAGAAGAATTTTAGATCGTTAAGTTTGTTGAGAACAATGCCCCATTTGCTATCTTGCTAGGAAAAACTTGGATTGGGAAATATCTAGAATAGAAAAAGAAAGAACTAAGAGATTTCATGGCTAGGAGAATAGTGCACTTACTGGAAGAACAAGAGAACCAGTCGAAGCTACTAAAGACCGAATATATGGATGTCAAAGTTGAAAGGACATAGGAAGACTAGAGACACTTATGTGTACAAGAGAGTAGAGCACCTTCCCCAGAAATAAAAGAAGTATTACCCTTGAACCCTATGAAAGACCGTCCCCAGTGCGAAGTTATCATGCCAAGAGAAGATAAGAACTATAATGGAAAGAAGAATCTAGTGATTCATATCACAGGAAAGAAGGACAAAAAGCTCAGCAAGAAGAAAGCTAAGTTAGAAATATTACAAGACTCTCTAGAAAGAAATTCGTAGAAGGAAGGTTCCAAGAATTTGAATATCGTCGGAATATCAGTACAACATAGAATGGAACTTCGCCATGGCAGAGAAATATGACCATTGGAGGCAATATGACCGTTCGATTGCACTCCCGGATAGTTTGGAAAGTAGTTATGGCCCGAAAGTTCTCCATTAGACCATTGAGACCGTGCCATAACGGATGGAATTGCATTGAATGATCCCGCCAAGCGTTGCACCAAGAACACTTTTACCAATTGTAATTATCTGTCCCCATAGAGAACTAGTTGATTTCGTGCAATGATCATTGAGACCTCGCCATCCATTCTGTTACATTGAGTATTATTAACCAACCTGAGATATAATATATCGAGTGTGCATGTCGGACGAAGTTAGCGCATAAGGAGAAAGAACAACTTCTGACGGAGGAGGCCCAATTTATAGAGGAATTCAACAGAGCACTTCGCTCTGTGAGAAGCTTAGAGCAGATGGAGGAAGACCAGGTGGAGAGTCAAGTGGAAAATCTTGTGGAATCCATTCAACAACTTCAACAAAGAATAGCATAACTAGAGCTAAAAGCAGTGTCAAGCACTCTGCAGGAAGTGCGATACTAGAGAGAAGCAACTGCCTGAAGCACAGTTGAAAGGATCAAAGCACTAGCTATGGAATGCAAACAACTAAGCATTCGCAGTGCGTAGACTTATGAGCGCCTTTCCAAGGACCTTGAACTGAAGACACTGGAGTCACAACTCCAGGAAGCAAAGAAACAAGCACCAGTACAAGCGCAGCTGAAACTCTTGTCAGCAGTTGAGAAGATGAAAAGATCCCAAGAATAGTGCATGGCTCAGCAGAAGGTTCATGCCATACAAAACAAAGTCATGGAAGTAACTCAAAAGATCCATCCAGTTCAGGATACAGCTTGCCTACTTTTTGAGGAGATTGAAGGTTGAGGAGCAAAGATAGAGCAAGTATTCGCGTCGGTAGAACAATTCTTAGAAGGACTTGTGAACGAGGTAGTTATTCAAGAGTTCGCCAAGCAGGAGGCCTTGGTGCAACAACAAGTTGAATAAGCTCGAGGATTTTGAGGAAGAGTTACCCAGACCAGAGTGACTCAGGACAAGTCACAGGTGAGTGTTGGGGGCCTTTTGGCCCTTGTCCAAGTTTTGGATATCCTTGGTCATGTTTGACCTATTTTGGGACTTCGACAGGTTGTTCGAAGGTGGAGCACAAATCGAAGCAGATATCGTGGGATTTCGACCCTTTTTTAGGGCAGTTTTGGGATTAGGGTTTATGTAATGGGTATGGGATGTCGGCCTATGGGTTTACCCATGTTTAGGCCCATTTGTAAATGTATAAATAGAAAGTTAGGTGATGTAAGTAGGAGGTGCTAAGGGTAATAAAGATGTGGTGCTAAGGGTAATAAAGATGTGGTACTAAGTGCTATATTGTGCTAAGTGTGAGTAGTTGTGGATGCGTTGTGGATGCTATGTGTTAAGACTTGCAGAGATAAGTGCAAGTGATTGTAAGAAGGATTTGTGCTTACACCTAGCTCGGGGAAGGAGGATCTGGCGAGGTGCGCACAGATCTCATGTCCTATGCGGAGTGGGTTTTGAGGCTTTGTGCATGTAAGGATATTGACAAAAGATAATAAATAAGAGAATAATTGGTGGACGTAGCCCCACATTGGGGTGAACCATATATATCCTATGTTATGGTTTCTTTGTGCATTTGATGTGATTTATGCTTAGTGTTGTTATCTTTATGTATGTTAGAAGCATCTGATATAATAGCTTAGTTCTTAGTGATATGAATGAATGATAGATCTGATCCTGTTCATTGTGCTAAGTGAATAGATGTGTTAGATTTGGTAGAATATTGTGTTTCTCTGTAATTAGGGTTTTGGATCTACGATATGAATAAGGGTTAATTACTGATGAATGTTAACTGGTAAGTTCTTTGTTAAGTTTTATAATCACAGATCTGTGTCTCATCTAGGTTGTAGACACAGGAGTCCTACAACCACCCCCACCTCTACCTCAGGTGAGACTTCATCTGCTTCGTAGGTGTTTCCGAAAGGGGCGGTAGCTAGGTTTTTTTTGATGCGTTGTTGAAGCGTTGAACCCTGGGTCTACCCCTATGTGCCAACACATAACCTGCAAAGAAGGGATGGAAATGTCCTCGTAGATTCTTGTTCCACAATGAAAACTCTGGATTCATTTCAAAAATACCTGTGCACTTCCATTTTCCAAAGAGCTATGGTATGATGTACCGGACATGAAAGTGGGCATATGTAATTGGAAGGGGACAGCCTGAAAAATGCACTAAATGTATGGTTTCGAGAACAAAAAAATGAGGAGAACATCCCATTTCTTTTTTTGTATGTCAGTGTGGTTGTGACAGAGGTGAGTTTTGTATTGAGCATTGAGGTGCCTACACATTTTACAAATCTCAATCTGGGTGACCCTGCTACTTTAGCGCCCCTGCTAAAGTTTAATCATTCTGCCAAATTTTGGAATTCTATAACCATACTTAGACATGGTGCCAATTCAAAACTTCGAGAGTTTTTAAATGTGAAGCGTGAAAGTATCCAGAAGTGACTTTCTCCCAGAGCCATTAAATCGCACCTACTGTTAATTAACCCGAGATTACTTTAACCATCTTTATCAAGGACTTCGAAACTTCGATTATTGGGCAACTCCGGAGTTTTCAAATGCAGAATTTGTACAACTCTTGGAGCAGTACGGGCCCAGAGTAATACATACACATGCAATAATTGCAGGATGGCCACCGCGCATGTGGGACCCCAAAAAACAGTTAGATAGACTAATTAAATCAAATAGAAATAATAACCAAAGATCCTCGGTTCCAGGTATCCACCATGCTGCAAACCCTGACATGTGGTTAACCATGTCTCATCCACACAAGTAATAACTATCTATGCAAGAGATAAGGTCTTCAAATATTCCCATGTCTACAATCCATTTGTCACATTCCTAAGCTCCATGTTACCCTACAAATTTCCATCTATCTTTACACCTTTGTCACTGGCCTCTGATCTGGAATCATTTTTCTACCCTTTACGTCTGAAATTTATCCCTTTGGTAAACATAGGAACCGAACGTAATGGCTTGTAATGGCTACAAAAGAGGGTGATTTAGTACCATCCTCAGTTTGTAACGAGCTCCTTCGTTACGACCACAACTCTGAAAACATGTGCAATTTTTTTTTTTTTTTTTTGTTTAAGGTGTGTGCGCGCATGTATAAGTAACAAACACACTTGACTCTACGTCACCACTCGAAAACCAACAACACGCAACCACGATGTTCATCACAAGAAGACTGAAGGCACACAACGAGTAACTGCAACAATATACGACCATAGGCATAAGGCGCTCAACAGAAACATTAAGACATACTGGGGTGCATAGTAAGAACATAGAGGGAAGAATCCATGGTGTTAGGGTTACTATTTCTGCACAGGAAAGCAGGGCGTTTAGTCTTATGTCTTCTCGAAAGAATATTAGACAGGCTCTTGGCCGACTGCTCAGGCAGAAACTAGTAACCCGACCTAGAACAAGACGCCAGCAAAACGAACACCACAAGACGACCCCGACATATCACAGTGACAACAAGTAATAAACGCCCCTAGACATAAGGCGTACAACTAGCAGCTGTAAGCAGAAAACGACACTAGGTGTTAAGCACAATACAGTCACTGAGGGAAGAATCCAATAGTAGAGTTTACTATTTCTGCACAGAAAAGAAGGGCTTTTAGTCTTATGTCTTCTCGAAAGAAGATTAGACAGGATCCTGGCTGACTTCTCAGGCACAAACTAGTAATCTCTGTCAGGTGTGTCACAAGAGTGGAAACCCTGCCTTTAAAGGGCCCGAGACTCTTGATACGGTACTGGATTCTTTACACAGAAAAGCACACACACAGACATGTCTCCTAAGGCTACCAGGGGGTGACTATATCCCGCCCGACACAAGCAGACCAAGCAATAAAAATGATTACAACCGAGTACAATAATACCTAAGAGACCAAGACCACTACGGAAGCGCAATCCACAGAACTCTGACAGCAACCAACCCTCAATAGAACGAGGCATTATCCCCCACTTGACTAGCATTAACATTCTAATGGCGGGCCATAAATCAAATTGTCGAATACAACTTTATGTTAGTATTGTAATCATTTAAGAACTCAATAAGTCGACATGTAAACTTTAATTTATCATCCAGAACCGATCTACATTAAGGGTTTAACAATTTTAAAGCCAAATTCCACGTCATAATGACTTAAACAACCCATCTTTAATAACTGCATAAAAAGAATAAATCCCTTATTTAGATAAACAACTAAAAGAATAACCCTTTTCTTTAATGATTAAATAAAAGAATAAAACCCTTCTTAAATGATTAAATGGAAGAATGAATCTTGGCCTTACATAAACTAAAAATGCATAACAAATTTTTTCCATTATAATTCATTACATTCCATCATAAGATGATTCATACAACCACATTACTTTACATTCATTATGAAACAATGGAATAACCTTACAATAACATACTATGCTAACATTACAATAACATTTCATTACGTTATATTACAATGATATAATGTAATGACATTACAATAACCTTACTTTATATTACAATGATATAATGTAATGACATTACAATAACCTTACTTTACATTTATTTCAATTACCTTACTAATCTACCTCTACTATCAAAACATAACCGTCTCCTTCCTTAAATGAAACTTCAATGAATTCCTTCTTTATTAAAATAACAAAAGAATTAAATCCTTTCCTTAATTTAAAAGGCATGCTTTTTAGCTCATAGGTTTGGTGATTAATTCGCAGCTACACAAGTGTCGAAACAAATGTAAAATAAATTCTGGCTGAAAGAACAAGGGGCATTGTTACACGGTAATCGAAGATTCTATGTCAAGACAATCCAAGCAATTGTAGGTTAAGTTAACACAGTCACTACAGCCTTACTCCCTTTTCTATTCAACGCTACCCCAACATCTAAAGGCATTCCCTACAGGATGACAGTAACCAGATTGCAACCAGACTGTGATATACGTAAGAGAGGGGTCGAGTTAGCGATACCACTGGAATTAAAACCTAGTGATTACCACAGAAATTAAACCACATTTCCTCTCCTTTTTGTTTCTTTATGGTTTGAACCTCGTGAAGACACTCCACAACACCATACCATGCAGAAGGCATGAATCAAGGCATCTGACACTGGCGAAAAGGCGTCGCTGACCAACACGCTGACACTTGCAGAATAGTAAGGGCCATAAAGGGTGAATGCTAAGGCAGTGGCGCTATCTAAGGGGTGAAGGATCCCTGTCCTCCACTTTGCGTGGATGGGATGCGAATCTAGGAAATAGATGGAAACCACAGGCCCGTGGAGCGCAGGGTTGCAGCCTCAAAACCGGGATACGAGCTGGGTTCGTGGTCCAAAAGTGTTCGTTACCATTCTGGAGAAACGAATAGACCATTCGCAAGGGAGGGAGATTACCAGATCGACATAGAATCGATCAGTCAGCTGCTCGATAGGTCGTTGTTCTCATTCGAAGGGGTGTTGTTTTTTTATTTCTTTTTATTTATGAACGTTTTTGTCGAATCTGGTCCACAACAAGGAAGGGGAGACCCGTGGAAAGCTTCGAGCAGCAGCCTGTAGTGACTGTCAACAACTGCATCAGATTACAGCAATTGCAGTGCGGTTAGGACTGAGTTCCCATCGATGAGAGTGGGGGATACCACATCATCCTAGCGAACCTCCGGACGGTAAATTGGACTAGATTGTGGGTTCTTTAATTTCATTGAAATTTAGTATCCAGTTTAGACACACAATAAATAAATAAAGCTTGACTGACAGAATTTGATTTCTGCGGTAGCTGTTGCTGTAAACCATCCACAAGACGAGATTGGACAATCAGGAATAGGGATGTTGTTAGGTATGCCTGGACATTTCAGAACATAACCATTAAACTGATAATCACAACACACAGAGCCTACTCCAGCCATCCAGGGTATTTAGAACGCAGACCCATATAGTTTTACATTTTCCCTTCTTATCAGAAACCCAACATGAGGGAAGGAAAAGTTGGATTCGACCCAAGCCCTAATACCAATGAATAGCATACGGACCAGCATCTTAATCCACTTTTGTTCCTTTAACTATCAAGAAGAGGGAAGACATTAATCACAGTGGCAAAGACATCTATAACCTTACACAACATTCACATAGCAACCAATTCCAAGATTGGAGGTTTTTCATTAGCAACTAATGGTAGTTTATTCCCAAAAACCCATAGAATGTAAACTGGTGCATGATTTCAGCCACACTACTTATCACTAGAACATTTTAAATTAAAAAAAAAAGGTGCAACAGCTACACTTAACATCACAGAGTAGACAAGTACGACAACCTTTAAATCCAATCACAACCCAACATTTGATATCGGTATATTCCATAATTCATCCTATTCTACCAATGAAAAAAAAGAAACCATATTGTTGCCTCAACGTTGCCCTCGTGTGTCGTCTGCGCTCCACGTTTCTCCTGCTTCGCGCTGCTCCCGCTCGCCGACCGTAGGGACTACACCGGTACCTCCCAGTCAATTGATAGGGGTACTCTGCTTCCCCCTTAGCCCCCCGAGCCGCAAAGGGGCCACACAAGATCCAGAGATATGACTAGCTTCTCAGCTCGCCTCCAAGGCTGAGCTACCACTCCAATATTGCTGAGAAGTTCCCAACTCCTCACAAGCAATCAATCAAGCCACAAACCGGTAGCGTAACGTTACGCTAACCGTTCCTCCTCTTCTTCCCTCTTTTCCCCTTCTTTTATAGAATTTGAGACCCACCTACTTTCCTAAATCATTATTAATTTAATTTTTAATGACAATCCTCTAAAAATTCTCTGTCGTCCAAGTGTCACTCATCCCCCATGTTTCTCCATCAATTAATTTCTTTTTAATAATTAAAAACTCATTTCCCTCACCCCCCCTATAGTCGCTCCTAAAATTACTCCTAGGGTTCCTAGATCCCCTCTCATGCTTTTAATAACTTTCCTAAAATGAAGTTGCTGATTTTTAGTAACTCCTTAAATGTTGATGCCTTTTTTCTTTTTACCCTAGGTCCCCTACTTTCCATTATTAAGTTTCCTTTATTACAAGTTTCCTTATTTCTATTATTTAGTTCTCTCTTTTTATTTTTCATTTCATTTTTATTTTTTTTCTGTTAAACCCAAAATGATAAATGCACTTAATAGTCTTTTCAATATATATTTTTTAAATCCTAACTTTTATACTCCCACACTTTAATTAGTTTTATTTCTTTTTTATCATTTAAAAACCATGGGTTTCAATTAATTTATCTCCCTCATTACTTTACCCCTCTAATTTAAGAAGACTTTAACTAACACTAGGAGGCTTTAGTTTACACCCTTAAGTTTATCTTTGGAGGGTCTTCTCTTAAGGCTAATCAAAATTTTATCTTAGAGGTGTTTTAAATTTAGGTTTAGATTTGAACTGGGCAACAATTAATTAGGGGAGTCATTTTAAGAATTTTATCGGGCGTTAAGGTCTTAGGGTCATCTAGGTTATCTCATCATCATCATCAATGCGACGTTCCCTTCAGGACGCACTACGTGATCCAAGGGTGCCACTCGCCTCGTTTGCTTCTGTCGCGCGACGTGCCCTTCAGGATGCACCACGTGCTCCAAGGGTGCCACTCGCTGACTTGTAATTCTTTGCACGACGTGCCCTTCAGGATGCACCACGTGCTCCAAGGGTGCCACTCACTGACTTGACTGATTGGTAGACATCTATAACCCCTGGAGTCAACACTCCGCCAGGTGAACTTGTGGGAGACTAAGCGCTCTAAGGAATAAGGCCCCCGCCTTATTGCGCGCCCCTTAGAATCATCGTGAGCGACTGTCGCAGTCTGCCCTCATGACATCGTGGATCCTCTCGAACTAGGTAAGCGTTAACCTACAGTTCGAGCCACGACGGGAGTGCTAGTAGGCTGTGGAAGGGCTGTTGTCCACACCTCTCCCTCAACCTCTCTGGAAATCGTGTGTGTGGCCCCTTTACTCCATATGTGAGTCTGGTCGACAAGCTATCGTCAGCTTGCATCATCAACCATCGTGTCAGAACATGTCAACAACATATCATAAAATCAATATCATATCATCAAAACAATGCAATATCACCGTAAATGAATCAACCCAAATAGCACACTCCCTGACTCAATTCGGAGTCCAAGGGGGTTCCACCGATGCCTCTGCATCCTCAAGGTCTGAAACCCTGCACACTCAATGAAACTGATTCAGCAGCACCTGTCTACATCAAAGTAGTAAAAACATCCTGTCATCTATCTTAACGCATCATCATGAAGGATAAATGTTTTATCACCATAAAAATCCAGATCACTTGCGAGCAAGTGTCCTCAAAGAATAAGTTTTGTAAGTGCGCCAGAGCGGGATGTTACACAGTTGATAGAGAGGATTGAAATTTCTGCATAGAAGGGTAAACCAACACCATCCCAATGCTAAGTATGTGAAGATGTAAGGTATGATCTATCCGACAAAAAATATTTTCAGTTGTTTTAATAAGTATTGAATAGCATTGCACTGATCAAAACATGTGGACGCTTAGCCTAATCCTCCGGGATCGCTTGATTTTCCCGAACCTATGATAATCCCCCTAATCCTGTGATTACACATCTTGTTTCTCACAAGTCTGTTGATCCCCATCCCATATTCTTCAAATAAAACACTGTTCAAACACCACTGCGTAGTAAGAATTTAATTTTCCAACAAAGGAGAAACAATAAGTAATGTTTGGACTTGACTCGTTTTGTGTTTTATGTTCATCCTCCACCTAGGATTTTCAGTCCAGGTCCTACAATTTTTTTTTATATAACTTATTGAAATATGTCACTGATAATGATGGATAAGGACCGACAATGATGTCGACATTTCTTGCAGCTTTCTTAACTTTTCACCATACCTAGACCTTCTACACATAGCTGCAATTTTCTTCTATAAGAACATTTTGCAAAGGCGACAAGCTTTATTGTTCAACACCTTTTGGGTATAGTAATACATTCTTGTTTCTTTGATATGATTAGTCACATTTAAAGATGTTGTATAAGATCATTTTCACTCAGCTATTATTTCTAGATTGTTTTATATTTATCAGTCTGGCAAATTTTGGAATTTTTCTAACCATACTTAGACATGGCGCCAATTCAGGACCTTGGGAGTTTTCTAAATGTGAAGCGTGAAAGTATCCTAGATTCATTAACTCATGCCTACTATTAATTAACTTGAGATTACTTTAACCATCCCTATCAAGGACTTCGGGACTTTGGCTATTCATGACTTCCAGAGTTTTCGCTTGCAGAATTTGTACAAGTCTCAAAGTAGCATAGGCCAGAGTAGTACGAACACGTACAAAAAATGAAGGTTGGACACCGTACATGTGGGACTTTGAAATACAACTAGATAGAATAATTTAATCAAACATAAACAATGACCAAATCTCATCGGTGCCAAGTTTCCACCATGTTACAAACACTGACATGTGGTTAACCATGTCTCATCCATGCAAATAATAACCATCTACACAAGAGATAATCTCCTCAAATATAACCACGTATACAAGCCACTTTTCACCTTCGTTACCCTATACACTGTCATCTATCTTTACACCTTTGTCATTGGGCTTCGATATAGAATCATTTTTTCACCCTTTAACCGCATAGTTTACCCCTTTGGTAAACACAGGAAGTGAACAAAATGGCTTGCAATGGTTGCAGAAGAGGGTGATTTAGTATCATCCCTCAGTTGACAGAGTGGCTAGAAATGTCTGCACAAGAGGGAAAACCAGCACCATCCCAACACCGAGTATGTGACGATGTAAGGTATGATCTATGCAACAAAAAATCATGTTAGTTTTTTTAAGGGGTATTGAATAGTATTGTACTAGTTATAACCTGTGGACCCTTAGCCTAATCCTCCAAGATCCATTGATTTTCTTGAACCTATTGATAATCCCCCTAATCCTACGACTACACATCTTGTTTCTCACAAGTCTATTGATCCCCATCCCATAATATACAAAGAAACCATTGTTCAAACTCCACTTCCCATTAAGAATTTAACTTGCCCTTTTATCTTAATCGTCCACCCAGGATTCGCATTCCAGGACCTGCAATTTTTTATTTTTTTTATAACCTACTAAAATATGTCACTGATATATATGGGTAAGGACCAAAAATGTTGTCGAATTTTTATGCAGCTTGCTTAACTTCGTACCATACTTAGTCCTTCTATACCTAGCTTCACTTTTCATCTACAAGAAGATTTTGCAAAAGAGAAAAACTTTCTTGTTCAACACTTTTTGGGGATAGCAATACATTCATGTTTCTTTGATCCCAGTAGTCACATTTAAGGATGTTGTGTAAGATCATTTTCACCTGGGTATTATTTCTAGGTTTTTTTTATATTTATTTTGATTTTCAACACCTCCTAGTATTGAAAATTCCTACCCGCAAACTGTAAATAGTAAACAACAAACAACGAATAGGAATGAAACCATGGTACTAAAACTTAATAGTGAATGGGGAATGACAAAATCATAGCTCCAATTGCGGGTGCATGATCTAAACCCTACAAACTACAGCAACGGGTCCAATTGCGGATGCAATACCCCAACCTTGCAAAGATGAAGAAAACAAGGGTGTGGGATTTCAACCCTGCAAAGTGCAAGAATAGGTCAAGCTGCAGGTGGAGGACTTCAACCTTGCAAAGTTGAAGAAAACAAGAGAAAACAGCAAAAACAAAACCAGTGAGGAAGCACTAAGAGGTCCAACTGCAGTTGTAGAACCTCAACTTTGCAAAGTTGAAGCAAACAACAATAAAACGCATCTAGCAAACCAGCAAACCATCGAGCAAGCAACAACCAGTGAACCAATAATGTTGTTGGACAACAATATTGGCCAAATTCACTACATACAAGATTGTATCCAAAAATTGGAGGAAAATGTATTGTGATAGGCCTGTTAAGTAAACATTTAAGACTGTCGGGGATGTTAAGTAAACATTTAAGGCTATCGGGGTTGTTTAAGGGCCTCACACTATGTAAACATTTAAAAAACAATGCATTGTGTGAGGTATGTTTAAGTACTTAAAAATGAGTGTCGATGCTGAAAACTTTGGATATGTAAACATTTAAATAAAAATAATAAAAATTCAAAAAAGAGTGTAGATGATCGAAACTTTGGATATGTTAACATTTAAAACATTGGGAACAGCGAAGCTGGAAATAAGACTTTGAATCTATTCTCCAATGATATGATGACATATGAGGTTTTTGTATTAAATAAAACATAATGTTTTTACTTCTCTAGTTCGAACAATAGAGATTGTGCAAAAATTTATAGTCAAATAACAAATTAATATGAAGTCAATGAATTATCGATTGCTATAGTCCCTCTATGCCTTCGACAGGGACTAATAACTGTATGTATTATATGTATGTTCATCACCAATTACTGTAAAGAAAATAAAACTTCCTTGAAAAACAATTGACATGAACATGGAAAAATGGTTTACAAGCCTTTTACCATAACTATTGGTTGATAAGTACACATAAATATGGGTCCACTTCTTTCATCCAAATGATATAGCTCATTTTCAGATACCTATGTAGGTTAGAATCTCTTACACACTTGATGAGTTTAGGGAGTAATTGTTTCTATCTAGTATTTTTTCTCTTTTTGACCTACTATGTCGAAACTAGATCCAAAAACCATTAATAGGAAATCTTTAGAAGTTGTAAGGCTTTTTGTGAAAATAGATATACAAAATCCTAACGTTAAAATCATAGCCTCATGAAAGTTTTAAAAAAATGCATTAAGGGATCCCATTCAAGGACAAGATTTTTTATAAAGTTGGGCATCTCAAAAAGCTTTTTCCCCATTTACATAAAAGTTAATGAATCATGCTAGGAACCCTAGTCAATTGCAAGTTACTAAGTCTAGTGATCAATTGCATATATAGAGTGATATAATTTATATGCATCGTGGTTTAAGAGAGTCAACAAAAATGAGTAGAAGAGATAATGGCGAGGAGAATGATGAAACATGATAGACATGTAGGAAAGGTTGAGGCTAGATAATGGTTTTGTCTAGAAAAAGAGATAATGAATGTATTTCATTAAGGGAGGAGAAAATGAAAACAAGAGTATATCTACAAAGGCAATAGTAAGTCGTCCACATCCATCATTCACATAAAGTTTTATTAAAGTTATAAATTAAGGTCAATAAGCATTATTTATTTTAAAAGGTATTAAGTTATAAATTTCAATAGCTAAACAAAATCAAATAAGAAAGATTTATGTAGTCAATAGTTCATAATGCTCAATTAAGTGGAAGTTAGTCACATCTTACTAGTATTTATTTTGTTTTAAAAGCAATGAAGAGCATGGAGGTCATGAATGATTTTAAAGATGAAAATTTAATAAGATAAACCATAGTATATTTTTTTTGTTTTAAACACAATAATGGAGTATTTTTTTTTTTTGTTTTAAACGCAATAGTGGAGGGCATGGAGATCAACAATGATTTTTAAAATGAAAATTTATTAAAATAAACCATACAATTTTCATTCTTATAGCAAAACACAAAATTCTGCACATGCACATATCTATATCCGTACAGGACAGATACTTTATTTATATTACATTATTTGAGTATAACTAGTTAGTTCAGACAATCACGAAGAATTTAAACCCAAAGCAGGGTGGTTATAAGGGAAGACGACTCGATTGTAATGTAAACCTTGTAAAGAAAGGCTTGCTTGTAATTTAGATATTTTCAAGAGCCATGGAATTTTTTATGACCGTAAAACTCTTGTGGTTTCAGCCATATGACTTAAAAACATTGTCATATTAAAATAGCTTATTTTCCGCTTAGTCATGCCATTTTTTTTTACAATTAAGTTATATATATATATATATATATATATATATATATATATATATAAATATATATATAAAGTTATATTATTTTATATCCGAAGAATCTTCTTTATAAAATAACTGTATGTATTATATGTATGTTAATCACGAATTACTATAAAGAAAAGAAAGCTTCCTTAAAAAAATTGGGATGAACAAGGAAAAATGGTGGACAAGCCTTTTACAATAACTAAGTCCATAACTCATTTAACTTGCCCCCGAGTTGATAAAAAAAATGTATTGTGACATTTATGAAAGGGTAAAATAAAAGTTTTTGATATATATGGAAGGGTATAATAAAAAATGTAATACAATAATATTGGTAATAATCAATTTATTAATATATACAATTTTTTGTAATTAGAATTATTTTTTATTTAGAAAGTATAATAAAAGATGTAATACAATAATAATAATAGTAATAAACAATATATATATATATATATATATATATATATATATATATATATATATATATATATATATATAATTAGAATTATTTTTTATTTTAATTATTTTAATGATGATAGAGTATATAAGATTGGGCTAAATATTCATTATAGGAAAATATCAAATAAAGAATTATAGAAAAAACAATGAATTAGGTAATAATGTTGGTGTTTTAGATGAATCACCTTTTTCCATAAGTTGTGCTCTCTTATTTACAAGTTGTATAAGGAATTCATACAAAAATCACCATCTCAAGGTAATCAACATATCTTTTAATCATTTTTGGTTTTCTAGTTCAATTGGTATGGAATTGAAAATAGTCAAGATAAATTTGTGTATACTTGCATGAAATAACCTTAGTTGATAAAGTTAATGGTATTACCCTACCACTAAGATATTTTGAAAACTAGGTTGTCGTCGTGTGGAAAGTTATAGTGTTTGGGGGATTTTAAATTGAGCTCAAAGGAAGAAGGTTTCTAGATATTGAGTTTGATTTCAAAGAAGTCTTAAAGAGTGTGGATAGTGGTTATTTAGAATCATAAGGATACACAAATATGGTTCCACTTCTTTGATCCCAATAATATAGGTCATTTTCACATACCTGTGTAGATTAGAATCTGTTACACACTTGATGAGTTTACAAAGTAATCCTTTCTATCTAGCATTTGTTCTCTTTTTGACCTATTGTGCCAAAACTAGATCCAGAAGCCATTAATAGGAAATCTTCAGAAGTTGTAAGGGTTTTTGTGAAAATAGATATACAAAATCCTAATGTTAAAATCATATCCTCATGAAAGTAAAAAAAATGCATTAAGGGGTTAAAATCATATCCTCATGAAAGTAAAAAAAAAATGCATTAAGGGGTTAAAATCATATCCTCATGAAAGTAAAAAAAAATGCATTAAGGGATCCCACTCTGGGACACAAGTTTTCATAAATGTCAATGAATCATGCTAGGAACCGTAGTCAACTACAAGTTACTAAGTCTAGTGATCAATTTCATATATAGAGTGATAGAATTTCTATGCATCATGGTTTAAGAGATTCAACAAAAATGAGTAGAAGAGATAATTCCGAGGAGAACAATGAAACATGCTAGACATGGAGGAAAGGTTGAGACTAAAGAATGGCTTGGTCTAGAAAAATAGATAGTGTGTGTATTTCATTAAGGGAGGAGAAAATGAAAAGAAGAATATATCTACAAAGTCCATAATAAGTCATCTGCATCCATCATTCACATAAAGTCATATTAAAGTTATAAATTAAGGTTAATAACTATTATTTATTCTAAGAGGTATTAAGTTAGGAATTTCAATAGAGAAACAAAATCAAATAAAAAATATTCATGTAGTCAATAGTTCATAATGCTGAATTAAGTGGAAGTTAGTCACATCTTATTATTTATTTTTTTTGTTTTGAATTCAATAGTGGAGGGCATGGAGGTCCACAACTTTGGTTTTATTCGATGGCCATTTGGAAGAGAGTACAATGTTTAAATTGTTATTCAAATAAGTTGGAATGGAAGGATAATTAGATGCTCTACATTTCACATTTATAGATGTTCTATTTTAGTGGAAGGACAATTATGAGATATATGATGTGCACACTATGGTGGATGAATTGGGCCATTTGGTAATTTTTGAATTCAAAGAAAGTGACATCGTGTATTAGCCTTCTAACCATAAAAACATAACAATTTTTTTATCACATCCACATCACTTAAAAATTTCATGAAATTTTGTAGAGAAATAGATCATCATATCTTGGAGACTTCAATTTCCCTAAATAGGTGGAATATAAAATTGTAGGAAATAAATAAGTCAACAATGTTGAGTTTGCAGTGAAACATTTCAAAGATGTTCTAATACTTGACTAGATGGGTTGGAATGGGGACCAAATATACACTTTGAATAAAGAGTAATTAGAATTGACATTTAGAAAAGAAGGATGGATCAAGTACATGTTTCAAATGTAGTGGTTTGGGGACTCAAAACTTTGGTATATTGAGGGATTCCAACAATAATAGCTTCCAATCACTATATCAATTTTTTTTGGCATATAGCCATGTTAATGTTCAATAGAGAGTTCAATTCAATTTTATTTAACATTGTCCTATAGATCAACTAATATTGTGTCAATATATAGAATTATGGGAAAAGGAAAGATTCATTTTAATCAAAATGGAAATTTGTTAGTAAGTGTATGAAAACTATAATTAGAGTGCCCTCAATGAAAATATTTTTAGAAATTGGGCTCTACATGGAGCCATTGCTAAAGGAAATGAATAGGATTAATCAATTATTTGACCAATGCCTATCTATGAATTTCCTTAAAAAATTGAAGGGGTTCTTAATATTGACATTATCACCATAATTTTTCACACTTGCACCATCTTTTGTAGCTATACATCACTATGGATTTCAAAACCCTCATCCTTTGCTCCATTCCACCCTCATTTGACCTCAAGATTGTCATAATCATCTAATTCAACCACATAATTTGATCAAATTTGGCCAATGGAAATATTGGCCCAGTAATTGCACATGGACGATGCAGATAAAATCTAAAATTTTATGTTTCTCTTAAATTACATTTTTAGTCATTTTCTAGCCTCATTGATACACTTGAGTTGTTGTGATGGAATGTTAAATACATGCGGACCATGTCAAAACCTAATAATTATTTTTAAACTTTGATCTAGTCATCTTTAACCACTATAAGGAAGCCAACATCAAGAGTGTTGTCCACCATACAACTATAAATAAATCCATTGATGTCACTCATTCACACCAATCTATATTTATAAGGTTATGTTGCTAGAGTGTCACTAGAATCATGACAATTTCATTCTCTTGATTCCATATCATAGTCTCTTTTCCTTCTTTCTTAAGTAGGGTTGGCATTGGAGCATACGAAGGAAGCAAAGGACCCATCAAAAGGAGGGAATTTGCAGCCCATTTTCCTTCATCAATCTTCTCCATCAATTGTTGTTTACATTTCTATTCTATTAGATTCATGCGAAACTTCACATTCTGTATTTCCTTGTTCATGCTAAGTAGGTTTTAATTTATGCATTTGGCTCTCATTTATTTTTTGCATAAGGGTTTAGTGTATGTGAATAAATTTAAGTTTACATTTAGGTACTTTTACCACTTGTCTATTGCTTGGTCAACAACCATCAAGTTAAAGTATTTATTTCTCACCCTTGTGACAAATATGCATGAATAGATTGATAACTCCATTAGGAATTTGATCTAGATCTTCCTCTTACTTATGGGTGTGCTTATTAAGCTTCTTACCTTATATTGATAGTGTTTGAAGTTAAAATCACATTTTACTATTTTATATAAGTTTTCTTATTCAAATCCCTTGTTCTCTTTTCTTATTCAAATCCCCTGGATATCTTTTTTTTTTATAATGACTTTATATAAAATGCACCATGTTCCATTTTTGTTAATAATGCAATAAACATGCATTTATTTATAATAACTTTATCTAAGATAAAATTATCAATGCACATTCTCTATGTTCCATTTTTGTATAATAATAGAACAAGGTGCAATCCACAAGGTGTTGAGAGGGATAAACATTCTCATCATCGAATAATTCTTGACTTTATCTTTTAATTTCTTCATTTTTTATAAATAAAATATTTTATGATAACTTATATGGTTAATTTCGTGACCAATTACATAACTTAAATCCATTCTATGATCTTCAAATTAACTAAAATACACAACTTCAAGCCTTTCTATGATGTTCTTGAAATAACTTAAAATAATTTGGCAATAGGATAACATACTACTTTTTCTCTCCTTAGACTTCTCGTATTGCATCCACAAGAATTATTGTATAATACATTCTTAGGTCATCGTTTCGCATCGATCGACATCTGTTTTTTTGAATTTTAATTTTTAAAGATATAAAAATGGACATTTAAGGAGAATTTTTTGTTTCTTCTTATTTATCATATATATTTTAAAATCTTTTGCAATCACAGTATATATTTTCCTTTTTTTCTAAATCCATGTTGTACTAATTATGTATTTTTTTTATTTTCATTTTTACATATTTATTTAACATTTAATTTCCATCTCCCTTATAACATCAAGAAGGTCGAAAATTTTATATATATATATATATATATATATGTTGGATTATTGAGTGAGGGGGTGAATCAATAATAGAGCAATATAATCCTTTTTAACCATATAAACCAAGTGTTATATCAATAAAACATTATCATCCAATAACTGCAGAGTAAATAAGCAATAAACAAACATACACATACACAATACAACGGTGTTTTACGTGGAAACCCAAATCAAGAGAAAACCACAGAATGTTTTTTCTTATATGTATTGAAGAATTACATTCATTGGAAGCACCAACTTCCTTTGTTTTCCAGCTACAACTGGAAGAAGGCTCCAACCCCCTAGTTTCTCAAGCTACAACTTGAGGGAATCTCCAACTCCCCAATTCTCTGGCTACAACAAGAAGGAGGCTAGAAGCCCCTATGTTCTCCGGCCACAACTGGAAGGTGGCTACAACCACCTTTCCTTGCCCCGTCATGCCACCCTGAAGTAGAAGTAGAATGATAGAACCATTTTCAACCTGTCACTGTGAGATATATCGTTGTAAACTTGTACCAATAAATATAAACCATGCATCAACCATGCATCAACTTGTACCTCAACCTGTAATCAACATGTACCATAAACAAGTGCATCAACTATGCACCAACTTGTACCAAATAACCTGTACCATAAACAAGTGCATCCAACCATGTACCAAGTATGTACCAATCATGTGTCAAGTACTCATCAACTATGAATCATCAATATGTACCAACATCATGAACTATACACCTCATGCATGTGCCAACTCATCAACTACTTGTCTCAACCATGTACTCAATATGTACCTCAACCAAAAGCCCTCATCACTTTCATCATCCAAATCTAATTTGTAGCTCTGTAATAGACCCGGTGTATATTATCACATTCCTGCAAACCTTCCTTAACTTCAAAAACAAGAGATTAACATTTTCATCAAACTTTTCTTTAGTTTCACATGCGTAGTTTTTGATTAGTCAACAACCCTAACTTGAAGTAATCATAACTTTTTACCTGTAATGTATAAATATTGGAAACCGATACACAATGTTTTTCAGTGTGTTTTATGCAATTTCTCTAGGTGTCACTACTTGGAACCTTTCTTAAAAGAAGTTATAGTAATAATGGGATACCTTGTTGAATTTTGTCTTATTCTAAAGAGTGACCTTATAGAGCGTACCCCATACAGAATATTTGTTGAATTGATCTGAAACTGTTACCCCACATATTATAGACTGTACCCTAACCAAAAAATTTTGTTTCACTAAATTTGGATCTATTGTGAAGAAATTATGACGTTTTTACCCAAAACACATGTTTGTAACTAGTTTCAGGACTAGTCACAAACTCTACTTTCCACGAAGTGTGACTCCACAAATACAATGAACCGCAAGATGAACTTTTTACCATAGATACTTGGATATGTTTCCTCAATGTAATAACAATTTCAGGTTTTGAATTATTATAGCAAAAAAGTTATAGCGAAAATGGTGAGATGACCTGTAAATAACATACCTTATAAAACACCATCAAAAGAATTTATCCTTCCTTGCATTTTGGCCTTATTTTTTTCACCTTCCCTTCGAATATCGGCTTAGATATCCTTGGTTACCTTAGACACCTATATATATTCAATATTCTCAAGTGTGATTAACATGAGAGAGCATTTCATTTTATTTATACTCTCCAAGTAGCTTCCTTAAAAACATCTTCTAGGTCACTTGGCCCCACTTTCCTTATTTTAGGGTTAACCCACTTCTAATTTCTCCATTTAATTTATTATTGAAATAATTTATTTTATTTTCACTTTGAATTATAATACACTCATTACTTCACTTTATTATTTAGCTTTTAAAATTTCTTAAACCACTTTCACTACTTTGACTTTTTGGGGCTTCTAGATGACATATGAGGGTTCTCCAATTTTGTAAGGCCATAACTCTCAAACCGTGAGGATTTATGTGACGTTCCACATACCACTAGAAATGGAATGACATGTAATATCCATATAGAATAGTATTATTAGAAAATATTTCATAACTCATACCGTTATCCATCAAACAAACTTGATTACATTACCCAAACCTAGGGTCTCCAACTTCTCATGACCATAACTCTCTAACCGTGAGGAGTTATTTGACGTTCCACATACCCCCAGAAATGGAATCACAAGAACTATCTATATAGGATAGTTTACTTGATAGATTCATTGTCCTTCATTTCATTATTCCACAATTAATAATGGGTTCTCTGACTCTACAAAGCATCTTCTCATGGGGGATTTCACCATAAGGGGTTCACTTTGGAGTTCATCCATCTTTACTTCTTATCAGCCATGATAAGACAATAATGAATCATATTTACCTCAAAAAATATTGTGTCCATTACCCAAACTTGTGTATTGTGGGGCTTTCTTTAAGGGATGACATCAATGATAACCAACCTTAATCAACAATATCCCCCTTTGGTATTGATGGCAACACTCTGATGCAATATTGAAATCATATCACTCATGCTCCCCCTGGAACCATGTCTCTGTCCTCTATATCTGATAAATTTGCCTCTGTCCTCTGCATCTGATAAATCTTCTCCCCTTGGAACCATGCCTCTATCCTCTGCATCTGATAAATCTCTCCCTCTTTGTCATCAATGGAAAATGTATATTTCCATCTGGGGCTGCTCCCTCTGATTGAACTGTCCTCTTATGGTGCTTCCTCATGTACATCTAAGACATATAAGATAAGCATTCAAAAAACATTCATTTTGGAGTAGAAATAACTCCAAGTCATTTTGGAGTAGAAATAACTCCAAGTCTTTGGTAAAGATATTCAAAGGCTTCCCGTATAAGTGGTTTTTTAAAGATGTCTGCCACTTGTTCTTTTGTGCCCACATACTCAACTCTGATATTCTTTTCTACAACCTATTCCCGTAGAAAGTGATACTTGATTGGAATGTGCTTCGTCTTGTAGTGCATCACCGAGTTTTTTGATATACTAATGACACTTGTATTATCACAATATATTGGAATGAACTCATCATACTCAACCTGTATATTTATCAAAGTTTGTTTCATCCAAAAAACCTATATACAACATGTTGTTGCTGCAATATACTCTGTCTCGGTTGTAGATAGAGATACTGATAATTTTTTCTTTCTTAGCCATGATACCAAACACTCACCTAAGTAGAAATATGCTCCATTGGTGCTTCGTCAGTCATCAATACAACTTGCCCAATCTGCATCTGTGTAGGCAATAAGTGATATATCTTTTCATTTTCGATACCATAATCCAAACTCTTATGTTCCTTTGAGATATCTGAAAATCCTCTTTACTGCTAATACATGTGATTCCTTTGGTATTGTTTGAAAGTGTGTCACCTGTCCAACTACTTGCATTACATCTAGTCTGGATGTTGTCACATATAGTAGGTTGTCAATCATTGACCTGTATTGCCTCTAATATGTAGACTTTGAATCATCATCTTTGCTCAACTTACAACTGGTTTGCATGGGAGTGATAATTGGTTTGCAATCTTCCATTCTTAACCTATTTAGCATTTCTCTGATATACTTGGTTTGAGAAATAAAAATTCCTTGGTTGCTTTGACGTATATGAAGTCCCAGAAAGAAGGATAGTTCTCCAAGTAACCACATTTCAAATTCATTATGCATATCTTTTGCAAATTTCTGGCTTAACCTGTCATCATCACTACCAAAAATAATATCATCAACATAAACTTCAATTAATAAAATATTACCTTGAATTACCTTGATGTAGAGGTTGTTGTCTGCACTTATTTTTCTGAACCCTGTCTGCTGCAGATACTTATCCAGTATGAAATACCATGCTCTAGGAGTCTGTTTTAGACCATACAAGACCTTATTTAATTTACATACATGGTATGTGTTCTCTGACAACTGAAATCCTTCCGGTTGTTCAATGTAGACTTCTTCTTCAAGTTCCCCATTCAGAAAAGATGATTTTACATCCATCTGATATACTTTAACATTTTTGGAGTATGCATAAGATAAAAGTAAATGGATTGCTTCCATTCTGACAACTGGGGAAAATGTCTCTTCAAAGTCAATTCCTTCAATCTACGCATATCCTTTACATACCAATCTAGATTTTTTCCTTGTAACATGTCCATATTCATTCAATTTATTCCTGAAAACCCATTTTGTGCCGATCACATTCTTATTTTTTGATCTTGTAACCAATTCTCAAGTGTCATTTTTCTCCATTTGATCCAATTCTTCATCCATGGCCTTATTCCAAAATTCATCCTTGCTGGCTTCTTCAAAACAGTTTGGTTCAATTGTAGATAAGAGTGTTAGGTTTGTTTGTTCTGGTGAACTGTTGTTTCTTCTAGTCTCAACTCCTGCATCTTTGTTTCCAATAATCTGATCTGAAGGATGATTCTCCTATACTCGTTTTCTAGGTGTTTTTGGAGATACTTTTTGAAGTTTCTCTTCTTCTTCTGTTAGATTCTCTTTATCTTTATCTTCATCTTCCTCTTCTACTTCTTTTTCATCATCTTCTTCGAAAAGTTGTTTCATTGATTTGTTTTCTTCTTCCTTTGATTCTGGTCTTCTTGTTTCATCAATTGTTGCATTGATGCTTTCCACAACATTGTTCAATATTAGATTGTAACACTTATATTCTTTCCTTGTACTTGAGTAACCAACAAGTATTCATTTGTCCACACAAGAGGCAAACTTTCCCATTTTTCCATTTTCTCTTTTGATGTAGCATTTGCTTCCAAAAACTTTGAAGTTCTTGACATTTGCTGGTCTTCCTTTCCAGAGCTCGTACGGAGTTTTATCAGTGTTGTTTCTGAGCATTACTTTGTTTTGAATGTGAACTGATGTATGCACTTCATGTGTCCAAAACATATCTGTCAATTTGGAATCCATTAGCATTGTTCGAGCCTTTTATTGTATTGTCATGTTCTTTCTTTCAACAACTCCATTCTATTGAGGTGTCCTAGCAATGGAGAATTGTCTTTTTATTCCATGACTGCTATAGTAGTCCATAAATTAATTTGAAGTGAAATCTCCTCCATTATCAGATCTCAAACATTTGATTCTTGAATCCATCTAATTTTCAACCATTTCCTTGTAGATCTTGAAGTTTTCAAAAGATTCTAACTTGTTCTTGAGAAAACAAACTGCAATCATTCTGGTATAATCATCAACTAATAACATAAAGTATTTTTCACCTTTTAATCCCTTTGTTGTAGTTGGTCCAACTAGATCAGTGTGCACAATTTTCAGTGGTCTTGTTGTTAAATATTCCTTTGATTTGAATCTGGTCTTTGTTTGCTTTCCTAGTTGACAATGCTTGCATAAAGTGTTGGTTGGTTTCGTGATCTGGGGTATTTCTCTGACTGTTTCTCTTTTGTTAACTTTGACAAGGTTATCAAACTGCATGTGACCCATTCTTCTATGCCATAGCCAAATTTCATCTTCCTTTCCTAGACAACACTTTTCATTTCGAATTTCACTTAACACATGTGTTGTTTGAAGTTCTTGCATCTATACAGACCAATTTCCCTGAACCTTTTTTTCTTATCTCACACTTTTCTGAATCGAAAGTAAGTTTATGACCTCAGTCACACATTTGACTCACACTTAGAATATTATGTTTCATATCTTCTACCAGTAGAACATTTTGTGCCTTTTCATTCCTGTTCCTAATTCGGACTATGCCTTCTTCAATGATTTTGGATGAATTATCATTTCCGAAGGAGACTGATCCATTTTTTTCTTTTTGTAATGTAAGAAATTTATCTTTATCGCCTGTCACGTGCTTTAAACATCCATTGTCAACATACCAACCTTGTTTCTTTTGCTTAGCTTGTAGAGCGACTATGCATTCTTCATTGTTATACTGATCTTGCTTTCTTATCCATGTCATTTTTTGAGGTTCTTGTCTGTGGTTATTGTTATTCTATTCAGGTTCTTTAGGAGGGACTGTCATTCTACAATCTTTGGCAATGTGTCCAAAATTGTTACATTTGTAACATTTCACTTTAGTGCTCAAAGATTCAAGCCTGTTGTAACTTTTTCTTTGTGTATCACTAGGTCTCCTTGAATAATCCCTTTGTGTATAACTCTCAAAGTTGTTATTGTTTCTGTTGTTAGATCTGCAATTCATAGTTTTATGTCCAAAATTATTACATGTATAACATAAACCAAAAAATATAGTTTGATATTTGGGAGTTGAAGATCTTATGAAAGGAGGTTCTCTTATGAATTCTTCTTCTTCTTGAGGCCTATTTGTTTGTTGTTGATTCTGAAATCTGAATCTTCTTGGTGGAGGAGTGTCCCTGTAATCTTTCTTCTATTTCTTCCTATCCTCTTTGATTGTCTCTGCATAACTCTTTCAATTCGTTTCTTGCTCTGTTGTTTTGGAGCTTGATCCCTTTTCTGTCTCATTGTATACAAGTCCATACTTGTCAAAATGAGATGTTTGACTACTGATAATGTCATCTAGAACTTTTGAGCTATTCTACATATTTTCCTTTTCAATATCATTTCTTAATGTGACAACCTCTGCTTCCAAATTTCCAATGATCTTGTCATTTTCTTCTAGTTTTTCTTTGAGTGCTTCTTCAATTCTTTTATCTTCTTCTATTTGAACCTTCAATTTTGTGATCATTTGTTCTAGTTCTCAAGTGTCATTTTTCTTGTCTAGTTCTTCTTGTAGTTTCTTGTTTTTCTTGTTTTCTCTTCTGATAACTTTTATGGCACACATTAATTCTTCTCGATAGTCAACTTCTGTCTCTTCAATATCTTCTTCGACTTCTTCACATTCCTCTTTGGCTTCTTCATATTCTTGTTCAGAGACTTCTTTGTGAGTCTTTTACTACCATGAATAGAACTCTTCTCATCTCATTGTCACTAACTTCATCTTCATCTGATGATGAGATGTCTTCTTTGGTGTATAAGTTTTTCTTGAAAACTTTCTTTGTTGTTCGTTTGTATTTATATGTGTGTTTAACTTTTGAGTAACCTTCACCATTTCTATTTTTCTTATGAGGACATTTGTTAGCAAATTTACCAATACCATCACAATTAAAACAAATTAAAGGAAGCTTACCTTTATACCTACTGTTGGTTCCCTTTTTTCAGTCTTTTGACGAAGTTGGCCACTTCTTCATCATCTTCTGAGGCGTTATTGTTGTTGCTATATTCTTCTTGGTCATTTTTTTTTCCTTTGATCTTTTGGATGCCTTGAAGGATGCTTCTTTTACATCTGTATTTTCCTGCTCAGTTCTCATTTCACATGCTATGAAGATTCCATGCAGTTCGTCCATGCTTTTTGAGTCCAGATCCGATCTTTCTTATAGGGCTAATATCTTAGGGTTGAATCTCAAAAAGAGATCTTAGTATATTTTGAACAATTACAGATTCTTCAATTTTTTCTCCCAATCCTATGATTGCATTCACTGTTTCATCGACTCGTAAGAAGTAGGATGTGATATCTTCATCTTCCTTCATTTTTATTTGTTCGAACTGACCTATGTAAGTCTGAAGCTTTGTTGCTTTGACTTTTGTATCTTCTTCATAAATATTTTGAAGCTTGTCCCAAATATCTTTAGTGGATTTACAATGTGCAACTTTGGTGAATACCGTATCACTGAGACCATTCAAAATTGCATTTGTATCTTTGAAATTATTCTCACCGAGTTTTACTTCTTTGTCATTTGTTGGTGGAACTGTTGGTGCTGTGTATCCATCTACAATTGATTGTCAAACTTGAAATCCATGTGCCTGTATATATGGCATCATCCTTATGCTCCAAAAAACATACTTATGTCCATCAAACTGTGATATTCCATTTTTATATGAGTTGGTACTCTCCATGATCTATCTTTTAGTGGTTAAACTGATTTCTGAAGGAACCATCTCTGATACCAATTGTTGGATTACTGAGAGGGGGGGTGAATGAGGAATAGAGAAATTTAATCATTTTTAACAATATAATCCAAGTGTTATGTCAATGAAACATTATCATCCAATAACTATAGAGTAAATAAGAAATGAACAAATGAACAAACATACACATACACAGTACACTAGTTTTTTACATGGAAACCCAAATCAGGAGAAAACCATAGAATGATTTTTCTTATATTTATTGAAGAATTACATTCATTGGAAGCACCAACTTCCTTTGTTTTCCAACTGCAACTGGAAGGAGGCTCCAATCCTCTAGTTCTCTGGCTACAACCTGAGGGAAGCTCCAACTCCCCAATTTTCTGGCTATAACCAGAAGGAGGCTACAACCCCCTATGTTCTCCAACTACAATCAAAAGTTGGTTACAACCACCTGTCCTTGCCCCGTCCTGCCACCCTGAAGTAGAAGTAGAATGACGAAACCACTGTCAACCTGTCACTGTGGGATATACCGTTGTAAACTTGTACCAATAAATCTGAACCATTCATCAACCATGCATCAACCTGTACTTCAACCTTTACCATAAACAAGTGCATCAACCATGCACCAACCTGTACCAAATAACATGTAATCAACCTGTACCATAAACAAGTGCATCCAACCATGTACCAAGTATGTATCAATCATGTGTCAACTACTAATCAACTATGACTCATCAATATGTATCAATATCATCAACTATACACCTCATGTATGTGCCAACTCATCAACTACTTGTCTCAACCATGTACTCAACATGTCCCTCAACCAAAAGCCCTTATCAGTTTCATCATGAAAAACTAATTTCTAGATCTGTAATAGATCTGATGTATATGATCACATTCCTACAAACCTTCCTTAACTACAACAACAAGAGACTAGCATTTTCATCAAACCTTTTTTGAGTCTCACGTGCCTAGTTTTGGATTAGTCAACAACACTAACTTGAGGTAATCATAACTTTGTACCTGTAATGTATAAATATATGAAACTGATACAGAATGTTCGCCAGTGTGTTTTATGCAATTTACCCAGGTGTCGCTACTTGAAACCTCTCAAAAAATGAGTTATAACAAAAATGACATACCTTGCTGAATTCTGGATTATTCTAGAGAGTGACCTTGTAGAGTGTGCCCCACACAAAATATTTGTTGAATTGATCTGAAACCATTATACAACATACTATGGACTATACCCTAACCAACATAGTTGGTTTTATGGAATTTTTATCTGTTATGAAGAAGTTATGACATTTTTACCCAAAACACTTGTTTTTGACTAGTTTCGGGACTAGCCACAAACCCCATTTTCCACGTAGTGTAACTCCAAAAATACAATGACCCACAAGATGAACTTTTTACCACATATACTTGGATATGTTTTCTCAATGGCGTATAAATTTCAAGGTCTTAATCATTATAGAAAAAAAGGTATATGGAAAATGGTGAGATGACCTATAAATAACATACCTTAGAAAGCACCATCAAAAGAATTTATCCTTCCTTGCATTTTAGCCTTATTTTCTTCACCTTTCCTCAAAATTTCAGCTTAGATATCCTTGGTTACCTCAGACACCTACATATATTCATTATGCTCAAGTTTGATTAAAATGAGAGAGCCTTGCCTCTTATTTATACTCTCCAATTAGCTTCTTTAAAAACATCTTCTAGGTCACTTGGCCCCACTTTCCTTATTTAAGGGTTAACCCACTTCTATTTTCTCCATTAAATTTATTATTAAAATAATTTATTTTGTATTCACTTTAAATTGTAATACACTCATTACTTCACTTTATTATTTACCTTTTAAAATATCTTAAACCACTTTGACTACTTTGACCTTTTGGGGCTTCTAGATGACATATGAAGGTCCTCCAACTTCGTAAGGCCATAACTCTCAAACCGTGAGGAGTTATGTGACGTTCCACATACCACCAGAAATGGAATGACATGTACTATCCATATAGAATAGTATTATCAGAAAATATATCATAACTCATACTGTTATCCATCAAAGAAACTTGGGTCCTTTACCCCAACCTAGGGTCTCCAACTTCTCATGGCCATAACTCTCTAACCGTGAGGAGTTATTTGACGTTCAACATACCACTGGAAATCAAATGACAAGCACTATCCATATATGATAGTTTACCTGACAAATTCATTGTCCATCATCTCATTATTCCACAATTAATCATGGGTTCTCTTACTCCGCAAAGCATCTTGCTGTGAGGGATTTCACCATGAGGGGACCACTTTGGAGTTCATCCATCTTTACTTCTTATCAACCATGACAAGACAATACTGAGTCATATTTACATCAAACAATATTGTGTCCATTACCCAAACCTTTGTGTTGCAGGGCTTTCTTCAAGGGTTGACATCAATGACAACCAACCTTAATCAACAAAAAAATAATTTGACATTTTTTTTAATCCTTTTGCACCATTTTTTATAATTTTACATCCTTGTGGTTATATATATATATATATATATATATATATATATATATATAATTTTCGACCTTCTTGGTGTTGTAAGGGAGATGAAAATTAGATGTTAAATATGCAATTTGGCAATAGGATAACATACTATTTTTCTCTCCTTAGACTTCTCGTATTGCATCCAGGAGAATTATTGTGTCATACATTCTTAGGTCATCATTTCACATCGATCGACATCTGGTTTTTTAAATTTTAATTTTTAAAATTAAGAAAATGGACATTTAAACATAATCTTTTGTTTTTCTTATTTATCATATATATTTTAAAATCTTTTGCAATCACGGTATATATTTTCCTTTTTTTTAAATCCATATTGTATCAATTATGCATTTTTTTAATAATCATTTTTACATATTTAACATCTAGTTTTCATCTCCCTTACAACACCAAGAAGGTCGAAAATAATATATATAACTGCAAGGATGCAAAATAATAAAAAATGGTGCAAAAGGATTAAAAAAAAAATGCTAAAAATGTTATTAAAAAGGTTCATGAATTATATTTCGAAAGTCATGTGCCTCATTATTTGTGACATATCAAAGTAACCTAATTCGAACCTTTTACTTATTAATTATTAGTATCTGGTTTCTTATATATTAGTATGACAATGGATAAGGCAATTATGTTTTTTTATCCTAAATATCATTACCAAAGTTAAAAAAAAAATCAATATACTTAATTCTTGTATTTTATTGTTAAATTATTATAGTTGTTGTTTATGTAATATAAATAGTATCATTCTTATTTTTAATTTTTAACTTTAAGAAATTCAGTGTATGTGATATCAAACCCAAGCCCATAATATTTTATAGGAAGAAATTAGAAATAGAAATATTTGGTTAATTAAAAAAAATTATGATTTTTTTATCGTTATGTCAAGAAACAATTTTTTTGTTTTATTTAGACATAATCCATGTTCATAAGAGACTCTTATGGATATAATTAATAGGTTCATACCCATCCATAAAAAAAATTATGGATATAAGAGATTAGCTCACATACACAACACTCTCACATACATAAGCAACACAATTATACATAATTGATTTACTAACACACATAAGTCATGCAATCACACATAAGAAGCACACTCATTTGCATAAGTGATTCTTTAAATTACAGATTTCACTAATTCACCCACCCCTTAACATAACCCATGTAGATATTTTCCATACTAGGTAAATTAGTACAAGTCAAAAAATTTCACCTCTTTCCTAGATATTTCCCAAACCTTATTCTTCCAAATTTTTATTTTTAGGGACCTTATGAAATAAAAAAATGGAAAAGAAATATAATATATTTCAACTCTTAACAACCACAATCCACTAGGCAATTCAAGTGATAAGATACCAATGTGTTCAAGTAAGTTTTGTCCCTATAAGGAAATATTATCAGGCATATAATAGATTGAAAACACATGATATCTATAAATCTACCCTTATATTCTTCAATCATTATGTTAAATTTCTTAACCTATTTCCATTTAACTTATGCAAAATTAACTAGATATATAGTGCTAGAAATTACAAACCATGAGGAACATAATAAAAAAAAATCAAATACACAATTTACACAAGTATTCGATATAGAAAAAAATCATTAATATGTATAAACATGAAGTTCACATACATATCATAGTGTTATTACAAGCCTAGTATAGTCCTCTAGCTTTAAAAAATCCTAGTTTGGGAAAACCAAGAAAGTCCTAGTTCACACAATTTCGATCTAACATGTCTGAATTACACACGCACGTCCTAGAAGATGATACATACCATATTATTCTTCACTTCAACAAGTACATCCTAGGGTTTTATCTTAAAATTCCAATTTCCAAAACTACAAGGAATGAAACCGTAACCCTAGCATTCATGATTCTCCAACAATCTCAAGAAACCATAGTGAATATAAGAGAGAGAGAGAGAGAGAGAGAGAGAGAGAGAGAGAGAGAGATAAGAATATCCAAGAGAGAGATAAGAAGTGGCGCAATCCTCCTAATCACATATTTAAACATGAGTGATAAGAATGATTGAAGAGTGAATTGATGAAAGAAGGGCTCTTTCCTTCCTTTATATATATCACAGGTAAGGAAGAGCAAGAACACATATGTTATCCATTTCCCTTACAAGAAACCTACAATAACACATGCATTATGACACAGGTTTAGTGCAACACTTATAGGGTATACATTGTTTTTTAACTATAAATTGTGTGTAGCTAGTACTCACAACCTACAAGTGAGTACTAGAAACAAATTGTGACTTGGCTAGGGTCGATACATATGAAAACACTCCCATATAGGGGTCCCATGGCAGGACATTCTTACCCTTTGATCCTCATCATAACAGGCCAATATTAATCATTCAACATGTACATATTCTACCCTCCTGTGGTTTTGAACCTATGACTTCCAAGAAGAAAATACATGTTCTTAGCCATCAAGCCCACTCAAGCTACCCAAGAGTACACATGTTAATATCCAAGGTGATTGTTTTCATAAGAAATGATCCAAAGGAAAATGTGCTCCACTAGGCATGTATAAACCTCATCCTACAAGCCTCCCAAGACTCCAACAACCCTCCCAATCCATGTACTATATTGGGTCCATTCCCCCTACATGGACACTATCACAACCAAAGAATCCTTGAGCCTGTTGAAATTACTGAGACAACTGAGAGGGGGGGGTCAATCAATTGTTACTGTGCTTAAACAATGTTAAGTATATTAAACCATTTTTAATTTTTCTCCAAGTGACCATAAATAGTATACAACATATGGAAAACATAAATACTAAGCATCAGTCACACATAAGATATACACAGAGACAAATTTTCACAAGGAAACCCATAAAGGGAGAAAACCTCTTCTTCTTCGAAATGATATGCAGACTTTTAAGTTCAGTACATCATCTATAATTGAGCACCAACTCAATGTGAGGCTACTAGCTCTGTTTTACAAGCTCCAACTTGTTTGAGAGCACCAACTCTCTATTTTCTATAGCACCCACTAGAAGGAAGCACCAACACCCTGAGTGTTCCAGCACCGAATGGATGGAAGCACCTACTTCCACTTATACAAGAACCAACTTGCATACATAAAACTTTGTGTTTTCCCGAGCACCACCCTGCCACCCTGTTTTTCTAGACATAACTAGATGGAAGCTACAACTTCCAATATTCAAGCACCAAATTGAATATCAGAGGACCACAGTTCTCCTTAGCACCACCCAACCTCCCTGATAATAAATAAATGAATGAATAACAATCAGTATAGATATATCAATTCTTACCACTTCTCCTCTGTTATGCAATTATTCTCTGCTTCATTATACTTCTGCTATGTTCATCTTTTGTTTATCATTTCTGAGTTTAATCTCACACTGTGCATTCTGTGGTTTTCTTTTCTCCTAGTTTACTTCATTTTTCAGTCAGAACAACTAACCCCACATAGTCACTGCATATGTCTTTTATGCATTCCAACCTCTTCAGTTAGACCTCGAATCTCCTAGGGAAATAAGGCCTCAACAACTGAATCGCCAACTATACAAGAACCATCATTCAATTCATCTAAATGAATCGTAAATGAACAATTAATCGTAAAGAGAAACATGAGTAGCCCTTCGATCAGATTCCAAATAACCAACACCATTGGATTAAATCCGCAGGGTCTCATGTTTATTCCATGTGCCCACTGGTTATGACCACATTCGCATTTCACATTTCAGATATCTTGTGGTGAGGCTTCTCGACTTTCCATGTCACAATCTCCAAAAAATAGGGCTTAGTAATTAGTACATTCCCTTTTCGTGACCACCGACGATGACCATCGGCTACACCAACAGGCGCTATGCAATTTCATGTTTCACGAATTTTGTTGCGAGTCACTCTGACTCTTCCAACTCCCGATCATGAAATGGAGCCTTGAAACTTGCATGCTTCTTCCTTCACGTGCCCACGGCGATGACCAAGTGCTTATCCATAAAGAGCTTTCGTGATTCGCGATTCAGGGATTCTGCCGTGAGTCTCCTTGAATCCTTGACTCCCGATACCCAAAATGGAGCCTAGCTATGCTATCTTCTTCCCCTCACATGACCATCAACGGTGACCATAGCCTATGCCAAAAGGTGTTTCACAATTTCCCATTTCAACATTCCTGTGATGAAGGGTCTCGACACTCCAAGTTGCGATCCCCGAAATGGAGCTTAGCAATTAGCTCCTTCCCTTAAGCCTTCATCGATGTGACCATAAGTTATGAACAGGGGCCAATCACGAGAGTGTTTTTCGATTTATCATATCGTCATTTCTATCGTGAGTTTCTTCCTTGACTTCTCCAACTCCCGGTATCCAAAAATCCGAAATGGAGCCAGATCAACGGTCCACGCTCTCCCTTGATCAACGACTCAGATTGAACTGTGGTTTTGCATTTCGCGATTTCAAAGGATAGAGATCCTCCTTCCTTTCACTTTCTAGTCAATGAAAAGCTAACCTCTCACCATGTGTAGTCTGCATCCAACGGTCATGAATGTCTATCACAATCTTGCATATCAGGAGTTTGAGGGTTTAGATCACCTCCTTCTTTTGGATTTACCGATCTGCAAAACCCTGAAACATAGCCTTTTCCATGCTCTGATCTTTCACCACGTGTCTTCTTTGATAATGTATGGTCCCCCTGCTTTCGAGACTTTGTAAACCCACTTCTCCTTGCACTTAAAGATCGTGCTCCTTCTTATGGATCCAATGATGGTTGGTCCTAGCGTTCAGATCCGACGTCTGAGATTTGTTCTCCTCTTTTGTTTGTTCCTCCTGTCTGTATTCAGATTCGAAGGTCATCGGGAACTTTGAATGGGTGATCCAACGATCATTGTTTCTCTTTACTGTTGATCTTACCATGCCATCATCGTTGCACTGTTGATCATGCTGATCTCACCATCAATGAAAAACACGCACACTCTACCTCTGTCTGAAACCATGCCAACAATCTCCCCCTTTGGCATTGATGGAAACCCATTGAAGATCATCCAACTCTACCACTATAGCATCCTTGAAATTACCACACTTCTCCCGCTTTGACATCAATCTCAAAGAAGAAACATGCTCCCCCTGAGTTGTTGCAATACATACTCCCCCTGTCCACTATGAGAAGCTTAGAAATATGACAGATATTTAGTAAGTACTCCCCCTGACCAGGTGAACATATTAGACAAAGGAATTTATAACCCCCAAATTTTGACGAAGATATCCATAAGGGGTCGCTGCTAATGGTTTAGTAAAGATATCAGCTATATGTTTTGTGGAAGGAATATAATTCAGCTGAACAACTATGTTTGTAACTTGTTCTCTGAGAAAATGGTATTTTATTGGGATATGCTTAGTCTTGGAATGAAGAGAAGAATTCTTGGAGACACTAATGGCACTAGTGCTATCACAATGAATTGTAATCGGATCCGTATAATTTACCTTCAAATCTGCAAGAGTTTGAATCATCCATAAAATTTGAGTGGAACAAGTAGAAAAAACAATGTACTCTACCTCTATAGTTGATAAGGAAATAGATCCCTATTTCTTACTAATCCATGCTACCAATGAGTCACCCAAGAAGAATGCACCTCCACTGGTGCTCTTTCTCTCATCCACATAATTTGCCCAATCTGCATCTGAATGAACAGTTAATTGAAAATTCTTATTTTTGGGATACCACAGACCATAATTCATTGTTCCCTTCAAGTATTTGAATATCCTTCTTACAACTACCAAATGACTTTGTTTAGGAGCAGACTGATAACGACCTACCATTCCAACAGCTTGCATTATACCAGGATAGGATGTTGTGATGTACATAAGACTGCCTATCATAGAGATATGTTCTTTGATCAACATCAGGTGAAATATCATCTTTACTGAGCTTGAAACCAACAACCATAGGTGTACTAACAGGAGAGGAATCCTCAATCTGAAATTTCTTCAACATCTCTTTCAAATATTTTTCTTGAGAGATAAATATTCCTGCAGAACTCTAATTTACTTGTAAACCCAGAAAGTATGACAATTCTCTTATCATGGACATCTCAAACTCTGTTTGCATAGAGTTAGAAAACCATTGGACAAATGATTCATTAGTACAGCAAAAAATAATATCATCTACATAAACCAAAACAACTAGTAAATTATCACCTCCAGAATTAATGTAGAGATTGTTGTCAACAGTACCTTTCTTGAACCCTTTGTCTTGTAAAAAAAATTCTAGTCTATAATACCAAGATCGTTGTGCTTGTTTCAGTCCATATAAATCCTTCTTCAGTTTGCAAACATAATCAGGATTATCCGTCAATGAGAATCCTTCAGGTTGCAATATATATATATATATATATATTCCTCTAGATCTCCATTAAGAAATGTTGATTTAACATCCATCTGATAAACTTTAAAGTTATTATGAAATGAATATGCAAGAAACATTACTATGGCTTCCAATCTTGCCATTGGTGAAAAATTTTCATCAAAATCCTGGCCTTCAACTTGTTCATACCCTTTACAGACCAATCTGGATTTATTTCTAACAACTTGTCCTTTTTCATTCATTTTATTCTTGAACACCCATTTAGAGCCTATTACATTCTTATCTTCAGGTCTAGGAACAAGATCCCAAGTATTGTTCTTTTCAATATGATCAAGCTCTTCATTCATAGCTCTAATCCAATCATCATATTGGCTGGATTCATAAAAAAATTTAGGCTCAATCATAGATAAAAGGGAAACATGGGATTGTTTCGAGTCTTTAATCAATTTCCTTCTTGTTTGAACTACTTTATTTATATCTCCAATTATCTGATTTTCAGGATGATTCTTTCTAACAATTCTGAGAGGTCATTTTGCTTCTTTCTATTGATTTGTGTCAGTTGGAGTATTCGTATCTTCATCTGATTCAGATTCTTCTCTTTTGAATCCTTAGACCTATTCATCTTCATCTTCAACTATATCTTTTGTGCTTGGTTCAACATTGCTTATATTTCTGACCGGAATTTCTTCAGCAACTTTAACATCGATACAATCAACCAATTTATGCAGCCTTTTATTGGAGCATTTGTATCCTTTATTGTTTGTAGCATAACCTAAGAAGATACCTTCATCAGCTCTGTCATCATATTTGCCAATGTTTTCATCATTATTCTTAATATAACATTTACTTCCAAAGACTTTAAAATGCTTGATTGAAGAAGGTCTTCCAAACCATAGTTCATAAGGAGTCTTGTGACTGTGTGGCATGAGATGATATTTGTTAAGGATATGAATAAATGTATGGATTGCTTCCACCCAATATGTCTGAGAAATATTCCTTTCATTCATCATTGATCTTTCCATCTGTTGAACTGATCTATTCTTCCTCTGAACTACTCCATTTTGTTGTGGAATTCTTGGAATAGTGTATTCTCATTTGATTCCATGTTTATCACAAAATTCTTTGAAGTTCCATGAACTAAACTCTCCTCCTCTTTCAGACCTTACTGCCTTCAATCTTTTTCCTGTTTGATTCTCAGTCAGAGCCTTAAACACTTTGAATTTTTCAAATGCTTCATATTTTTCCTTCAAAAAGGCAACCCATGTTAGTCTAGAATAATCATCAATAATAAACATAAAATAGTTTTATTTTCATGTACCTTTTTTCTTGATGGTCCACATAAATCCATCTGTACTAACTGGAGAGGTTTTTCTGTTGAAGGGAAGTTTTTAGATTTGAACTGAGTGCGAGTAAGCTTTCCTATCTGGCAAGGTTTACAAACAGAGTCATATGGATTTGATATCTTCAGAAGATCTTTTACTTCCCCATTGTTTCTAAGCTTGATTATATGGTCAAAATTTAGGTGTCCAAGTCTCCTATTCCATATCCAACTTTCATCATATTTTCTTAAGTGTCATTCTTCTTTTTCTTCTTTTAACACATAGACATTGTTTTCTCTTCTTATCCCTTTTGCAACCAGTTGTCCTGAATTCAAGGACTTTATTTTACAATATTTAGAAGTAAAAACAACTTCACATCCTTTGTCACAAACTTGATTGAGATGTAGTAGATTATTTTTCAGGCCATCTACAAACAACACATCTTGAGCTTTTCCTTTTCCATTATTCAGGCTTACCATTCCTTTACCTTTTATTTTTCCTGGTGCATCGTTTCCAAAACTTACATTCCCTGACTTGTTTTCACATAGAGTTAGAAACTTACTTTTGTCTCCAATCATATGTTTGAAACATCCACTGCCAATATACTAAAGATTCTTTTGTCTTTGGGCTGATAACACTAATCCGCACTGGTCATTTTTTTTCTTCTTCCAAACCTTGAAATTTTCAGCTGTAGGATTCAAATATGGATTATAGTTCCTTCAACGACAATCTGCAGCTTTATGTCCATAATTATGGTAGTTGTAACATTTTGCTTCACTGAATAATAGATCATAATGATTGTTATGCTCATAACTATTTTTATGTTTCACCTGCATCCTTCTCCCAGTCATCACATGATTTATAATATGTGATTGTTTGTTGCTTGGTTGTCTCAAACTTTGTGGTGGCAGATAATTATTCCTTGAAAAACTTGATTGCTCATATCTAAGTCTTAAAGAACAATTTATAGCTTTGTGACCAAAGTTAGAACAAAAAAAACAATATCCATAGAAAAATCCTTTGTACCTGTTAAAAGATTGTCTTTTTTGAGTGGGTTGATTTCTTCCATGTTGATAGTTTCTCTGATCTACAGATTCGGTTCTGGTGCTTTTTCTTTCATTCCTTCTTGGTGGCTGATTTTCTTTCTTTCTTTCTACAAAGTGGTTGTTGTCAATGATTGTGGATTTGACAAACTTGATGGGTTCTATATTACTTGGATGATCGCTACTTAATCCTTGTTCATAGCCCAAGACAACTTTAAACTTTGGATTCCTTTGATGATTTAGAATGGAAGTTAATTCTTTTGAGGCCTTAATACTTGACATATTTTGGTGATACAATGCCTTAAACTTCTCCATTTCTTTTCCGATTTTTACTATCTCTTCTTATAAGGCTTCACACCTTGCTTTATTCTCTGATAACTGTTGTTTCAGAGTGTCTTCTATTTTCCTTGCCTCTTTTAACTCCACTTTTAGTAGAGAAAAATCTTCATCAGGTTTTTTATCATTCATTTTAAACTGCATCAACAATTGGTTTTGTTTTCTCTTCTTACATGTGAGTCTGTCAATTTCTTCCAAAGCACTGATTAATTCACCTTCCATATCCACCACAACTTCTTCGTCATCCATTTCACCTCCTGAATGTTCATCACCAAGATCTCCCATACACATAAGCATAAAATCATTCACTTTGTCTTCACAGGATGAATCACTATCTATGTCTTCTGAGGAGTTGTCATTGTTTGCACACAAACTTTTCTTTTGACTATATTTCTCAAATTTCTATTTCTTTTCATCGTCAGAGTTCTGATCCTTTTTCTGGTGAGGACACTTAGATGCAATATGAACTATATTACCATAGTTAAAACATTTTAAATGGAGCTTGCCTTGATATTTTCCTGATCCTTTATTTAACCTTCTCACAAATTTTGCCTCAATATCATCTAATTCTGAATAAGTATTCTTGTCTTCTTTAAAAGATGCTTCTCTAGTAATGGATTTATCTTTGCTAATTCTCATTTCATATGCAATTAGAGTTCCTAGGAGTTTATCAATGGTTAGTATTTTAAGATCATTTAGTTCTTCTATTACATAGACTTTTGGATTAAATTTATCAAGCAGAGATCTTAAAATCTTCTCAACTAGAAATGATTCTTCAATTTTCTCACCAAGACCCTTCATGGAATTCACAAGCTCTTCAACTCTTAAAAAGTGCTTGCTGACTGTTTCATCCTCAATCATATTTAGTTTTTCAAACTTCAATATATATGTTTGAATTTTGGCATCTTTTACTTTATCATTTCCTTCATAACTGTTCATAAGTTTATCCCACATTTGTTTGGCAGTTTGAAGATGCATCACCTTTACAAACTTAGCTTCTGCAAGTCCATTCAAGATATCATTCATTCCCTTAGCATTAAAGATAAATTCTAACTTATCATCCTTGGAAGCTAGCACAACAGGATTTATGTATCCGGTCTCTACTACATCCCAAACATCAACACCTAAGGTCATTAGGTATGTTCTAATTCTAAACTTCCAAAAGAAAAAATTTGTTCCATCAAACATAGGAGGCTTACTGGCTGAAGTCCCTTCATGACTCGTCATGTTTAAGATTACAGATCTATCTTTAAATAAAAGTAACTCGCTCGGATACCAATT